>PKML01062532.1:1016786-1034361 GCA_002933935.1 Eutrema yunnanense | reverse complement strand
AAAAATCAAACTACTCAAGTATATAGTAGTTGTATACTTGTCTTCTTAAACACGAAAGACAAAAGAGGATGGTTGAGTGTTTGAGGAGTCATCAGAAGTCAGCTTAAAGCTGTGAGAAGCTTTTGAATTGGAGAGAGGATGAGCAATCTTGAGATCATAGTCACCATGGAAGAGTGAAGCTTCAAAGAATCCATCAGCATCAGTGACACCTTTGGTTTGTCTGCGGAAGCCTCCCCATTCATGTAGAAGTCTGTCCACGACGTCTCCGGTGGGTAGGTTCTTAAAGTTTCCATCGGTTAGGCACATTCGGTAGCAACCTGTTGGAGAATAACCTGCCCACGTCACCATTCCTTTCACTTGCGGATGCGCGTGGCCTTCCCTTAGAACCTGCTCGAAATACTTGGCCTGCAAGAAAGCCGAACATCTATTAGATAATGGCTCACAACCCTAAATAAAAAGAACAGGGGTGGTTTGGGGTGGACAAACAGAAATTCAGAACAGGAGGATAAAGATGGTACAGATCAAGATGGGACAAGACTTCTGTTGACTGTTATAAGAGAATATGAGTAATAACCTGGACATTTGGAGGAGCTTCGACATCGACCTCCGTGAGCCAAATAGGCAAACCGCTGGCAGCAAGAGTGTCAAGAGCTGATCTCATATACGGAATGTTAGGAGTCTTAAAATGAGACTCAAGACCGATCCCTAGCGATATGTTTCCGCGAACCTGGATAGATTTAAGCTCCCTAAGCTTCTGCAAATACCTTGCTGGACTAGAATCTGAATCCCTCGGATCCTCTAACGTATTGTATTCATTCATAAACTTAGTTGTCGTTGGATCGATCGCCTGCGCCATCGTATAAATGTTATAAGAAGCTTTAGGACCCATCTTTTCCTCAAAGTAGGAGAAATGGAGATTCTCATTCACAACGTCCCAACCCGCAAGCTGGCCTTTGTATCGCGAAACCACAGAGAAAATCCTTTGTTTCACTGCATTGTAGAACTCGCGGCCGGAGAGAGAATTCAGCCATTGAGGTTGATACTTAGGGTCGTCCCATACAATATTGTGGCCACGTACAGCGACCCCGTGCTTCTTGAAGAAACTCAACATCGCGTCTGCGGTCGAGTAATCCTCTTTGCCTCTGGTCGATTCTGTGCTGTACCATTTCATCTCGTTGCCGAAAGTTGTTACTGTGAACCTTTGAGTGAACCAGTTTTGGTATGCTTGGCTCCCAAGTATGTTCTTTTCTACCGCGCATCCGAATGGGAATCCGAGTTTCCTCTGTTCTACGGAAATGGTTGCTTTTGGGACCGGCTCGCCTTTGCTATTTACAGCTCTGATTCTAACGGTTCCCTTTCTCGCCTTCTGAATGCTCAGCTCCTGGTGAGTGTTCCACTCTTCTTTTGTGAATGGTTGCAGCGAGACGCTATCAACCCAAATCTCAACCGTTGTGTCGTCGCTCTACACATGAACAATTAAACAAGACTCATCTTGGCTGAAAAACAAACTCGTGGAATGCGAAATTTGGCGAAAAATCGAGTCCATGATATAGTTACCTCGAAGTAGAGTTCGGCAGGACCAGATTCATCAACAGTGAGACCACCTTTGAGCATTGACCAGCATTTGGATTCAGCAACAACCGAACCGGCATGCTTATATTCACCGTTCTTTCTGAAAACGGCTTTCACCGGAGCTTTTCCTTTGTTTACTTGTAACCAAGCTACGAAGAACATAAAAACAGAGCAGATCATAGTCCTGATATGGCTTATAAAATGTAAAGAGTGTGCTCCAAGAAACAAAAAATCAGAATTTATTTTTACCCGAGAAAGTGTAGAAAAGGCCCTTTTCCAAATAAACTTTTTGTGAGACGCTGTCATAAGGTTGTTTCCTCTCTCGTGCAACAACAAAATGATCGCTTCCAGTTTCTCTGAATTCGACTTTTGCGTTTCCGAATTGTGACCAGGCTTGTGGACCATCTCGTAGGTCAGGGTTTACGATGATTCCTCCATTGTACTGTGGTTTAAAAGGTTTCTCTAGACACTGCACCAACACAAAAAATATAATAATGAGAACAAGAATTACGAACATGTCTGAAGTCAGACAAATGAACAGAGCATTGCATACCTCTATGGTTGCAGAATAATCATACGGTACGAACTTTGATTCACATCCTGCAAATGTTTTCATACAAAAACATTATATTAGTTTTTTTTCCTGGATAAAAATAAAAAAAAATAATAAGTTAAGATGGATTACAACTTGATAGAGAAAAGCTGCAGAGGGCAAGCAGCAGCAGACGCTTCATTGTGGAGTCAAAAAACAAACCGATGATGATGAATTACAGTTTGTTTTTGTTAATCTTATTGTATGCCTTTCCTAGTAATATATAGTGCAAATCTTTTATATTCCTGTTAATCTTATTGTATGCCTTTCCTAATGAACGAAAAAAGAAGCTTGACTATTAGACGTCAAAAGAAAAAGAAGCTTTACTATTCTTGATGGTCTTGATATATATTAACTATAATGAAGTTTTCACCATATCAGATTTATGGTAATTTTCCAAAGACTAACAACTTTGTAAAGAGAGTCAAATATAGTCACAATAGTCATTAATTAGAAACTTCATATTGTGACTATAGTCATATTGTGATATTTGACTCTCTTTACAAAGTTGTTAGTCTTTGAAAAATTACCAATCACAAAGTCATTAATTAGATACATCATATTGTGACTATAGTCGATGATAGAATGTTCTGCAAAGTTTATCCGATAAGATTTGACCACATCATATTTTTATTTGCTCCATATTTAATGTTTTATTTTTCAAAAGTACCATCAAAATCCAAAAATTCAAAAATATCACAAACATTTAGATTTACAGAGGAACTAGATTATACCATGCACGCTCGCACGTTGTAAAAAATGTTGTTTGTTAAATTTTAAAATATACAAAATGGGAGGATTTGAGTTTTAATGAGTTTTTAGATGATTTGATTGAATTAGGTAAGTTGTTATTAAAATTTTATCAAATCTCACATAAAACCATGAGATTTAGGGGGTGTATTGAACTGACTATTTAGAGTGATTTGAGTTTTAATAAGATTTCAGATGATTTTGATGGTTTTGGTTGATTTTAAAGAAGTTGTTATGATTTTGTATTAAAATCCCTTACAATCCCACCTAAAACCATAAGATTTGGATATTTGTATTTTTAACTAAGAAAATCTCCTAAAATCATCTAAAATCCCCTGCAGTCATTAAAATCTCAATACTTAAAACATTTTCAATAACAGTGGATTTGATATGATTTTAACAAATTCGTGTTTGAATAACAGAGGATTGTAGATGATTTTGAGTGACTTTACATAAATCTCATGTTCAATAACACTGGATTTGGGAAGATATTTTAAAATCTTTAGTTGAATAACAAAGATTTTAATAAAATCTAAAAATCTCTTAAAATCCACAGTTCAATACACCCAGATTTTTATATTTTTAACTAAAGAAACTCATCCAAAACATCTTAAAATCACTAAAAATCATCTAAAATCCACTACTTAAAATATCTCCAATAATAGTGGATTTGAAAGTTCATTTACAAATCACTAGTTCAATAACATCTCTATAATATTATTTAAGAAGACATTTTTTAAAATGAACTTTGTTTTGTAAGTTATTACATGAAATGCCGTTACTAATAACAAAGAATAATTGAAATAGGAAATGATATAATAGTTTTTTAAAATTACTAATTAAAATATGGAAATTATATATATTGCATTAAAGAGGTTATTTATTAATTATTTTTAATACTATATATTTTAAAATAATAATCAATTCATATATATTCAAAGAAAAAAAATATATTCAAAATCTTGCTATATTTTTCACTATAATTTATCATATTTTATTTGAATATATATATATATCAAAACAACCGATGAAAAATATTTTATTAATTTTATAAAAAGTTAGACACAAAAAACTTTTTTTTTAAGAGTTCGTAGACTAACCACAAAAACTAGAGTCGTTTAAATGTGCATATTAGAGTTATGTTTTCAAGATTATAAGTTTTTGCGGGTTAACCCGAATAATATTTTAGTTTACTGTAAAACGGGTTAAATAGATAAATTATACTATGATCATTAGTTAGTCATATTGTAAAATTCATATAAAAACAATTTTCTTAAATATCAAAACAATTTCTATAAAAAAAATTACTCCGCGCTATAATTAGCGCGGGTTAAATCCTAGTGGAATTTTAAAAAAAAAATTTAAAAAGAAATTTTAAGATGTATTGCGTGGGGGATAGTTCATCGTTATGAACCAACAAATTTGATGGTAATCTCAAAAGACCTCTTACGAGACGTTGACTTCGTTTCGGGGCTTGTCCTTTTAAACGAGAAAGAAAACAATCTTCTCTTAGCGCACCTATACAATCCAGGAGGGCTGCCGCTGCGTGATACTGCAACATCAACATGGCTTTGGAAAAGCCTTTCAACTGGAGGGAGCCCTCTCGATCTTGAGACCAGAACCAGTTACGCCGTCTCCACCTTGCTCTGCTTGCAGCAGAAGGGCACTTCGTCTTGCCAATAAGCGAAAGAAACGTCCGACCAAACCTTGTCTCAGAAGGCGGAAAGTACGAGGTTTCCGATTTTTGTTACGCTTTAATCTTATATAATGTGTTCCTAGTTATTCCTCTGTTGATGGGAAATCTCTTTGGACGCTACCATTCCATTCGTATGTATACGTGCTAAGAGTTGTTTTCTTTTTCTTTTGTTTGGTGTGCCCAAGTCTTAAAAAAAAAAAAATCATACTTAATTTAAAACCAATTGTGCACTTTATTGATTAATATGTATTATTCTGCTAATAATTTTTGTAGCTAAATTAAATCTCGATGCTATTCGATTAAACAATGTTAAGACACGAATTAAAGACTTTGATAAATCGGAAACTATTTATACAAAGAGACAAATTCTGAAATGCAGTATGGAGATATTAGACTTATAATTCAGATATCTCCTTTTTTCCATCAAGACTGTCAATGAGACTTATTCTTAATGACCAACTTTAACCACTAACACTATGACAGTGGACTTTGAATTTTAGTTAATCCAGAAAGAATATACAAAGATCTGATTAAAACAAAAAATGGTGATGGATATTCACAAACTTATAGCTGAATCCAGAAAATATAAAACGCGTCCTCAAATCAAACCCACAAGCCTCATTTGGCTTTCTGTACAACATTCAACTCTGATCTCATCAATGGATTTGGGAACCAAAACATAAAGGAAGAAACTAGAGTGGTGAAGAGAGAATCAAATCAGTTCCTCGGCAGGACCCTTTGAGCAGATTGTTCTGACTTGGCCTAGAGGACCAGTCAAGACATGATAACTTGATAACTTCATCATCGACATGGCAAAGTCACGTCGGAACAACTGTGGATCAGAAGCATAGGCTCTCACCCACATCTCAGTCTCTTCACTCCCCGTTAGCTGCTGATCAGTAAACATCAACCCTTTCTTCTGCATCAATCTTCTGTAGTAGCGTGTTCCGAAATTTTCGTCACCTCCTTCATTGTTGAAGCTCAAGTCGATCACTTCATCATTCCCGCCAGCCGAGCTCATATCGTAGTTCTTGGAACAATCTGATGCAGGTAAGGACGGTGCTAAACCAGTGCCAGGGGATGGCGATGGAGATGAAGCCGAGGCAGAGAAGGGGCATTTGGTTTTCAGTTCTTGGAGGAACCCTGGATTCAGTTCAGGGTCAGGCTTCCCCGTTCCTGAGAAGTTGTATAGCCGGTCCTCAAAGAATGTGCAGTGCGTAATGCCTATGCTGTGCGCTCCTGCATCAGAAACAATCAGAAGAAAAGAATCACTTCACAAAGAGTTGAGGAACACCCAATACGACCAGATATAGCAAAAGCAGGGAGAGAGAGAGAGAGAGATGCTGGCACAAGAAGTGAGGAATACCGAATAAACTGACGGTCTCTCGCTCGTCGAATCCTCTGGAAGCAAACCTTGCAAGAATTACCGAGAGATTAGCTTGTGGTGAAGGAAGCTCTCGTTCTGCAATTTCCTTGAAGGCCACTACACTATCTTTCCTTCCAGTCTCCAGTGGATAAAATGGACCACCAGTCTGAGAGTTCCAGAGACACGATTCAGCGTTACAGAGATATTAACATGGACAAACCAGAAGAGAGGCATGGAGATTTACCACAAGGACGGCTTCTCTAGCAGCCAAGACAAGAATGTCGGCGCAGGAAACAACTCCAGGACAGACCTTCTCTAGCTCAGACTTAATGGCGTCAATCACATCAAGCCCTTTCAAGGACAGGTTCGGAGATGCTTCTTTCTCAGAAGTAAGAGATTCATCTGCGTCTAGAAGGACTGATGCATCACATCCCTGTATATAAACAAACACAATTCCACAATCGCAACTTGAAGATATCAAAGGAAACATAAGATTCGGTTCACAAAGTATGCTAACAACATCAAATCAGAGGAACAAGCAGATAGATTCGTATTGACCAAGCAGAGAACTCCATTGACAGAGATGAACTTAAATTGAAACAAAGATATCACAATAGAACACTCCCGTAACGAGAAATTGTTTGAGGTTTCACGAACAATCGTCGATAAATTTCTCGTACTGGTAAGATATCGAAGATTGCCCAGACTATATCAGAACAGACGAGAAAGAGAAAGCAACGAATCAGAAAATCTGACCTCGATAAAGCAATCGTGAAAGAGGAGGCGGATGAGAGACGGAGCTATGCTAGGTCTGGCGTTGTAGGTTTCTCTGATACCTTTAGCGATGATTCTCTCGGCGGAAGGGCAAGATTCTTGGTAGAAATCGTAGTGGAGGGAGTAAGATCGATCGATATCTTCGGCGATAGACATGTACAAGGACAAGAAATCCTCGTCGAAGGGAGATTTCTCAGAAACTTTACCGCCGGTACGATTCTCCGGAGAATCTTTCGCGAAACGGAGATTACGGAGAAAGCCGATGTCGTAAAGCGCGGCATAGACGCTGAGAGCAATAACGAAGCAGGTAACGAAAGCGATCTTGTAGTCTCCGATAAACCTCATTCTTTTCTCTCTCTCTCTCTCTCTCTCTCTCTCTCTCTCTCTCTCTCTCTCTCTCTCTATTTGTCTCGATTCTCTGCGTTTGTGATTGTGAACTCTGGAGAAGATGATGAAGCAAAAGAGGGAAAGAAGCGGGAAGTCAATAGGAAATGACGGATATGCCCTTGCTCGGAAAGTCGTCGGTTCGGCGATTTGTTACAGATACAGTTATGAAACCTCGTTCGCGAGTTGGAATCCGGTGTTTCACGTGCACGGTACACCAATGACAAGTTGCAAAAAGACAAACAAAAAATAGATGGGCCCAAGAGTGAGATCTTTCGCAGATGTGGGCTTCTTGTATTACACGAAAAGATCCACTAGGAATCTAGGATGCACTCGTAGTCATGACACAAATTGGCACATCCTTGGACCTTGGACTCTAACTAATATTTGTACTTGTAACCAATTTGATGATCTAATGAATTTTATTTTCAAGTGCATAGGCCGACAGTCAAAAAAAATAAAACACTAACAAAATGTGATTAATCTACTAAAACTAACTTTTCAGCATTTTATAATTATTCAATGAAAATTTTATTCAATTTAATTTGACCTGCTAATAATTTTATTATTAATCTGTTATTCTGCTATTCATCTGACATACTAGTCAGATTCTAACCATAAATGGACACTAATTTTATAATAACCAAATGAGGCAGGTTCTGAATTTTTTTTTAAAAATGGTTGGGCTATAGTATTAAGGTGATCACACCTCCAAGTTTGTAACTTTGTATTTGATGATTTTGATCTTAAAAAAAAATTAATAACATAATTTTAATTTTTAAATATGCATACTAAGAAAAAAGTAGCAACATAAGGATAAAATAAATGTGTTTATAATCTAACAAATTCTTTTGAGTTTGGAAGGGGTTTTTAGTAGCTGTCCTTTAAATAAATGATTTGATTGATTCTTGTAATTATAATTCGAACTGGGTATATTTTAGAGAGTGCTCAAACTTTAGTTTATTATTCCAAAATTTTAATATTATAAAAATATGTAGATTTTGAAAATAAAAATAAAAACGATAAGAGAAAAGTACAGAGGGAGAAACAGTCGCCATTAATGGCTTTGGTGTCAAATTATGAAGTTATAACAAATAGTAGAACTTGCAGGAATATATGATATGATCAACCGATCTTTATATAATTCTAGTTTCTATTTACTTTCCTAAATAATCAAAGTGTAGGCCATGAAAAANACCTCGGACCTTGGAATCGAATCGAGTCGCTTTCCTAGTTTCGTGTCGAATCAAGTCGATTTCTTGCAATTAAACCAAGTCGAATCGAGTCGCTTTCCTAGTTTCGAGTCCCTAAACCTGCAATTAAACCAAGAAACAAAGTCTCAAAACCTGCAATTAAACCAAGAACAAAGTCTATAACGTTGATTTGCTCAAAATCTCTAAAGTCGATTTGCTCAAAAACCTGTAATTACAACATTAAAACCCATAAAACTTGCATCTCCGATCTCGACTCGATTTGCTCATTACTTCTTCATCGCGATTTGGTGTGGGATTCGTGGAAGAAGAAGCTATGGATCTATCAAATATCCAAGTTTTTCTTTGCTTTTCTTTTTCGTCGATAGTGGAGAGAGGAAGAAGAGGTGAGAGGCTTTTGTCGGAGGATGGAGAGAGAAAATAACTAAGGGCTAAAACAGGATTTTCACACCCATGAACAGTGTAAAATGTGCCTCAAGAGTTACAAGTGCCTTATTTGTAAGAAAAAGTGAGGAAAGTGCCTTTCCTTGTAATTCACCCTTTATTTGACCAGATATCAATATATTTACAACAATTATATTTCTATATTTAATTTATCAAACAAAATATCTATAAGCAATGTTTTTTTTGTTTTAACTCTGAAGATATTATAAATGAGACATTTATTGAATTTTAATGCTGTAAATATTTTAAAATCACTTTTTTAATTTGGATAAAGCTGTAGAACTATAATTTTGATGTCATGAAACTATGAATAAGAAACTGACTATAAAGAATTCGTAATTACTTTTCAAAGTTGTAAAACATTAGTTGTAATTGTTGACAAAAACAAAGTGTTGTCATTTTTCTTAAGCATATGAATTGAGTAGAAATAAAAATCAAATATCTGATATTGATTGCCATGAATAAGATTGATTGCTAATAATATTCTAGTGGGAAAAAAATGGATATGCTATTCTAGTTACTTTTTAATGATTTGGGCTATGAGATCTAAAATCTGAAAATCTTATTTAATTTCCTTTGATATCATATATTCGAACTCTTGTCAAGGAATAACTGTTATTTTTATAAATAAGAAGGTCTAAACACAGCTATTGCATGGGAACAATTATATTTTTATAATATAAAAAAATCCGACAGTGGAAAATCAAATGCGTAGAATCAGTACTGAAATATTCCATTGTAAAAATTAGTAAACTATACATGAACTATGATCTGATCTTATTCATGAATACGTGTGAGAATGAACATGTTGCGGCCGACGTTATTAAGTGGCCATATATTTCATCTTTTACAAATGTTCGGCATGTATTATTGTATGTAAACTATTACTTTTTGGTTTGGACGACTTTACTAATTCCTTTGTGAAACTTTCTCTGGTACGAAAACTTATAACTATTTCATTATGATATGCGCCAATAATTGTAGTGGCATGCAAACAAATAGGTGATATATATGCTTAATAACGTAAATTTGAAAACCAATGCCAAAATGTAATCAGTGTTCCTATCAATCTCTATCATGATAGCAGATAGTTGCTAGATCATTCATCAACCACACGGCGCATGAAGTACATCAACATTTGTAAGCCGTGGAAGAAGTTTAGTTAAGCTGATGGTAAAGTCGGACGTGGAAGATTATGCTTGGTTACAATGCTTGGGACGTCTCGATATTGATCTCAGACGAGGATCCCGCAAATTAACCAACGTTGAGTTGGCCTAATGGTTAAGGAATAGTGGGTATGTGCCTCTCTTACCGACTCTGTGTTCGATTTTCGTTGGGAGGAGTTTCCTCCGAATGAGTGATTTTAACATAGTTTGGGCCCTGCTCCGGGATGTACAGACCTACGGACCCGGAACTTCGGTGATTAAAAAAAAAAAAAAAAAGATCCTCGCAAATTCGAGCTTCATTGTAAACGTACTATCTACTAGATCTGGTGTGGTACGAAAAATGGAAAAATCATGGTTCACACGATCATATATATACTTTCCTCTGGCGAGAGAGAAATCCGATAGATTTTAGTTACTTTTTTTTTATTGAAGAAGAAAACAAATTTGTAAAGTTATAACAAGCACATTTTCAACGATTACCAAACTACGGTTTTGTTTTATTTATCGCTCCATTTGTTAAGTATCTTTTGAAAATACAATGGTGATCATACATTGAATTGAATTTATATGCTTAAATTGTAGGGTTAAATTATAACAACCAGATTGAATTAATTGTATGATGAGTCCGCTAACAAGAAACATCAACATCTAAAAAAATAAAACAATGGCTCAAAATTTTATCGAAAAGACGGAATATAAGAATCGGAATGTGATATATAAAAAAAAAACGAATGTGACTCTCCATTTCTCTCATATTGAACATCGTACGAGAAATTATAATCGAACTCGTCCGAAGGCGGAGAATATAATAAATAAGGAAAAAAAGAATAGTACATTTTTGGTTATATATAAGAAAGAAAAAATTGCAACTAAAAATGACAAGATCCGTGCATCATCTCGGTGAGTTGAGGCCAATGTCCATTCCGTTGAAAGCAATTGGCGCATACATCCATAGATCATCAGAGCTTAATAACTGCGTATTTATAATTATAATTTTAGATTAACCAATTTTCATATAACACGTGTCAATAATGTTCACGTAAAATGTTAAAAGTAAAGCCCTTCCGTACGTACCTTAATTTGGAGCTGCAAAAATTTGACGTAATGAACGGCTTCCTCAAGCATAGTACTGATATCGACCTGTTACGTAATTAAGGAAATTATAGATGTTTAGAATTTTTATTAACATTTCTTGTAAAATAAGTTAATTGCATGTAAAGAACCATATCATCTGCATGTACTGTTAAACGAATGCATGACTTTTTACCTTTGTTCCATTAGGGACGAGGTTTTGCAAAATCCTTAGTCTCTCGTTTATCCTTTCTCTTCTTTTCTGCACAACCAAAGAACATCCGGATTTAGTCTCTCTACTTTTTTCGTTACTTCTAAAAAAAGATTAGATACTTCATTTTTGATATCTTATCGTGACAAAGAGCGTATTTTGAAGGTAAAGGAGAAAAATGTTTGCGGAATTATGATTTCAGTTTTGTATACCCATCAAGTATGTCCCAAACGTACGTGAAGAAAATATATGGATCAAAAGTGGAAACTTTGACGTTAACAAAAGAAAAAGAATTACCCTTGCGTAAAGGCTTTGAGGGTCGGTGGCAGCACCACGACTGGCCCTGGTTTTACCGTTGAGGTTGAGAGCCTTGGAGGCATCTTCATCCTCTTCTCCTCCACCGTCTTGAGAAGCGCAGTTTGATTCTTCCTCGGAACAGAAAGTGGTGCTCGAGTTCTGTCTGCTCATCATAGCCCCATTCTTTCTTTTCTTCACCTTCTCTCCTTCTTCCTCTTCTCCTCCATTGTCGTTATTATCACCACTCATCTCTACGCTCTTCTGTCCTCTCTTCCCCACTTTTGCTCTCTTGTTTTTCTGTATCCATTGCAAAACCGTTTATACAATATTAGTCAATAAACCATGTGGGAAAATAATAGAATGTTTGTTGGAATTTTTTATAACGTAAATGGTACATTTTGATGCAATCCGGTTATATAACTTTATCCCTCTAAATTGACAACCAGTTAGGAACCTAAAACCGGTAAAGCTTACATCAGCGGATGTGACACGCGATCTCTTCTTGGAACCGGTGAGAGATTTTTGATGATCAGTAGTAGTGACAGAGATCTCGGATTGCAAGATGCTCTCCTCGTCATCGTGGTTCTCCACGACGGTCTCCAAGGGAAAAAGAGTCTTTCCAGATGAGTATTTCTCAACGTCACACTCATTTGTCTCCTCACCAACAAGATAAGAGTTGGTGTTGATGGTCACATCTTCCATCCCAAAGTCCATTGACCCATTGTTGTTCTCTTCAACCGCGGGTGGGACCACTGCGTAGTACCCGCTGTTCCCAGCACTGTAGCTGCTGCTCTCCTGAGAGAAACAGAAGCTACTGGCTTCAGGCATGAGGGTAAGGTGGTTGTGATGGGAACCAAGGCTCCAATACAATCCCTGGTGGTCTCCAGCGGCTGTGCCAGAGGATGACCCGGTGCCGGGATGGTCGTAGGAGGCGAGGAGCTGGTTCATGAAATCGGCTTCTTCAGTCGCATAGGTGTACATTCCTCCGAGGTTGTTGCTCCATTCTCCCATGGCTTCCATCCTTTTTTTTTTGGTTATTAATTAACTTAAGCGTCTTAATTAAGATATTAATCTTAATTAAGTAGATTGGTTAGTTTTGTTTGTTAATTGAAAGTCTTGTGAGAAGTGAGGAAATGAGGGAGAGGAGTTGGGATGTATATATAGAGAACATGAAACATAGTGGATAAATGTCAACACTTATGCCATCAACTACAATCATCTTTCTCATTAATTTATAAATAACTAAGTCTGGGATACCCTTAGATATGGACAGCTAATTATGGAGGGCTATATACAACTTGGTCTTCATAACATAAGTTTTAACATATTTTGTCGTTTATCGCTTATGACTCGATGCATTTCCGCTTAATTATCTTATTGCTTAAGTTAATATATTCTTACATATTTGTTTTTTTTTTCGACTATTCTTACATATTTGTTGAAGACAACAATTTTAAGTAAAAAAGATTATAGTTGGATGATATATATATATATATATATATATATATACCCGAATTATGACCAATATGATATAAATGATGAAATATGATTAATTTTGGAGGTATTCATAGTATATATGGTGTGTTTTTCGATAGAATTTTGGGATCAAATTTTGGAGAAGCTCACTAGATTGTTCGACTTCAATGTAGATCTATATCTTAGTTAGCATTAGGTTTACATTTTATTTTACCAAAGCTTTCAACTAGTATTCAGTAATGAGTTTTCCGCAAACTCTAACGAGATGAATGGATTGAAACTCAAATCGAATAGTACGGAATAATTTTTTTTGCATACAGATAATATTTTCAACTCTTGGGGACACTAAATTTACGGTCGGACTCATAATATAATATGCTTCCTAATTGCGCTGATCCATTGAGTTTAATGTTGAGTATTGCTTAAATACAATTAGCAAGTACTTATCTTCGAAAAACTACATATGATACCTTCAAGTATTTTTCCTTAATAGACATATAGTTCAACCTGCCATGATATAGCAAAGACTTGTTTTATTTTATTAGAAAAATATTTTGTTTTCTATAATATTCTACATATCTTCAGAATATTCCTATCTATTGATAAAATATAAGTGTATTTTATCTTAAAATCTGAATAACGATATAACGTATTATTCAACTTTTTGCCCTACATAACTAACAAATAATCGGAAAACAAATTGGGTCTAAGAGAGCATAGAATTATATACGTTTCCCATTCATATCAACTGAAAAAAAAAAAAAAAAATTAGAGATGCAAGTAGTTGCCTATATGTTATTGGACTTCTAGATAACATAAATGATATAATTCGAATACTTACTCCTAGTCATTACGAAAATATATAGAAATATATATATACGTACATTATCTCTGTTCTACTTTTTACGTTTTTGCTAATTTATACACTTATTGTCAGCTGTGTTTTCGGAATATACACTGAATAAATTGTGTGCTAATGTTTTAAAAATACATTACAAAGTAATCCACACTATATGGACCTTAGACATATGGTTCTCGTCTAGTGTAATTAAATCATGTAAATTTTTTGAAATAATCAACGGCGGATTAGAGAATACGAGAGAAAATGGTTGCGTTTGTGTATTATACTATTATGACAATACTTAGATCATTCTAATTTTTAGTTGTAATTCATCCTTAAGCAAGTATATATAACTTAATAGTTAATACTATTCTACTTTCATTTGCATAACTTAGATTGTAATATACTCCACTTTTTATATTTAAAATTGTGACAACACAAAGACAAACACATGTAGCCTATAATTTGGAAAGCGCGTAACTTGTAGTGACCTAGAAATTAAATTGGCCGTTTTCCGTTTATTTTTTGAGTTTCAAAACGTATTTTCTTTGTTTTGTTTTTATGAGTTACATGTTTCTAGCTATATACTCCCTCCGTTTCTTTTTAAGTGTCGTTTAAGGTTTTTTCACGTATATTAATAAAACAATACAATTTTTTGTTTTGCCCCTTATTAATGCACTATATAATATGTTCACACTCATTAATGAGCTGAAAAATAGGGATAAAAGTGGAAAATTTATTAAAAATCTGCATTGAAAATGTAAAACGACACTTAAAATGAAACAAAATTAAAATCCTAAAACGACAATTAAAAAAAAACAGAGGGAGTACTATATTATGTTTCTTTTCAATGAAACATCGAAAAATTTGCATCTGATTTATGCATACTGATAATAAAAATTGTAGTGATAACTTATTTTTATATATGCCTTAGGGGTGTTACTATTTAACGACATTGTATGTAAGTAAATAATTAAGGCTCTTCAATTCCTCTAAATTTTATCTTCTGATTTGTACAGTTTTTCTACACAAAAAAAAAAATCGATTTCTTAGAACATTAGCTTAATTTTTATTAGATCAGGTTCCATGGATTATAACTTTGCAGAAAAAAGTAGGGTTTCTGAGTTGGAGAACGAGAACGAAAGAGAGAGATATATGTGAAGTGGAGAATCAGAGACCTGGTTGCTGAACGTGACAGTTTTTGTGTCATAATAATGTTTTAAAATGAGAACAAAGTAATGAAATTGAGTTATATGATTTTAACTATATTAAGTAATAATTGATTAGGTTGAGTCAACCACTGGACGGCAGATCGTGCGCGTGGAAAGTCCATAAGTTCATAACCCGTTAATGTTTCTCTTTAAACTCACATAAATTTTAATCCTTTGTTATGAGTTTGAAAATTTTAAAATGTAAGCATCATCATCATTATTATCATTATTATAACACCACCCCGTCCGCCCCTACCGGTGAGTCACCCATCCCTCTATCGGGCTCGTGGGCCCCACCCCTGTCCGACGGTCGGTGCGTTATTTTTCGTAGGCCCGACCGAGTAATTTACTGACCCTGCAATCACCACGTGACCTTTTCCCGTGTTTTGTCCTCACTCACACGCTACCGCGAATCACTTCCCGGAAGGTCACCCATCCTTACACTACTCCAGCCCAAGCACGCTTAACTCTGGAGTTCTTTCGGGCAAGTGATCGGAAAAGGTAAGTACACTTTGATGACATAGGTAGCCAAATTAATTCATTTAAGTCTTTCTCAAATGGGCCGGGCCCAGGATGTTACAATTATCATTATTATTATTATTATTATTACCATTCAAATTTACTTAATCTATGTGTTCTTTATAAGAAAACAAATTTACATTGATTTCAAAATTTCTTTAGTGTCTTTTATCAAAAGTAAAAGTTTCTGTATCAATGTCTCTTCCCTAGTCTTTTTACTTTTTTGGTAATTAATTTTCTATTAAACTGATTAAAATTGCTTGGAGCATTCGAAATCAATTAAATGCAATTGTTGGAGATTGGCAGTGCGGACATTAGCACCATTGCATGACAAAATACGGGGTGTAGCACCTTTGAGCCTAATGATTTTCCCTAACTTTTTTTTTTTTAGAAATTTTTCCACCAATTTTTTTTTTTAATCTTTTTATGTATAGCATACATTCATGTCACCTGTTAATAATGATGTCATTTTTTGAATCAATGTTTTTCAAGATGATATTTTTGTTAAAAAGTTGATTAAAATGTGTCATTTTGTATCGCATTTCTGAAAAATGTCATTTCTGCAAATAAAAAATGAAGTGTATAATTTCTTCCAAAAACCACTTGTATGGTAGCAATTTAATAAAAACATATTAAATCCTTCATAAAGTTTTTCCTTTCAAAATACCTTTTTGTTTAAAAGCAAAACTTAAATTAATCAGCATTTTGAGAACCTTGAAAAAAAAACTAATTAAAATTTTGATTAAATCAAACTAAATTCTACCAGATCCTAGCATTGGATGCTTAATCAACTATAAAATGAAACTTCTTTTAGCCCGAACCACCATTGAACCATTGTCAGAGGATGTAGCTCAAGATCAGAGGTGGCGAAGACCTAATGAAAGAAGCATTGTTCCAGAAAGTTTAGTCGACTTGGTGTATGACTATTTTTACTGTGTACTAAAAACGCAAGAAAACGCTCCCTAGCTAAAGCACACAATATTGAACCTTAGCTATTTTTTTTATATAGTGAAGACTAAGAGCATGTTCAATGGTGAGGTTCTAAAAATGGGTATCTAACATTTTTAGAACCTCACCTTTTAGAACCCCAACATTTTGTGTGTTAATTTTTAGAATCTGTATCTAAAAGTTCTAACTTTAGAACCCCTCTCTCTTCTTTTTAGAACCTCTCCAATATTTATCAATTATATATCATTATAATTTTTTAGAACTCTTCTATTTAGATCCCCCATTGAACATGCTCTAAAGAACTAAAGTTGGTTTGTTTCTTAAATCACTAAGAGAAAATGACATTTTCCTATAGAAAAGCTATAAACGCTATTAATATCCTAATCAAATTCTTTTTTTTCCCCCAAATTCTTAATCATAACCTTTTAGTAGTATGCAGGAATCGCCAAAGAGGCTGACTAGACTTTTAAGTGACCATTGGGAACTAAATGACAAAATCAAATTAACAAAAAAATAATATATATATCGACCCTTATGCCTAGTTAAATTGTATACAGTTTCTTACTACTGCACTTAATCAGTTCAAGGTGTCTTCGGCTAAAGCAAGACAGCTAATAATATGCTTTACGAAATATTAAGAGACAATGTGAAACCTTATTTATAGACTCTGAACATATAGCGAACTTAGGGCGTCTCCAACCATACCTTATTTTTTACTTCAAATGCCATTTTGCAGTAAAATCATTTCCAACCTTACTCCATTTTTAACTGCAAAATGGGGAAATGCCATTTTTTCTTCCAAATATGGAGTAACTCCATTTTCAACTCCAAAATGGAGTTGAACTTTTTTATTTATAATTTAGTCATTTATATTTTATTATTTTTTTAAAAATGTACCTTTCATTTTAACAAATATTACGAGACAATGATTTTATGGTTTATTTATTTTCCAAAAAGTTTTAAGTAATATACTTGTCACATATGCACAACAGCACAACAAAATATGACTCGTCAATTATTCTTGTAATAATTTCACTTCTTATTTA
>PKML01062532.1:950071-1016726 GCA_002933935.1 Eutrema yunnanense | reverse complement strand
AAAATCACAAATATAGCACCAATTTTGACAATATTAGCACAAATTTAATATAAAAATGACTTATAATCATTTCCTAATGGGAAAAAACTAAACCCTAAATTGGAAATAGTGAACCCAAACATAATGTTTAATTCTATTTTAAATTTATTTTTGGTAAATAAGTATTTTAAAATAATTAGTTGTGCTATTTTTGGTATTTTAAATTTAGGGTGCTAGTTTTGGAACAAAAAATATTTTTTGTGCTATATGAGGGTATTTCTCAATGAAAAATATACTAAGAATATTTTTTTTTGAGTAAAAAATGGATGAATACATTGGAGAGAAATCCAACTCCATTTTAGAGTTACTACATTTTGGAGATAAAAATGAGGGAATACATTAGAGATGCTCTTATGCAATAGAGAATACTGAAAGTAGAATGAGAATTAGGAAATAAAATCCTATAAGGGGATATAAAGAAGAAAACTGACCTAGTTTTATAAATTGATCTATACACATTAAACATATGTGTACCTATGTCCAATATCATTCAATACACATTACAATAGTTTGCACAAACTAATCTATTTTATTCTTGATATTCAGTAGACTAAAATCTGTGCACAGCTCTAAAGACCCAATTGGGTAATCAGATCTTATTAGATTACATTAAAATTATATTGCTTGGACTATTTACCCATTTTATTTTGGGAGATTACTTATTTAAAAGCAATCCTTGCACGCACGACCAGAACATTTTCGCAAATCAGACGAGTATTATTATGATTTATAAATTATTCTTATAATATCTTTGTTGGGTAGCTAGCTGGCAATTTGATGCCTCTTAATATTATTTTTTAAAAAAAGCCAAACGACCATTTTTTTTTTCTTCATAAAATTGTCGTTTCAGTTAACATGGGCGCTATTATGTAAGTTTAAAAGGGTATCTAGTTATTTCTTTTTGTATATAGTACTATTTTATGAATATTTGCTCCAGAAATCGAATACAGGAATGAAAATAAATATTCAATTGTCTTTTAAAATAGCGAATAATTTTTGTAATGTTTATTCTACAGAGTTACTTACTTCCTTAAAGAGAGAAGGGATTAATCTGTATGATAGTCTGTAATTTTTTTCAAAAGAGAAGGGAGTATTAGATTGGATTAACTCATTCTCTCTTGAATAAAGTACATACTTTATTGACAAATATTTAAACATGAGCCAACTCATCGTGATCCAACAATTTTTTTTTTTTTAAATCCGATTGTGAATTTGAGAGAACAAGGTTCCACTATGGATCCCTTAAATTGCAAAAAAATCCGATTTTTTCACAAACTTATAAGTTTCAGCATGAAATTTTCCGATTATTCAAAAAAAAAAAGAGAAGAAGTTTAAGCTGCACCTGCCATGAAGGTGTGAAGTCACAGATGGAAATTGCAGAAGTGATAGCCAAAATTCTTAAGTATGGTCAATCTAATTTTTTTTTTTTTTTAATATTTGAGTTCATGGTTAGATCCAAGCCGTTACCTAGACCCAAACTCTCCGAAGGACTTGTAACTTGTTTGCAATTCGTCTGCTATGTCTTTACTCCCACACTATGTGACATCGCAAGGTCCTAGTTACTATCTCAAATTACATAGACATTAGGGCTAATTGTGCATCTAAAAGGTAATCTTTTTTTCACTATCGTATCGGCTTAAGTATATATAGAAGGTGGAACAATAATTGAGGAGTAGCCGTCAAAATCATACTTATACAGGCATACAGCTAGGCCATGTATATTTGAATTGTGGAGCCTAACCCAAATTCTAACAATGTAAACTTTCGTAAATCCAAATGTTCAAAATTAACGTTTTTAGCTCCTTTCCTATTATCATCGCTATTTTGTTGAAGTTAATATTGTGGTGTCATTGATGAAATTTTTAAGTTTGGAAAAAAAATCAATAATTTGCGATAATGAGGTAAAGGAAACGAATCCTACCAAACACAATTAGAGATCAAGGTGCAACGTGTGTCGGATATTCCTCAGCATCATTATTCATATTCAATTCCTAACGTATGTGTTTAGACACTTAAAATATATAGACGTAGATGCAAACCACACGCATATATTAGAAAAATGATAAACGTAACCCAATCATGAATCATCAGAAAATCATACTATTTCCGTTTTATATTAATTGTCATTTTATACCTTAAATTTTGTTTCAATATATTAGTTGTCGTTTTAGAATTTCAATACAAATGTTTGATAATATATATTTTCACTATTATCCATATTCATTTAGCTTATTAATTAGTGTGATCATAATATATAATACATTAATGAGAGGTAAAACAGAAAATTGAATTATTTTCTTAATCTACGTAAAACAACCTAGAACGACAACTAATATAAAACGGAGAGAGTATATGTTAACTGGGAATGGGAAAAGAAGCAAGGACACAACTTATGAATAGTTCATAAATGTTTTTTTTCTTTCATAATTGTTTCTTTTTCGATTTAACATTATTTGGTTCCATAATTAGCCCAAATTCTTTGATAATATCGGAGTTAATAAGCCCAATTCTTTTTTTTTTTTTGGCAAACAAGGGGGCAAATGTTTATATAAGTGCAATTGGATTTTTTTTTTTTTTTTTTGAATCAAATGTTAAATTATATTCAAAAGAAAAATAACGTTTTTACAACTTTGATTTAGCTTGTTTGAAATTTGAAACAATCCCTATCCTTTAAACTTGTCTTGTAGAGAACCAAATTCTCAAGCCATCCTCGTACCTCATGTCTCCGTTGCTTTTGATCGAAAGAAGCTGGTTTCGTATGTTTCTGTCAATCATCTTTGTAAGCTGAAATGTAGATGATGGTTTTTCCCCATGTCTGCGATTATTTCTTTCCTTCCAAATCGAGTGAACCGTGTTTTGGAAGGTGTATCTGATCAGATAAGACAAGGTGTGGTTTTTTCCTGGATGAATCAGAAGATTTATAATGTCCCCCACTCGCTCGCGAACTGGCTTTGCAATTGGATTTTTATATATAACTTAAACCTTTGTGTTTAAAATATTAATCTTTGAAAAAAAGTTGTGTTTAAAATATTAATTCAAAACATTATATACATTTATAAATGCAGTTATTTGATCTTGGACTGCAGAAAACTAATCGGAATAATACAATTGGAACAAAAAATATTAAAAGCATAACAATGTGAAAATATTACCCAAGCATGCAAAACAATGTCACCCACTTCTAATTTTCCTCTGATCTTACCGTTTTAAAAAAGTGGCGCTGAAAAAAACACATAACATGTAAATACTTACGCTCATCCAAATCGCTCTTTAATTAGAAAGATTTGCAAAAAGTAAAAACTAATATTTCTGTTTAGCATATTAATAAAGGAAAATTATTAAATTTGATTCGGCTGACGATTGGTAGGTGAAGAGAATGTCTTTATTCGTTTATCTAGAGAATTATTGATAATATAAAACCACCGAATAATAAAGATTTCTTACTCTTCTCTTCTTTCAATATGGCTTATTGTCTTGTTGATTTTTATATTTTTTTGGTTTTAATGTCTTGCTGATTTGATTATACTTAAGTATACGATTATGATCAGAATTTTTAATATCATATTAAAACGTTTGTTACGGTTTGCGTCCGCCTCGTGCATTCGTCTTTTCTTTTTATTAAACTTCGACGTTTGGTGCATTGATTGATGCAGGACAAAAAAAATGTATGACAACATTAGTCTATAGACAACAAGTAACACTAACATTATTTAATAGATATAACAAATGAAATATACATAAGAATAAATTTTGATCAAATCAAAGACCAGAAGAATGATCTATTAAATTTTATAATGTAGTTAATATATCTGCCATTTACATATATTCAAGTGTTTTTGTCCGCTTCGTTTAATGGCCGGAACTCGGATCCAATAGTCCATGTCTAGTCCCACCATCGAAAGCTGTTTATATCCTTTCTTCAAAATTTTATTTCAATCCTATTAAATAGTGTTTGTAACTTGTAAGGTAATGAATTTTCTTAGTATAAATATCCCCTACGGAAAAATTTTGCTTACAACAAAAGATTTCAAATCTATGTATAGCAAACCTATAACAAAAAAAATGATGACACCATTCTTTTTATAATTGAATATAATAAAATTATCTTATTTCGTGTCACAATTTTCTTGAATAAATGCTAAGTAAACTTCAAAGTAGGTTGCGTCTGTAGGTCTCTTTCTTATGCTATTTTGTTGTGTAATTTTGTAGGATCAACTGCTCGTTATAAATGGATTTCGTTTATTGCTAAATAATTGTGTTCATTCAACACTAATGCATTTTCAAATTTATTTATTTAACATAATCCACATATTTTTCAAATGTAACAAAATATAACCAACAAACATTATTTAAATATATATAAACTAATTTCCAACATCTATTTTTCAAGATAAAGAGATACATACAATAGTTCCACATTTATTATTTGCAACCTCTTACGACTAATTAACTACTAAATTGAATTGTATTCATATATATTTAAACTATGTATATATATTCTTAGATCTCTTTGAGATGTATATATTCTGTAACAAGCAAACACGACTAACAAGTGTGTTGTTTCGTTGTTGTTCATTCCCGCTACTAGTTATTTCAAGACATACAATAGCAACCAAACAATAAATGATCTTGATAGTATCATCATTTTTTTCACCTGCTAAAACAAATGATACGGCAAGAGAGAAAAAAGGAATTTTTCTGTGTGGATTCTGGTCGATGGTTAGAGGTTTTTATAGATCCAACATCCGTTTGGTTGAGTTTTTTTTTGCTATTTTTCATTTGATTTGTTTGGTTTTTTCAATTCATTCTAAATTTATTAAAGTTTTTGATCGTCTTTTCGTGAGATTTTTTCAAGACAAAAACTTCGGTTCAATTGAGCCGTTTCGAAGAGGTAACTAACAGACTTAGAAGCGGATGGTGGCAACGATTCTTTCCGACTTCAATCGTCGATGGTTATTCATTCGGTGTTGGTGGTTTTCTTGTCGCAAACCTTAATTACTCCGGAAGGCAGACCGAAATGCAGACTCCTAATTAATCGACTGTTTAGAACAGTGATCTCAGTGACTCTGTTGTTATCAATGGAGCAATATAAAGAGTTGTCTCGTCTCGATGGCTCTTAATAGATCAATAAAAAGAGAGTGACAACTGTGATCCATTGAGTGTGAAGCCTTAATAGATATTTTTGGATTTCTATGAAAATTATTTCAGTGGAGATTTAACCATTCCAAAAGCAAAAGTTGAGCAATTCATCTGAAAAAGTTTTAGACATACATACGCAAAAAAAAATACCGTTATTTACTTCAGATCCATATTGGTGGATCCTCTTTTCTGATATTTGTAAATCTTTTGATATTTTGATTCTCTTAATAAACTATTATTCAGAGTTAAAAACAAATGATATTGCATTGTTTTTTTATGATACTGCATTTATTGCGGTTATTTGACACAAGTATTATATTTTTCTTTTCATGTCCAAAAACATTTAGATGTCTTTTGAAAATACATCTTTTGGGTCTTGACATAATTGTTTTTTAATATAAATTATGAGATTAACTTCTGAAAATCAAATACATAAAAACATGCATCTAGAAAATAATAATGTGGTTTACATTGGATATTCTTCAGCAATCAATTCTATATTTTGACATTGTGTTTTCGTAACCTGTTAAATTACAATTGACTTTGGCATTTCATCACCTATTAAATAAGAATTGACTTTGATTCAAGGTATTTTAAATATAGGTATGGTTTAAATATTTTTATGTTAACAGCTAAGGCGAAAATCAGGTGTATCTTAATCGAATGAACAAATTGAAATTCACAAAACAAAACAAAAATCGAATTACAAATGGGGAACGGGAAAATATATTTTCATTTTCCATCTTCTGATATATATACGGAGACTTAAACAAAACTATGCACAACTTATATAAACTCATACATGTATAGAGGTAACAGTTATAGTCTATTTAGTTTGTTTTTCATCAATATATGACACCAAAGCTGATATATGTGACTGTTCCGTATTCATTATAATTCTGTCGTTTTCGTTACTTCTTCTTCTAATACTTATTTGGACAGTTTTTTACAAATTTAAAAGATTTGTAATCGCATAGAATATAAATCAGAAATCATTTGACAACTATACTGAAATCTTCCCACACATTATTTGGTTTTGTTTGAATATTAGTATTTTCTTAATATTTTTTAAAAAAATAGATATATTTCTGTTTTCTAAGTGAATGTTGTTATTATTGGTGCATTTGCTTGTTTTAGAACAATTTTTCGAAAACCCTTTAACAAAATAAAAATAAAAATACACTTGTAAATTTGAGTCAGACCTGGATATATATACAAATTTTAACATACACTTGTTTCCATCCATCTTATTATATACACAACATACACTTGTTTCCATCCATCGTATAATGTAAATATAATTCAATTTCAACCTAAATGGATGACATTTCTAGATTTATTGTGTTGCACGCATATAATGTTTTGACACACTTAAGCATTGATCTTGATCGTTCGTACTTAATGTTAATATGCATGTTGCTTTTAAACTAAAAAAATGGATTTGTGAGTTTCTCCGATATGCTACGATTCGGAATAGAGCCTCTAGAGAGTCATCCGAGACTAGCCTATAATCTTTTACATTTTTGGTTTCGCAGCACGAGTATGGTTCAGCTTCGCACCTCTAATGGAGATGGAGGATGAACATGTCTCTCTTCCCTGTTGCTTTCGACCATTTCTTTATAAAACGACCGTTCCTATCTCTTCGAGTTACACACGATGTGGTTTGTACGGCACTAAAACTCGCTTCGGCCCATCTTTAAACAAAATGCGTTTTTTTTTCCGCTAAACTGGGCCTGTACAATTTGGCCCATCTTTAAACAAAATGCACTTATATAGATAGATAGTCCTCGACGAAAATTAGGGTTTCTGAGTTTTAGAGTGTTTCCTCGCCGTTCGTCCTCGTCTCTTAGCTTTCTTCGCTCGTACCATTCGAAAATCATGGGATTCTCCAGTATTTGGAATTCTCATCCCAAGAAGTATGGTCCTGGTTCCCGCACATGGTAATGCCAGTCTTCTTCTTCCTCTCTCTCGTTTTTTGATCTGTTTAGTTTCGGAGAAATAAAGCGACTCGCTTGTTTTTGATCCGTGTTTTTCTGTTCTGACTGTGTTAACTGCGAAAAATTCTTCTGAATCTGATCTTCTTATGTTTGTATTGGGGTGCCCTCAAACTTCTCTCTTAGTATTGTTGATGATGTTTTGATTGATCTTGTGAAACTCTGCTTTTCTGTGGGTAAAGTAGAAAACTATTCCATCTTGGAAGCAAATCCATGTTGATCTTGTTTATAACCTTAAGAGGGAAACACTACTTCATCTCTATTCAAAAAGAGCCAAACTTTTGCTTGATGTTTTAATCTTGATTGGTTAAGGATACTGCTAAGCTTTGATCAACTGGGTTTTTGTTTCAATCCTTTATACTCAGGTTTAGCATTGCCCTCGTTTTGTAATCCTTGTTGTAGCTTCATTTTGTTAACAAGTCTATGATAAAATACGCTTTGTCAAAGAACACTGATCATAGTCTCTGCAATATAGAAGTTGTTTGCTTATAGTCACAGCTTGTGTGGAGTGATCTCATCTAACTATAAGGTTGCAATTCTTGGATTTGTGTAGCCGTGTGTGCGGAAACTCCCATGGATTAATCAGGAAGTATGGTCTTAACTGTTGTAGACAGTGCTTCCGCAGCAACGCCAAGGAAATCGGATTCATTAAGGTAATATGTTTTTGATAGCTTTCTCATTGTGCTCCATAGGATTGCTTGTGTTTTTTTTCTCTCCCTTGAAAGATAACTGATTCATCTGTTTTTGTTTTTCTCTTCTTTGCAGTACCGTTAAAGAGCCATGTTGTTTACGCAGGAGCACTAATCTGGTTTTTAAGCTTTTTGAAACTTCTTATTGTAATGGATTATAAATGTTTTAAATTTTCGACAAGGCTTTTCAGCTATTGAATATTTTAGCGTCCATTATCCAAATCTTTGTTTTGCAATTTGATTATCATACAGATTTGTGTTCTTATTTACTTTTTGAGGTGTTTTGCTAACTTGCTATTACTCTGTTTATCATATAAAACACTGTTAAATCAGGGACGTAAACTTAACAAAATATCAATATTGTTTCATTGTAGAGACACGAGCAGCAGCAATCACTTCAAAGAGTTGCCACTATTCAACACAAACATATTAAGCAAAAATATATACCAGCATCATCAATTATCAAACAAGTACATCATATAATCACTGAAAACATATAAAAGATTCGTTTAACCACCGAACATTCCACTATGAAAATCTCTCTATAGAGAAAACAATTTGTAGCTATTTTCCTTCAAAAAAAAAACTTTACTGAAAAAATACTCGCACGTGTGGGTTTGTCCAAAGCCCAACTGGTTGTTAGTTCTCACGTACGAACACGAACCCGGAGAAGAGAAGCGAAAGGAGGAAATAAACAAAAAGCCCTTTTTGCCTTTAGGGCACAAAGGGGAAGTCTTTCAGGAGATTAAAGAGATTCCCTTTTACTGAGTAAGTTTCTTCTCTAATGTCGATTTTCAATCTCTGTTTCCTTCACTCTTTTTCGTTATTGGGATTCGACTGCTTTCTTCGCGAAATTACCTCTCGCTGCTCTCTCCTTCGATTTATGTGCTTGATTTTCGGATTCTGATTTTTCAGGAGAATTGGGATCTTCAGGTCTTTTGGGATCTTGAGTTGAAACTTCGGATGTTGGTTTTAGTTGAATAGAATTCTGGGTTTGCTTCAGATGGGATCCGATCAAAGTTTTTTCCGGTGGGATACGTTGGAGATCAAATCCCTCATTTACCGGCAAATCGGGCATCAAAGAGCTGAGAGTTACTTCGATCAGCTCGGAAGATTCTTTGCCTTGAGGATCACCAAGTCTGAATTTGACAAGTTCTGTATCAAGACGATCGGTAGGCAAAACATTCCTCTTCATAACCGTCTAATACGTTCCATCATCAAGAATGCTAGTGTTGCCAAATCTCCGCCATCGAGATATCCGAAGAAAGGTGGGAACTTTGTTAGATTCGGTAATGGGAACACGAAGAGTAATCAAATTCAGCCGCTTTATGGGGATTCTGCATTCTCTCCTTCGACTCGCAAATGCAGGTCAAGGAAGTTCAGAGACCGGCCGAGTCCGCTTGGCCCACTTGGGAAGCCTCAGAGTATGACTACAACAAACGAGGACTCAATGTCCAAGGCACAAAGTGCTACTGAATTGCTTTCTCTAGGAAGTAGACCTCCCCTGGAAGTTGCGTCTGTGGAAGAAGGAGAAGAGGTTGAACAAATTGCAGCAAGTCCAAGTGTGCAGAGCCGTAGTCCTGTTACTGCTCCGCTTGGTGTTTCCACGAATCTTTGGGGTGGAGTAACTAGAAAGTCTGTTTCCAATGTATCTATATGTAGCAGTAGTTTCAACCGAGAAACTTGTCAGAGCAGCCTTGAACTACCCGATACAAGAACGCTAAGGAATCGGTTGGAGAAGAGATTGGAGATGGAAGGGCTAAAGATATCTATGGACTCTGTTAGTCTTCTTAATAGCGGATTGGATGCGTTTATGAAAAGGTTGATTGAGCCTTGTCTGAGTTTGGCTAACACACGATGTGGGAATGAACAAGTGAGAGAGATGAATTTCCAGTACGCACAGCAAAGCAGAAGGCTTTCATATGTATCGATGTCTGATTTTCGTGCTGGAATGGAGCTGAATCCTCAGGTTCTTGGAGAAGAGTGGCCTATACTTCTGGAGAAGATATGTTCTCGTGCTTTAGACGAATAAAGGATTTAGCAGAAGAAACACCATAGTTTAGCTACTATACATAGCATTTGATTTGACTCTTTGGATATACCTGAACCTGAAATTCTTTCCTGGAATTTGGGGTTGTGAAGAGTTTTCTGGTTTTTGGTTCGCAACATATGGCGTTGGAAGAAGTTGTTGAGATGGTTCACGTCTCCAAAGGAAGTAGCTTTGAGAACAAGGTGGGTCTTGGTGTTGTACAAGTTATGTTAGGAGAGTGAGATTAAGTAGAGGTTTTAAAGAAAACGCCATTTGTTTAGCTGATTGATTTGTTTTATCCTGCTTTGTATTTTTCTTTTCCCTGTTTGCTCTCTGATGTAACAAAATGAATAATGAAAGCAACAAAATAAGAAAAATCAACTTCGCTTCTTGAAAAGACTTATCTGAATAATTTGTATGGTCAAAGTTGATAGAAGTTCAGAACTTACATTTCACTAAAAACATTACAAGGAATGATAAACGCAGAACTGGGTTAAATCTAAAGAGTGCAGGACACAGAATGATAACATGTCCAAATGTATACTTCTTCCAAGACTCTTTACATTTAACTCTCTGAAATCTACAGAGAGGAAACAAAGAATGTTGAAGAATGCTCTGCTTCTTTTAGTAAAAGCTTCTGGGCTCCCTTTCTTCATTTCTGAATCACATAATTGAATTCTCCATGTAGATAAAATTGAGCGTGTAAAAAGGGTTTGCAAGAGAGCTGTTTCAGCCTGCAATGGCAGTTGGTTTCTTGCGGCTTGCCATATAAGTTATGTAGATTGTCCATAGATACGAAAACGAGTTGCTTACAAGTGGCTGCAGACGAAAAGAAACCAGCACTGATTTATATAACCCAAACTCAAGATAAGACAAAGCCATGAAGAAAATAAATGATTTGTCTCGAACCAAAAAGGCTAATCGCAATAAGGACAGAAAGTGGAAGTACCTGTAAATGAACTGGGCAGAACTTGAATGTAATAAAATCACACAAAGGCCAATACATGACACCGTTTAGCATTGTGGGAAGTAAGTCCCTTTTCAATCTAGCAACTATCTCTGAACCGTTTTCACCTGAGAAAAATATTCATACTCAGACTTTGCTGTCTTTAAGACAAGACTAAGATCAAATTTAACAACAATCCACATTTCAAGATCAAACAAACTGCTCTATAATCCACAAAATTGCAGGTCAACAAGATCTAGAATTGCAAAAAATCATAACTTCTGATGTTGCAAAAATAGAAGAAAAAAAAGAAAGAAAAGGAACCACTTAATATTTTTTCTTCCTTTCAAGCACAGAAAGCTTACCCTGTAGGGCTGCATTCAATGAGAAGAAAACAACGCTCATGGCAGGGCCGTAGACGGTCTGCCCCATGGCCATTTTCTTAAACGTTGTGATCAAATCTCGTTTCGGGAAGAGTCTTGACATGAGATTGAACCAATAGTGAAGTGTAGGACCTAAGATTAATAACCCATATCCTGCCATCCTTGCTGTTCTTACCAAGTCATAAGACTCCACCGAATCTTGTGGAATTGTCTGTCGGAAGATCCAATATTATTAGCTCTATAACAACATTCATCGGCATCACAACGATATAAACACAACACTTCTACTTTACCATATGTTAGAAAACAAACTGAAACTTTAGGAATAAATCAACCAAGACATATATAATGTCAAATTCAGTCTTTAACTTTCCAGAAAATCAACACAGAACATCTAACAATACAATCAATTAGTAACTTCTGATATGAGGCCCTAGAAACATTTCACAAAAGATCACACTATTCTATCCTGAAGCTCAGAGATTTCTAATTAGCTCTATAAAGACATTTATCAACAGGCCACAAGGCTCAACAACGTTACAAGTAGAAAGAAGGGTAGCACATATAACTAACTGAGAATAGTAACAGCTCCATTCACATAAATCCATCCCCTCAAGATAACACTCAAATCTCTTTGTGTTGCAGACACATTACCAAGAATCAAACTTCACGCCTCTGATTTGGAAGCTGTACAATGATTTCACACAAGATCACAACATTCTATCCTGAAGCTCAGAGATTGCTTATTGTATGGCATATATATTAAATCACAACCATCACGAGTGGTGACAACTTTCGAAATACGAAAGGTAATCAATTTTCTTCAGCTAAAACCGTGAAATCATGCTTAAGAAATGGAAACCGTTTCCATCTTTCAGAGATTGCATTCTTCAGAGCCACAGAATAAAAATGAGTAAAATCCATGAAATTACCTGTGAAGACAAATCAGCGGCTATGTAAATAAGCGACGATGTGATGGATTTGGTCAAAACCGGCCTCGATTTCACCATACCCAAATACCATCCGATGAATCCAGCCTTCGCAAACGATGCCGTAGAGGCCGTAGAGGCCGTAGAGGCCGTAGAAGACGAAGAACAGAAACCAGAGATTAAGAAAGAAGGAGAGACTCTGGTTTCCTTCGCTTTCCCGAGAAACTGAGGCGCACGGATATAAGGCCTCGACTGCAATCGCCCGATATCTCTCAGTGACGGATCCACCTTCCCAAAAGGATTCGCCGGCGCTGTTCGCTGCGACCGAAAGATCCGAGCGGCGTCGGTGGCAGCGTTTCTAAACAATGCGCCGGTCATATTCGTGGTGGTTCCGAGAGTTTTGGGGGTTCAGGGAAGGGGTTTATATATAACGGCGGAGGAGGAGAATTTTATTCTTTAATTAAAAAGAAATAGAGAGATACAAACAATTTATATTTGCGCGAGTATACATGTAAGTCCCTACTCGCGCCTTGTACCACCTTAAATTATGGAATTTGCACGACAAACAAACAAAAACAATATTATGGAATCTGCCTGCATACGGAAGATTGAAGAATTGTGTTATTTTACACCGTTTTGAATTGTGTTATGTTAATATTCGTTTCTTTAGCAGTGTTGGTCTTGTAAAAAATATATGAAGACATGGTTTTATCATAAAACTTTTATATATCACATGAATTGTAACAATACTCTGAAATTCAAACTCTGATTAGTTGTTCGTAGAAACTTTTACCTTTCAAAAAATCTTCACATTTTAGCAATTTAACAACTCTAAAAACTTTTTTAATTTTTCTCAGTCACTTTTCATATTTTTGTTTTTGTTAAGTTGCTTTTTTTAAAAGCCAACATTTTATGACTTTAATTTATTTTTTAAATAACAAAAGTTTTTACAGCAATTTTTTTTAAAAAAAGTCTATAATCATGGTCACAACAATCAGAGTTTGATTTGTTTACAACCACAGAGATTAATCTCTATAATAATATTTAAGAAGACATTTTTCAAAATGAACCTTATTTTGTAGAATATTACATAAAATGCCATATTTAACATTGAAAAATACCATATAATAACAAAATCTTTATAATAGTTATTCTTCTATTCTTTTATGGTAAGAATTCATAAATGATTCACAATTAATAACGCAATCTTCATTAAATATAGATATTTAATATATTTATATCGATTTATTCTTTTATGAAATATAAATATACGACATAAACTTGCAGATTGAGCTTTTCACAACTTTAACAACATAAACGCAATCTGAATTAATGTAAAGATATTTTAACAACATTGAGTTTTCACAACTTTTAATTTAAAATAATCAATTTCACATAATACATTAATACAAATTTATTTTCAGTTAACTTAAAACCAATAAAATCAATAACTGTCAGATCAAATCATATTTTCATTCTTCAAAAAAAACGTAATATATTTTAATCATGTAAAATTTATAACAAATTGAGGAAATTTTTCAACAAATATTATATAATGTAAAATAAAAAACTTTGCCTCGCGCGGATTAAATCCTAGTTAATTTGAAAAGAGATTAAATGTGTAGTATTCTTGTAAGGCGGAGGAGAGTGCGCATCCCATGCCACGAAGCGCGTGATCCGAAAAGTTGGACGGGTCAAAAACCAAACTATTTCTGGTCTGAACGTCGTGTTCACATTGGTTAGGGACGTCACCATTTCTGACACGTACACAGTGACGCTAACCTTTATTACGAGCCACGTGTTACGTTTGTGTCCCACATTCCGAATTTGAGCCGCTCTTATTATAAACTTTTTCTTTTTTTTGGTTTAATATAGATATCAAAGTAATGCATATCATCGGCTGAACTTTTTTTCTTCTTTTTGTAAATATATATATATAGACCATGGAAGATGAGGTTATAAACAAATTTTCATTTGTGGACAAACTAGTGAAAATAAAGTTAAATTAGTAATTGATGTGTATATGCCGTCATCAATTAAAAACATCAGTCTAGGGTTAAACTAGTCATCATATCGATAAAACCGACATCAAACCGATAAAACCGACATATGTTTTGGCGAAGAACTGTACATAATGGATTCGGCAGCAGTTTTTTTTCAGGCAAAAGATAGAAGCTCTGAGATACAAATGGAAAAGAATAAATTTGTTAGTCTAGCTGTTCTTGGTCTCTGATCCATTTGGTGGCTACCCATTTCTCTCCTTTGGTCACCGGGCAACTCCCGTGAAGCGAAGTCTGCAAAAGCATTGCAACCATAGGTACTATTAGCATGAACTATTTGAACCAAGTCGATCTAATCCAAGGAACTGGAGTCAAGAGAAGAAAAACGATAAGTGGATTTGATATTTGTTCAAACTTTGTGTTACCTGATCAATTGTTCCATTTGAAAACACCGAATAGAAAAGAAGACCATCTCCTTTCCGAGGCTTTACTTTTAGCCCGATACATTGCTTGTAATCATATCCGGTGCCCATATTAGCACCGTTCTGGCAATCGAGGCCGTTTGAATGGAGTCAATTAACATAACGGTTTGAATATGTAAATATGCAGCAATGCTATATTATAAACTGACCTCAAATGGGAACATGGTTTCACCGCCTTCTTCTACATCAGACAAGTACAACAAGAAGGAAGCAATCTGCGTAAAAGCAAATGAGGCCTCGGGTTCTAAAGAAAGCTGTAAACATGACAGATAAAGGATTTTACCCTTTGGCTTGATTGTGGTCCGTATTCCGTTGGGTTGAAAACATCATAGTGGGAATCATACTTTTGGCCAAGTTCATACCGTAAAATATTGAATGCCTGCCAATTGCCCCCCAAAATGTTGTTGATTTCAGAAATCTAGATCCAAGATTTTGCAATCTCGAAAAATCACAATTGAAGGGGTGATAAACACTCAACCAAAGGCCACCAAGCAATATTAATTAATGCCTATATCCACTTTCCATGGTAATCAAATTAAACATGCTAAGATCTATGATTCAAATGGGATTGGGAAGTAGAAATAAAACCTCTCCATGGGTCCTTGGGATCATCGTAGCCCTTGCAATTTTCCTTTCGACGAAATCCAGAGCACCAGTACTCTCTTCTGAAGCACTGATAAAAGTTCCTGAGCTGTAACAACACACCAGGCAAAACACTGAGGCTACTGATGAAATATATGATTGAAGCAAAGGATTTGTTTTTATAAAAAAAACCCGACTCTTTCTGCAGAATGCAACATGAAACTGATAAAAAAAAGACCTTGTTCTAGTGTCCTTGGTGCTCTCAGCAGTTTCTCCTTTCCGGAGAGCCAAAGCAGAAGGCTTCAGATTAATCATTGCCCTCTCAATAATAGTTTGGCATTGTTCTGCTGTTGCGAAATTCGGAAAATATATAGCCCTCGGTTTCCAACTCAGTACCTGCCAATTTTATACCATATGATCCAAAAAGATGAAGCATCAGTTTTTACTACACCGCCAGAAAAAAACAAAGAGTTAAATTCGATCAAAATGCAATCTTTTGCCCTAACTAATCGATTTCACCTCACTCGCAAAAGCATTGAGTCTAAAATTAGCAACAAAGATCACCTGAAACGGGATCGATCCGACAGATTCCTCTCCAGTAACACCATGAGGCATCAAGCCAGATTCTTCTTCCCCGTTTTCGACCATCTCCAACATTCTCAACCTGGGTCTAACTCCAGGCACATTCTGCTCCCAAAACATGAAACCCTCGATTAGTCACATATAACTAAATTGCAGATCTGATCGCATCTTCAAGAACCACAGAGTTTAGATCAGTGGGTTTTCCACACCTGAGAAAGTAGAGTGGAACCGTAGAACCCGATGAGGAAACAGAGTGAACAGAAGATGGTGACAGTGGCTAACCCTAGCTTCTTCCTCTTGTAGCTCTTCAATCTGCTCTTCATCGAGCCCTCTTCTTCCGTCCGATCTTAAAAGTTTCCGATGAATCTTCGCCGAGCCTCAAGTCGGGACGCTTTTCTTCGATCCAATGATGCACCAGAGTTTTTGTATAGTATTAATAGCAAGTATGTTTTATAGTATATGTTAAAGATTAATATCCGTTGACCAATTTTGCTTCTCTTGATTGGTCAACGCATGCGCCAAATTATCTTTAGACTTTAGGATTGAGTTTGGTTACAAATCACAATGGGTAAACAATCTATTTCCTCCGGGAAAGTTCCATATAATAACAGATCCCTCTGAAGTTTGAGCGTAATTCTATTTCCCCATCTAATTAAAGTTCGAATCATATTTCCCCACGAAATCAAATTTTCAAACCTATTTGCGTGAAATTAGTTTTCGACTAATTAACAGAAATTTTTTTTGTTCATTTTTGATGCATATAAAAACTTCGGACCTGATTGAACATTTGTATGTCAATAAAACCTCTCTTTAATCCATCCGTTGGGGAAAAGTTATGTATTTTTTTTTGTGTGTTAAAGGTAATAATTTATCCTTATGTTGTTTAATTTCGAGACGAAAGAAAAACTTATCACTAATGCTAACAAAAAAAAAGGGTTTATTATGTTCACATGTGCCAATGTATTTTATAATGATATTTGGAAAACATTCATACCCAAAAACGAAAAAAACAAATTATTTGGGAATACATTTCTTGGTCAAAAGAGTCCAACAACTAGGGCCAATGTGTTTATAGTTGGCGTATCTTCAAACAAGTCCGTCCACGTCAATTTCTTAACTAAATTGCGCAACTTCTTTGTCATAAGATAACCAGATGAAATGTGCAATTTCCACTTAAAACTAAAAACTAATCACTATTATATTCACCATTTTGATCAATTCTCTAGAACAAAACACAGAGTTTGACCACATTTTGTTTTTCTTTCTTATACTGGAAACCGTAACGTGATGATAATAATAAGATGACTTAGATGAGTAGATTAGCCAGAAATTGAAATCAGTAGTTATCCGTCTTTCTTAGCTGACACGCAAGTATATCAGCTACACGTTGGCTACAGCTTTTACTCATTCTTTTATTACAACATTTTCCCACTATATATATATATATAATATTTGTAACTGTTCCCACTTATATATCAAATACAAAACGAATTTAGATTTAAAAGGCCAAAACAAATTTCTAAATAATGTTTGAATTGACGGTGTAGATTTCATATAAATATAAATAGTTTACACTAAATTATTATTATATAATTTGAAAAAGAAAAAAAATACATAACAGTAGCTGTTGGTTTTAGATTGAAACATGGTGAGGCATCAGACTAGATATTTTTGTCGGTCCACATCAGAACTTTAATTGTTCAGAAGAAAGATATTTATTAACATTTATGTTTTTATTTTCCGCCCAAATGTTCTGTTCATTTGTGGAGAAAATTGCCAAATGGAGAAGGAAAATAATAAAAAAAACGCGTTGAAAAAAATGGAGAGGGATTATTTCATTGGATTGAAAAAGCACGGCAAAAAGACAAAACGACGCGTAGTCTACGTAGGTAAATAAAGAACGGTAGAGTCCAAGTCATCTGTCTTCTTCTTCACGCGGTTTTCTTTTACCAACTCAACACGACACAATCCCTTAAAAACCGATCAGATCAAGCAGACGAACGGATCCATAAATTCCGTCGAACAGTCAAATCAAAGCCCTTCGATTTCATTCCAATCGAATCGAATTCCGTTTATTTGTTTTCTCTACTCTACACTCTGTATAGAAAACCCTAGTAGTAGTAGTTGATGATGTTTCGAGCTTTAGCGCGGCCTCTCGAACGGTGTTTAGGGAGCAGAGCGAGTGGTGATGGATTACTCTGGCAGTCCGAATTGAGGCCACACGCCGGCGGAGATTTTTCGATCGCGGTGGTTCAAGCCAATTCCAGCCTTGAGGACCAAAGTCAGGTGTTCACCTCTTCCTCTGCTACTTACGTTGGCGTCTACGATGGCCATGGCGGACCTGAAGCTTCTAGATTCGTTAACAGACATCTCTTTCCTTATATTCACAGTAATAATTCTACTTCCTTCACTTCTCAAACCTAAACTCTTTTAGGATGCTCACTTATTGACATGTTTTATTACTCTCGCTTTGTCCGTTAAATCAATTTTTTCTTCTTCTTAAACATGTTTAGGTTTTTTGTAGCTTCATAATTTGGCTATTGAGTTGATTTCGTACCCACTTTCGTAAACGTTGCCTTTTTATTGGTAATCGCAGAATTCGCAAACGAACATGGAGGACTATCTGCAGATGTTATTAAAAAAGCATTCAAAGAAACTGAAGAGGAGTTTTGCCATATGGTTAAACGATCCCTCCCGATGAAACCGCAAATGGCTACTGTGGGATCTTGCTGTCTTTTTGGTGCCATCTCTAATGGCACACTCTATGTTGCGAATCTTGGGGACTCAAGAGCCGTTCTTGGGAGAGTTGTTGCAGGGGATAATAATAACAAGGGTGCTGCAGCTGAACGGTTATCCACTGACCATAATGTTGCTGTTGAAGAAGTGAGAAAGGAGGTTAAGGCACTTAACCCCGATGATTCACAAATCGTCATTTACACGCGTGGAGTTTGGAGGATTAAAGGCATAATTCAGGTATAACATTGTTTTGCTTGCTTGCTTGCGTGATATATTAGGCACCTATGATTGTATTTCTATGCATAAAAGATTAAAAGGTGTAGTCTGATGGCGTATTCTCTCTTTTGATTAACTTAATGGGGGCTTGCAATGTTCCAGGAATCCGTCTCACGGGCTCCTGCAACGTTTCTTCCCCAGTGGGTTTTGTGCTTTTCTAAGAATTCCCGGTAGTCAGAGCTCTACATGATAATGAAGAGACATACTTTTTGGTTGCTTGCATTTGCTGATGACCTTTCCATGAGTGTTGAGCTCGTTGTATATAATTTAAGCTGGCTTGTTTTTACATGCGCTTCTTTATAGGTATCCAGATCAATCGGGGATGTATACTTGAAGAAACCTGAGTTTTACAGGGATCCGATTTTCCAGCAACATGGAAATCCCATTCCTTTGAGGAGACCCGCGATGACAGCCGAACCTTCCATTATAGTCAGGAAGCTTAAACCACAGGACTTGTTTCTGATATTTGCATCAGATGGTCTCTGGGAACATCTTAGTGATGAAGCAGCCGTAGAAATTGTACTCAAACATCCAAGAACTGTAAGTTTGCCCCTAAACTCAGAGCTTGTGCTCTTCTGTTTCTGTAAGCTACTTAGAATTTTGAACTCTCTGGGATCTACAGGGAATTGCAAGAAAACTTGTAAGAGCAGCTCTCGAAGAAGCTGCAAAGAAGAGAGAAATGAGATATGGAGATATAAAGAAAATCGCCAAGGGAATTCGACGACATTTCCATGACGACATAAGCGTCGTTGTTGTTTATCTCGATCAACACAAATCAGGTTCATCGAATGGTAAATTGGTCCAGCAAGGAGGCATCACCGCTCCACCAGATATCTACTCCCTACGCTCTGATGAAGCGCAGCAACGACGGCTACTCAGTGTGTTATACTGACTCTCTGGTAAAGATCCGAATAGGGAGAATACTTGTTTTACATATTTGTTTATTTTTTTCATTTTACGAAGAATGTCTTTTTCATTATAATATTGGAGTTGGATTTGTATATTCTTTTACCAGCAGCAAAGAACGAAAGTCAGTTTTGGTTTTGACAAACGTATCTCTGAAACCGTTTGAGAGCAGTCAAATTTCTAGAATGTGGTTTGATGACTTGTAGAGACCAGTCTTTGTATATATTTAAGTTAAGACTATCAAAAACCAAAGGATTCGGCAGCACTTTTCTTAACCAGAACCGAACCAAGCTCAAACAGTTCCTAATTTAACAAACCGAAACTCCAAATTTCCGACCCAGACCGAACGAATTTGAGAATCCGGACAAAACAAAACCCAACAACAAATCCAAAAATACCCACCCAATGATGAAAATGGAAACGGCTTTGAGAAAGCAAATAATTTATCTTCCAACATCTCAGAAGACGCTCACAAAAAACAAAATTCCCGAGGAAAGATGAGCGTCACCCTTCTGGTCGCAGACGCCGTCTGGTCGAACCTCGAATCTACCGGCTCAGGTACTTCACCATCATTCATCACAATCCCCTTCTCTCTTTCCTTTACTTGTTTACGAGAAATTGTTTCGTTGAATTTTTACCATTTTGGCAGTAACTGAAGAACAGCTCTCAGTGTCAGTTCTCCCGAATCCATTCGCTCTTATACGTGATTGATATATGGCAGAGATTGAAAACTGATTATTTTGCAATTCTGTATTGATTTTGCTCACTCATATAAGGGTTTTAGTTTTAATAATCAAGGCAGAATGGCAATTTTGAGTTGGAAATTAAAAAGTGTTTGTTTGCAAATCCAGCTTGCATTTGTTGTTTGGTAAGAATCTTGAGAAAGCAACCAGAATAATCGACAAGAGAGGCGTGAAGAAAATTTCTGGCCTACCCAGTGGACGATCTATCTTTCAGGTCTCATCATCATCAACCTTTGTAATTCACTGGTTAAAATAATAGTTGATTTTTGTTTGTCTTGTTTTCAGGTTGTGGGAGAATCTCAAAAGAGGGAAGAGTATCTCTGCTTCCCTGGAGATTACTGTGGATGCTATTCTTTCTTCTATGATGTTGTTAGCAGAGGAGAGCAACAATGTGTAAGACTTTTATTCATCCTTTTAAAGTTTAGAGTTTTGTATTTACTATATTACTGACTTTCTACTCTCTTTTTTTCCTTTGGCAAGTGTAAACATCAATTGGCTGCGAGGCTGGCTTCTTCTTTAGGTACATACAGCGAAATCGAGGTCTCAGATGAGCATCTTGCCTTGATGCTTTCAAAGATCTGAACTTTTCAATGCAATACATAAGCTACAGGTTATCTCTGTGAAGACACAAGCATGCTTGCTCGCAACCTCCACAATTTTGCTTCATCTTTTCTGTTTTACTTGCAGTATCCATCAACAATGGAGTTATTTGTTTAAGCCTTTAGGTAATTGTAATATAGGTCTTTTAATACTGAGGTCATAATTCAGTGGAAGAGAACTATAGCAATATGAAAGAAAAAAAATCATTCCATGAAACTTTAAACGAGTCCTATAACATTAGACTAATTAATAGAGAGAGAGTAGTTTAAAAGAAAGAGCAGAATCCTTACACGTAACAAACTAGAAGTTTAAAGAAAAGGAAACCAATTAGTAGTGAAGTGTGTGAAGATGGGTGGGGAATTGGGGAGATAGAGAACTTCAGAGAACTTCATGTTCCCGTTGCAGCCGTTGTGGTCCCCACTGACCAAGTAGTAAGGTTGAGTCTTACGGAGAAGCAACTTGAACCCTCCTGATGAGCCTCCTCTTGCCTCTGCTCACATCGCATCTCTTGTAGCTCCTCGAGTCCGGGAGCAAGTAGACATCGTTCTTGTTACTGTGCATCGTCTTGGATGCGGTTTGATCATTATTGTTGTTGTACTTGACAACAAGAACATCGTTGACGTAGAAAGGCGCATGCTTTGAAGCCCATTCTTGGTAATGGAATCCGCTTTTCCACACAGTAACCTCAATCTTTCTTCTAGGCGGTATTGAAGCCGTGTGGTTGTGGAGACCGTTGTTACTTGTAGAACCAGTACCGCTTGAGTGGTTTGATGGGGCCGTGTGGTTGTGGTGGATGTTGTTGCTTGTAGAGCCAGTACCGCTTGAGTGGTTTGATGGGGCCGTGTGGTTGTGGTGGCTATTGTGTGTAGAACCAGTGCCGCTTGAGTGGTTTGAGCCCGAGCTGCTTCCCCAACCCCAGTTTGTATCTGTTCCGTTCGAGCTCCATCCCCAACCCCAGCTAGAACCACCTGAACTCGAGCCTCCGCCAGAGTTGTCGGATCCCCAGCCCCAGTTCGAACCGGACTCTTCAGAACCCCAACTCCAGCTCCATGCGTGAGCCGTCCCGGAGAAGACGTATGCAGTAATCACGAGGACTAAAAGTAGCTTGCTTGTCTGAGAAAGTCCCATCGCTTCTTCTTCTTTTTGCTGTTGTGAGTTCTTTGATGATTTCTCTTAAAAGTTTAGACTTTAGAGGTTCTCTATTTATAGAGACTTATAGGATGGGCCCTAGTGAGCGTTATTTCCCAATTTGGATAGGAAACATGAATTTTGATAATGCCGTCTCAAATAACAATCATGAAGGGATTTCATTTTGTTCATACACTATCGTATTTCCTTTTGCAAATTTAGATATAATAAATACATTGATAAACCTTGCTTTAATATATTTAATTTATGAATATTCTTTTTTTTTTTTTAACGCAGAATATCTTTTNAAAAAGTGACAAATTTTAAGAAAATAGTAAAGGGACAATGTTAAAACCAATCACCATTATAAAACCAATTCCCCCAAGATTCTAACGTTCAAGTAACAATTCATAAAACTCGGATTTTTTTGTTCCTCTCTAAATCTGTGGGCTAAGAGCATCATTATTGGAGAAACCCATTTGGGGTTCTTAATGATTATTTAATTAATAAACTTAAGTTAAGAAACTTAGTTAAGAAACTTGAGAAAAAACATGTTTATTGGGATAACTCCTAATAGGGTTCTTAACAAAATTTTTTTTTTTTTATGTTTTATTATAAATGAGTTTTTGTTCTTGCATGAAGAAGATGAGATTTCATGGGAAAATTTCAATATAAGATGATCTTGAAAATGAGTTTTTGCGATTAGTTTGAGTTAGACAATAATGCCTTTCGTGAATGTATGATGAAGTGCTTAGTAGGTGATAATGAAGAAACTATATGAATGAAATCACCTGAATACAAATAAAGACTTGAAAAGATAAGGGAAGTTACTCAGATATGCCATAAAAGAACTTTCCAAAATTTGTTATTTGTTGTTGTTTAGTGCAGAGTATCATCAATCTCCCTTTAGTACACATATAACTTGAAAGGTAGGCGTAGGAAAAACTTACAAAGCTCATTATATGAATTGTGATCATCAACACCTATTCGATGTTTAACAGTGACAGATGCATTGGTATTGGCAGTAATTTAGCCTTCAATATTTTCAGCATCAACACATAAAAATAGTCAAGAGGCTTGGTTATTGAGTTGGATTTCTCTGTTTTGTTAGGAACACTCTATTGCTAGTTGCATATCATCTGAGGAGATTAATTTTGGTACCCTGCAATCTTATATGCGAGTTCAGAATCCATCATTCATTGCCATCGATACCTATGACAAACTTTTGTTTACTATCTTGAATGTAAATATTACTTGACTTTTTCATCGCATGACACTTGGTTCAATACTTGTTTCTCTTGTAGCATTTTAATCAAACCAATTGACAAGCACTACTAGAGTTGTTTTGTTGGCACGTGGTCTTCCTTTCATTGGGTGATCACACTTCTTCATTTGCTTTCACTAAGATACTAAGGTGTTTGAAATTTCTTCTAGATTTGCATGGCTAGAACTGGTTAGCCACAGAAGCTTCATGCCCAAACTACTTTCTCTAAATGACCAGAAGGGTTGGCCGCATGTTCAACGCCTGCTGGTGGGGTTGCTTCAGTTTCTTGAGCCTTTTTTTAGAAGACTTCAGCTAATCTGGTTAGTGAAACTTCAAAGTAATCTGTTATTTTTGTGTCCGATTGAATGAAAGCACAACAAACTTAGTTAAGTTAAGTTACACAACTAGTTAAGTTAAGTTAAGTTTGAATGAAAACACACTAAAACTAACAAAGTTAACTTCAGTTAAAACACAACTAAACCAAAACTAAAGTTATTGAAAACTTACTTGATGTGTGATGGAGACATAAGTCATTAAGATGAGTGACTTAAATCTCTAAACCTAACCCGAAATAAATGAAAAATTAGGTGGCTCCTTTTATTTATTACACTTGTTCATAAGTGTAATATCTCCTCTAAACACTGATTAGCTCCTCCTCAAAACTCTCTCTCTCTCTGTTAGCTCCTCTCAAAACTCTCTCTCTGCTAGCTCCTCTCAAAATGAATCTGGATCTTACAAATCCTTTAAACTCCTCCCAAAGCTATGTTGATCTCTTGAATAGCCAACAAGAGATTAACAGTCCCGAAACCTTGCCTCAAGAAACAGATTCACCTTTAAACCGAAGAGCTCCAACCACAAGATGGAAAGTTGTAGAAGAAAAAGTTATTGTACAATGTTGGTTAAACACAAGCAAAGATGCAGTTGTGGGAAATGAGCAGAAATCAGTGGCTTTTTGGCGTAGAGTTGCTGACTTGTACTCTGCAAGTCCTCTTGTGGTTGGTCTAGCACCAAGGGAGCCCAATACTTGTAAGCAGAAATGNCTCTCTCTCTCTGTTAGCTCCTCTCAAAACTCTCTCTCTGCTAGCTCCTCTCAAAATGAATCTGGATCTTACAAATCCTTTAAACTCCTCCCAAAGCTATGTTGATCTCTTGAATAGCCAACAAGAGATTAACAGTCCCGAAACCTTGCCTCAAGAAACAGATTCACCTTTAAACCGAAGAGCTCCAACCACAAGATGGAAAGTTGTAGAAGAAAAAGTTATTGTACAATGTTGGTTAAACACAAGCAAAGATGCAGTTGTGGGAAATGAGCAGAAATCAGTGGCTTTTTGGCGTAGAGTTGCTGACTTGTACTCTGCAAGTCCTCTTGTGGTTGGTCTAGCACCAAGGGAGCCCAATACTTGTAAGCAGAAATGGAGAAAAATCAGTGAGAGTGTCAGCAAGTTCGCAAGCTGCTATGAGTATGCATGCCGTAACAAGAAGAGTGGCCAGAATGAAGACGATATTATGGAGATGGCTCACCAGTTGTACACCTCTGATCACCCAAAGAAGCTGAAATTTAGTTTGGAACACGCTTGGAGAATGCTCAAGAATGATCAGAAATGGTGTAAATATGTTGAGGAAAAACAGAAACCGCCTGGTGCTTCATCCACCTCCACCACCGCCTGCCATGTGGAGGAAGAAACAGAGGAGAGGCCATTGGGTGTGAAGGCTTCAAAGGCCAAGGGGAAGAAGAGAGTTAGGGGGCAGAGTGAAGATGCAGGGGAGAGTTCTTTGAAGGTGCTTCAAGAGATGTGGGTTATCAAAAAGGAGGACTTGGCTGGTCAAGAGAAAATAATATCTCAACAGAAAATCCTATCCCAACAGAAGCTCCAGGTACTTTTTTGGAGCTCCAGGTACTTTTAACGATATAAATGTTCTTGACCGATCACCCGTTTTTGATGATATATTAGAAGGCCGAGCTCCACCGCTCAGTTACAAAGTCAATGGTCGCCAATACCATATGGCTTACTATCTCACAGATGGTATATATCCGAAATGGGCAACTTTCATCCAATCAATTTCGCAGCCGCAAGGTCCGAAGGCATCATTATTTGCTAAGCATCAAGAAGCTGTTAGAAAAGATGTCGAGCGTGCTTTTGGAGTGTTGCAAGCTCGATTTGCAATTGTCAGAAACCCGGCTCTTAGTTGGGATAAGAAAAAAATAGGTAAGATAATGAGAGCATCTATCATATTGCACAATATGATAGTAGAAGACGAACGAGACCAAGGCACTCAATATAATTTATCAGAATTCTTACAAGGAGAAGGAAGCAGGACTTCACAAGTGGACTACACGTTCTCTACAGAGACTCCTACAAATATGAATAATATGATGGCCAATCGAGCTCTAGTTCATGACAGAACAATGCATGACCAATTGAAAGCTGATTTGGTTGAGCACATTTGGCAAAAATTTAGAACAAATGAAGACTAGAGCCGAGTTAGTTGTGTTATTCATCATGCTTTAAAATATATTTTTTTTTATTTTACGTTTAAATTTTTATGCAACCTATTATATTACTCTGTTTTATTTAATCTTCAATATTTATATATAATAGTTTAATTTTTTGTTTATTTTTCAAACATTTATAAAACACAAAATTTTATTATTTTTTATTCTGTAGAACCCTACTAATGGTGTCACCATTGCACACATATATTAACCACATGAAATAAGTGAGTGTCAATCAATTTTTTAATATTAAATATATTCTTAAAATATAAGTTTAGACACATTAAGGGTGTCACCATTAATGATGCTCTAAGATTAATTTACCCAATTTAAACACTTGTAATAAAATCATACTTGATTGAATCTGACATCGGTCCAACTTTTTAATCCAAGTTAACTCGGTGAAAGAAAAAAACATCCAAAGTGAGTTTTTAATTCAAGGGACTACTGCTGCTAAAATGACTCCTTTGCCTAAATGTTTCCCTTATCTTGCCGAAAATAGCGAGGACAAATCTGTCATTCGGTGTTTTAGGACACACGCTTTGAATTTTATCTTCTTAATTAATAAGCTGTTGTAATTTGGAAATCTAATTAACTCATTTTGTAAAATAGGAATCTTCCGAGAAAGTGACGAAACGGAGAGAGTCTAGACACGGAGCAGCAAGCAAACCCCCTGAGGGAGATGGAGGTAACAACCGACGATGCACTGCCGGAGGTAAACGCCGCGGTGGCGGAAATCCTTGATCGGAACGAGCTGGTGGAGGGGCCGAACGCCGCCGTGCTTGCTGACGGAGTCTTGACGGCTGAGGAGAGGAAGATTGAAACGGATAATCGTGGAGAGAGGAAGACAGAGAGCGAGACGCCTCCAGATGATGATTGCTGCCCGATCTGTTTCAGCTCCTTTACGGTTCCGTGTCGAGGGAATTGTGGCCATTGGTATTGCGGTTAGTGTTTGATATTTCTTCTTCTCTTTTTTCCTCTCATGAATCTCTGAGCCATTGAAGTATCCCGCTTGCGTCTTTCTTTCTGCTCGCTAGAGGAAGATTAGTAGCTCTCTATTAAAATTGCTTTTCTGATATATCTATTAGGAACCTCATTTGTTGGGTTTGAAAATTGATTTAGGGTTCCAGTGTTGGGATTATTGGAAGAAGCGTTTTTTAGTAGTCAATAGTTTTTCTGATCATTGAGTTTGCTGATTACTGCTGCCGCATTATATACAGGAAGTTGCATCTTGCAGTACTGGAGCTATGCTGCAGTATCTAGGCCTTGCAAGTGTCCCATGTGTGTTCGGCATATCACCAAGCTCTCACCAGAAGCTTCCTTGCAACAGCGCCAGGAGCAAGAGGTGAAAGAGGTTCTTGCTAAGGTCCGTAGGTATAACCGTCTCTTTGTTGGAGGTCTAACCGGCTTTGTTCAGGTAATGTCTTTGAATCATGATTTTGTTTTGTTCACTTCAATGTTTGGTGTGCATTTCTTAGACAGTAAATGAGTCATATTTCTCTTTTTTATGACTTGACAAACCCCTCCATCTTTCTAATGTTTCAGAAGGTGCAGGAGCTGCCTTTGCTAATGAAGAGATTGGTGTGGCACATGATGGATCCAGATGCAAACACTCTGTATTTTCACGAAGTGCGCATCTTTGCAGTTAAGAACATCTTACCCTGGTCATGCAAACTTGTTTTATTTTCCATCTTAGCTTGCAGTGCAATATCTGACATTTACTTTTCATAGTTTAGTGTTTACCCACTAATTATTGTTGTTTCTCGCGGTCTGTACTAATGACCAAAAACAAGACTACACAACTCAATCTCTGTGATCATCATAGGAGTAACTGCTTTGCATTTATTCTTGTTTTTTAAAGGCCATTGCTTTCTCCCATTGAAGGATGAGAAACTAAGTGTCTTCCTTTGTTGCAGATGTTCATGAGTACCCTTTACACTGCGGCAGAGCTTAACTTCATCCCAACGGGTAAGTTGCCTTATAAATCCTAAAACAAGCAATGGCGGGTTAAAGATTGAGATTCTTAGGCATGCCTCTACAAGAATCATTTGTGGAACCCTGATATTCTCAATTTTGAGATTGTGTGATAAAGTTGAAGCTGATGTGATTCTAAGCCCTCTTTGGTTAAAAGCTTTCCAAGATTGATTTTCCCCGTTTTCTACAGGGGGGTTCAGAATTGTGACGGTGTTTGACTACGCTGCTATTGCAATGATCCTGATCCTGCGCTTGGTGGGGATTTATCGGAGGAGACGTCTTGCACAGCGGGTTAGGCATCTCGCAGCTGCAGAACTTGAACCGGAATGAGACTAAAGGAGAACTTTAACAAACAAACTGAATGTATTAATTAACCTGTGAAGAAGTGTTTGTTCCTTGTGGATAGGTTTGGTAGGTCATAGAAAACCATGAGTCTTGTGCAGATTTACAGAGAATAAGTATATCTCCTGGCGTATGCATATATTACCGTCTCCTTTTCTAACGGTAAAAAATCTAAAAACGGCAGAATGGTAAACGACGTCGTCATATGATATGCTTGAAACGACGTCGTCATATGATGCTTGAAACGGTGCCGAAAACGACGTTGTTTTGTGAGAGCTCATCGGATTGTTTGTATATTTTTTTGTTCCGCTTTCAAAACATGTATTTCTCTCGCCCTTTCTACTCCCAATATATTTTTAAAGCCGATATATTTTTCTCCGATCCATCTCACCGGAGATTATCCAACGAATCGAAGCGGCGGAGCAAGGGAGAATGGCTGTCCGTGCTATATCTCAGGAGGCCTTCGACGATCTCGTTAGGGAAAATGTGGAAGATCTTGGAATGGAACCTTCCGAAGCTCTCGAAGACGCTCTCTACACACTCAAGCTCCAAGGCGTCGATCTCTCCGGTCCGTAAGCTTCTACTCCTCTCTTTTGCTTTCCCGAGAACAAAAAAATAAATCTATTTGGTTTCTATTTCTCTCAAGCTGGATTGATAGTTTATGTATGAAGGAAATGAGTCTGCGCTAGCTCAATTGTGTGTTTGTTAGTGCTACAGGGATCATTACATGTGTTCCAGGAGAAAGTAGCGTTAAGGACAACCCGGTGATTGCGTGTTTAGATAGACTAAAAGAAGTCGATAGTGTTTCTAAAGACGGACTAGTTCGAGATGAGGATTTGGATGAGATTTCTAGTTTGTTCGTCAAGCTCAACGAGCTTTGTAGCAGCCAAGAATTGGGTAACGCGGCAATTGCGACAAAACATGGTGCTGTGGAATTAACATGCTCGATTTGTTCCAAAATCAGGACATCCACTGGAAGTAATCGGATTGTTGTTCCTTGTTTGAAGGCTTTGGCCGTCTTGATCCATGGTATGACTTATGCTCTGGAATTAATGTTTAAATTTGACTTGTGTCTCCTTTTCATATTATCTGCTCATGATCATTGTGTCATCCAATTGCAGACATTCAGAGCACAGAGGCATTCAGGAATTCTTCTGGACCGAGGATTGTTGTTGATCTCTTAAGGGATTCCAGCTCCGATTCTGATTCATTAGATGCTGGTTTTGCTGTTGTTTCTGCGGCAGCAACTGGTAATGAAGTCGTCAAAGAGTTATTCATGGAACTGAAAATTGATGAGCTTATTCTGCAAGTGCTGAATCGAGAGAGTAAAAGCACCATTCAAGCTTTGTATGATGCAATTCGTGTTATTTTGACGCCAGATGATAACCGTGTGGTTGCTTCCCAAGTAAGTAGGATCATGCTCGTTTTGGTATTTAATGCCAATAGACAGCGAGAAATATAGGTTAAAATCACCTTTGCATCTCTACTGCACTTAGTATACAACTAGAAACTGTCCGTCTTTAAACCTAAAAAAATAGCTGATAGTCATTTCTGTGCTTCTTCATCAACATGCTTTGAGAACTCAAATCAACTAGATCATCTTTTTCTTGTTTTCATATGTTTTAGGTTTATGGTTATGCAAGGACTTTTGCCAAATTAGGGGTTGCAAGAGCCCTCACCGAAGCATTGCAGGCAGGGATTGGCTCTGATAGCTTGGTGTCAGCTAGTATTGCGTTAAAATCAATTGCTGTAAATGTAAGTCTCCTAGTAGAAGTCTCTGTGTCATAACATTACTTGGTTAGGTTCACTGCAAATTCCTCATCTTGCGATATCTTATGCTCAGTGGCTGCACACTTATTTTTTTTGCTGTAACTAGGATGAAATATGTAAATCGATTGCTGAAACTGGTGGAATAGACACGCTTCTTCGATGCATTGATGATAGCGGTGAACAAGGCAACAAAACTGCTGCTAAGACGTGCTGTTCCCTGTTGTCTAAGGTGTGTAGCTTCGTAACTGTTCTGCAAGCTGCCTCTGTAGTCTTGAATGCCTTTCAATAGCAGAAGAGTTATGAATGCATGTTCTTGAGTTCTAAGCTTTTCCAAAGCCTATAAAAACTTATGTAAGTTAGCATTGTAATCACGAGTGAGAATTGTTTGTCTAAATGTGTATTTGAATCTTTAGTTGGCAGGAAGTGACTCTAACAAGAGTACCATAGTTGAGAAGCGGGGTCTCGACAAGCTAATTAAACTCGCACAACGATTCTCCGACGATCCTCTAGTCATACAAGAGGTAAGTAAAACCAAAAGAAACCCCTCTTACAACATTATGTCCCATCACAAAATTTATGCCAAGCCATTTTCAAATTTCCTGTCTAGTGAAGATGCATGTGACTACAGCTCAGGTCTGTGGCAGTGTTACACTAGATTATATAAGAACGTGATGTTGAGTAAAGAATGTTTCTTGAGCATACACTAGGGTCTGAGTGCATGCATACTCCTTATGGTTGACCCAAGATCTACCGGTTGGTTCAGGTCATGTCGATAATCTCTATAATCTGTCTGAGATCACCAGACCACGCAGCCAGTGCCATAGAAGCTGGAGCTGGTGATCTGGCGGTCCAAGCTATGAGGAGGTTCCCAGCAGCGGCCCAAATGCAGAGAAACGCTTGCAACATGATACGGAACATTGCTGTAAGAAATGCAGAGAACAGGTAAAAAAGCTCTCTTTCCAAAAAAAATTTCATCCCAACAAACAATCTACACATATCGCACAAACGCTGATTTGATCAGCTTCTGTTGGCACATTACAGAACAATTCTGCTTGCCAATGGAATTGAGAAGCTGATAAGGACTGCTAAGGCCAACGATGAGATATGCAGAGTCTCTGCAACTGATGCACTGAGAGACCTTGGCCTTGATAACTACAATAGCTAAGGCCAATCTACTCCATTGCTACATTCATGCAAACTACAATTTTACGAGGTTGGTACCAATCGTTTCTGCATTTTCTTACGTGTAATTCAAGCAAAGAGAAAATTCTGGAAGAGCGCAAGAAGCGGAATGATCAAGTTTTTTCAAAAATCGATTAACAATTTGCGAATTGAGTTCAGCTTTTGGGTAGAAAGCAATCTAGAATTTTTGCGTCGATTGTATCTGTTCGAATAGAAGAACATGTACTAAAATGGGGAACTTGAAACAACTCCGAGTCTTGAACACTTCTTTTATGTGCTCGATTGTAGTCTTTTCTCCGCTATCCACCAAAACTTACACCACTAGAAAAAGTTGCTGATTTTTCTTCCTAGAAAATCTAATATTTATCTTAAGAGATGAGTGATATGACTGAAGAAACTATTATATTGGGGTTAAAATAAAGTAATTACTTGAACTAAATATTGGCTTATCCTGGGTTGTTAAGTGTCACAATGGTGGGCTTCAACAGCAAACTTCAATTTCTCAAGTAAACCTCAAATTCAAAAAAAAAATAAAAAAGGTAGGTTACTTGTCACTTTCTACAAATTCTTTCAACACATAATCCGCAAATCTCACTTGTGAACTTTAAATGGAACCTCTATGATTTTGTGGTATCCTGAAATAGTCCAAAACTAATCTTGTTGACGGTTCTAAGATCGAAACGTGGGCAGGTAAAAATAAAATCTGTCAAAATGGAAAGCAACTGTTGGAGAATTTCGGTAAAAAGGCTACTCTTCAAGGCTCTACTCTTGATGCAAAACAGATAAATAAATAAAAAATTGTTGCTTTACGTGGAGAAAATAATGTTTTCTAAATCGATTTTAGATTTTAAGCAAGGACAAAATGTTTGACGAAAGGTTTTTTTTAATAAAAAAACGGGGTCAAAAATGTTCATGTGTTTGCATTTGCATTTGCATTTGCATCCACGAGTTAAGTCTCTAGAAGAGTGTATTCGGAGTATTATGTACGGAAATACATTTTAATAAAATGATTGTTGCGTCATGTGGAGGCGCATTCACATTTTTCTAATATATACAGGGAATGGGCTATATATTCTGAATGCATCTCTATCGTTTCTACTTTTACGTGGAGATCGGACAAAATAGCCAACAATTATCTCGGCAAATGTGGTAACCTTTCTTTCTCCTTTTTTTTTTTTAATTTGTTTTTCCTTTTAAAATGTGGATATACTTTTTATATACGGAAAATGAAAGTATTTGCTATATTTTTGATTTAACATTTTTTTTTTGAGATAAAATTTAGATTAACATATTGACATTAAATACATTGGGAGTAGCGGTTTCCATGATTAGCCAGCCATAAGGTTGTTAACCAATTAGTAAATACAAATAATTAAAAGTGTAAGATTTATAATTTAATACTTGTACTCTAAAATTTATCATTGTTATATTTTTTACTATATTTTTTTTACAATAAATTTATGTAAGATTTTTATATCACCTATGTTTTAGTTCAATAGTTCACATACTTCATATAGCTAAACAAAAGGGATCAGAAACTCTGACATCATTTCTGTTGTAAGAAAGAAGGGTACTTCCGTCATTTCAGAATATCTCCTAGATTTGGACCAATCACATTTCAACATTTCACAAAATGTGTAAAACTCCTTTTCTCTCTCTTCCTGTATAGCTTCCTTCAAGCTGTGGTTTAAACAGAACAGAGAGTTGTTTCCATACGAGAACTGATAGAGAGAGATAGAGAGAGAAACTGAGCTCACGATCACGAGCTTAACTTCTTCTTCTTCTTCTTCATAAATCATCTTTGAGTTGAAAAAAAAAAAAAAGACAGCGATCAAAGGAACAAAAGGATCTCAAGAAACCCACTTGTCGTTGGTTAGAGATTTCACGGGTCTCAAAATCTCTGAAAAGTCTCTTTCCCATCCATAACTTCATCATCATCACCCACTACCCTTTCCCGATCTCAACGGCCCAAATTCCTCCACGTCACAGTCGCTCGTTTCCTCAGATGTACAGTAGTAATATCGAGTCTCTGCTCCCAGAAACCTGATCTGATCTGATCTTCACCTGAAACAAAATTGAAGCATGGATCGGCCAGCAGTGAGTGGGCCAATGGATTTGCCGATTATGCACGATAGCGATAGGTACGAGCTCGTTAAGGATATTGGCTCCGGTAATTTCGGAGTTGCAAGATTGATGAGAGACAAGCAAAGTAACGAGCTTGTTGCTGTTAAATATATCGAGAGAGGTGAGAAGGTCAGTGTGTTTTTATCTTCCTTATTTTCTCCTTTAAGATTTTGTTCAAATCCAAATTTGTTTTATGTTTCTCAATTCCTCTGGTTTCTTGAATTCAAAAGAACTTCATTTTTTTTGTTTTTTTTCATCATCCAATGAGAGATGAAGCTTTAATTATGGTTATGAATTGGTTTTGATGATCGATGCTAAAATTAGTAAAATCCTCAACGTTGGTGTTACATGTACTTCATTTCTTTGTTCTGCTATGGATTTTCATAATTCGAAAAATGCTAAGAGTTTTTTTTTTGTTTTGAATTTTTCATTTATTTACAGATAGATGAAAATGTTAAAAGGGAGATAATTAACCACAGGTCCTTAAGACATCCCAATATCGTAAGATTCAAAGAGGTTTGGTTTCAACTCTCTTAATCAAGCAAAAAGAGAATGTTTTTTTTGTTGTTGTCTCCTTTATTTAATTTTCATGTTTTCTTTCAGGTCATATTAACACCAACCCATTTGGCCATTGTTATGGAATACGCATCTGGAGGAGAACTCTTTGAGAGAATCTGCAACGCAGGCCGGTTCAGCGAAGACGAGGTTTTTTTATCTAATTATCAAAAAAAAAAAAAAAAGATTTCTTGATTTGATGATGGTTGATATAAAAATGCTGAAGATTAATAATATATCTCGGTTATTACCGTGTAGGCGAGGTTTTTCTTCCAGCAACTCATTTCAGGAGTTAGTTACTGTCATGCTATGGTAATGAGAAAATGTTCTGTTTCAAATCAATGCTTTATTCTCTGTGAAAATCAAATGTGATTTAACTTTTATGTTGTAGCAAGTATGTCACCGAGATTTGAAGCTCGAGAATACGTTATTAGATGGTAGCCCGGCACCTCGTCTAAAGATATGTGATTTTGGATATTCTAAGGTATCTTTTTCTTTGTCAAAATATATCTTTCTTGTGTAAAGTTTTCTGTCTCCAACTTTTTAAACTTTGTGTATGCTCTTGTTGTTTTTCAGTCGTCGGTGTTACATTCGCAGCCAAAATCAACTGTTGGAACCCCTGCTTATATCGCGCCCGAGGTTTTGCTAAAGAAAGAATATGATGGAAAGGTACTCCATTTTCATAATTCCATTAAAAGTATATTAACCATATACAAAGAAACAATCTTTCTATTTTATCCGTTGAGTATTGGAACATGCTTTACCTTGATCAAAACTTGCTCAAAGAAACCATCTTTATACTTTGTTCGTCGAGTATCTTTGGCTCTTAAAGCATGCATTTCGGTGATGCCCTTGAAGAAAGTTATCTAGAGTCTGATTTGTCATTGAATTGTTGGCTGAACTGGTCAAATGCATCATAATTCTTCAGGTTGCAGATGTTTGGTCTTGTGGGGTAACTCTTTATGTAATGCTTGTTGGGGCATACCCTTTCGAAGATCCCGACGAGCCTAAGAATTTCAGGAAAACAATACATGTGAGCTTTTCTTCCATGGTGGTTCTATAGTTGAAAAATGTGCTCTTCCATATATTGCTTTCTTTCTATCTTAAACATTCTGAAAATGTTTTCTCAGAGAATCCTGAATGTTCAGTACGCTATTCCGGATTATGTTCACATATCTCCTGAATGTCGCCATTTGATCTCCAGAATATTCGTTGCTGACCCTGCAAAGGTATAATTACTTCAAAGCATAGAAGAGACCTTGAAAAGAAAGATTATGTTTATGATGTGTTCTGTTTAGCTGAATTGGGGTTGGTTTCTTGCAGAGGATATCAATTCCTGAAATAAGGAACCATGAATGGTTTCTCAAGAATCTACCAGCAGATCTCATGAATGATAATAACGCGATGAATAGCCAGTTTGATGAATCGGATCAACCGGGTCAAAGCATCGAAGAGATCATGCAGATCATTGCAGAAGCGACTGTTCCTCCTGCAGGCACTCAGAATCTAAACCATTATCTCACAGGTGAAACACAACAAAACAAAAACAACTTTGATCAACTTCTTTTTAGTTTTCAATGTTTGAAAAAGTTCTCAATAATGGACAAACAGGAAGCTTGGATATAGATGACGATATGGAGGAAGATCTAGAGAGCGACTTGGATGATCTTGATATCGACAGTAGCGGAGAGATTGTGTACGCAATGTGATGGGATCTCTATTGTTCCAAAATGAAGAAGAAAGAAGAATAAAGGTGTGTTGTTTGCTATTGAAATTGGCCCAACTTTGTCTCAATGGGCACAGTTTGAATCGTTGATAATATGCAAAAGACCCCCCAAAAAATGGTGTTTTTAAACCAAAATTGAAAAGAAAAAAATTTCATAAATCAGTATTTTATCTATAGACATCAACGTTTCGAAGTGAACTCGATTCAGAGAGATATTCCAAAATACTACTACGTATTTTGTATGAATTTTCATTTTCTTTTGGACCGCACGAATACACAAAAATAATAATAATACAGGGCCCAGCCCAATAGACTTTCAGATAGCCCGAGTCTGAGAACAAGCGGGCAAAACATTTCAATCTTTACCTTTTATGACGCCCAGCACAAAAAAAAAAGAGTATTATGATGCTTCTTCATAATATTATTACTCCTTTGTTACTTCGGGTTTTTCGGTTCGGTTTTTTGGATAATTCAGGTTATACATTTTTCACCAAAAATAACTGAATAAAATATTGGTTGAGAAAAAAAAAATTAGTTTCTATATAACAGAATTATTTTGTTGCTAAGTAGTATATAACAAAACTATTACTAACGTATATATGTCGATTTGGATGCTAGGAAGGACAAACGATTGTGAGAAGACTTCAAAAGACAGAGTAGTAGTTTATGAGTATTAGGCCTAATGAATATGTATGTTGAAAACTACTTTAAAGGAAATATTTGTTGCTAACAAAAAAAAAAAAAACGTATATAGTTGGGGATTCTAAACCAAAAGTTATACTAATATCTATAATTAATTGGTAACCGTATGTAAATTCTGTTGTGACCACCAAAAAATGTAACCTAAATTGATCTATGGCCTTGACAAACAAAACAATAGCTAGTAGATTACTATCTCTTATTTGACGTTGACGTGTATTCTAATTTGAAACACGCGCCCTCTCCAATTGATAACCGCATAAATAACTAAGAACATAGGTGCAAGAAAACTACCAAGAGAAAAAAATACATCTAGAGTTGCATAAATTATGTCTGAAAGCATCACAAAATTAATTACAACATCTATATAAATATATTCAACATAATAATCTGAAATGTTAATAGCTCCATCTATGACATTTTACCTTTTATTTGTGCTTCCAACAATTGACTGCTCGTTGTAGTTGGTATTTCAATTTGTTTCTCGTGATGACATGTTACTTTATATTTGTGCTTTTAATTCTTTACTCTCTTTGTAAAACTCGTATTTATTTTTAATTAGATTTTTAGCGATTCGAAAAAGAATTGTTTTTTAGATCATGAGTAAATAGGAAACCAGTTAGCCTTATCAGATTCACGGGTTTTGGTTATAGATATATAAACACACATGTTTATTCAATGATTAAAATAAATAAAAAAAAGTAATCATGTAGTTGTTATTTTGTTCGTTTCTGCATTCGGTTGTTGTATAGTCCAAATAGTTTATTAAGACATGTCTGAAAAGGAGTAATTTATGGTGTGGCCTTGGCACATACTCGACATAGTGTGGGCGGGAGGGGGCTCTCTATTATGAGGATGGAGATGCGACGTGCCGTTTTGTAGCAATTGTCTTGCTCTTGATGAGTGTGTCCATACGACAACGCTTTGACGACAAACTAATGCAGATCTAATCCCGTTAATGTTACATTCTTACTTATTTTGGTAAGTGAGTTTACATATCTATTCAAACTAGTTGAATCTCGCTTTTAACTTTCAATTAATTTGTCGGAGAAGTGTATTTCAGTCAAGTCAGGTAAGTATGAGTTTTTTTTGGCGGGAGTGAAGTAATATTTTATATAAATTGAAACAACAAAAAAGGAGCCAAAAGATGTGTGTTCTATGTAGATGATTGTTTTTAGTTATTTGAAACCACTTAGTTGAGTATTTTTTTCCTTTCCCAACGTCACTTATTTGAATCATCGAATATCTATATATATGATATGTCATATACATGCTTAACGGATCAAAACTGTATTTAGTAATTTTCATTCTGAAATTACAATATTATAATGTTTTAACTTTCTGTTTTATTGGTCGTCAACAGTGTTTATCCAAAGGCACACATCTCGTTCTTCACCACCGGATATTGTCGGTCGTTCCTTTAGAGAGAGAGAGCGCGTGCCTCGTGGGTCCAAAAGAAGCTCGTCCTTTGGGAGCGTCCAAAGGCTACCCGATCCGTCTAACGCTTTAAAACGTTTTAAAAAGGGAAATTCCCATTAAAAAAACTTTTAAGTATTCAACAGTTTCCAACTTAAACTATTAGTATTTTTGTGGGTTTTCACTTTTAACATTCAAATTAATTATTTTCCTAAAACAAACTTTTAAATCGCATAAAATATGTTTCATCATAAATTGACTAATGATCAACACAGATTGACTAACGGTTAACGTTTATTTTATTTATAAATAATAAAATTTAATTAATTAATTAATAATTTTTTTATTATAAAAACCAAAAACTTGAAAAAACCTGAAAAAGAAAAAGAAAAAGAAAAAGAAAAAATTCTCACTCGCAAATCTCTGTGCTTCCTTGTGTTGATCCTGAGAATACGACGAACATCAAATCGCCAACATAGTGATCTAGATCGAGAGGAACCAACAAATTCGGCAATCGCCACAAAAATCCGGATCCAGATTCTCCGCTGTTACCAAAAAATATGAGCTGCAAAAATGAAAAAAAAATTCTTGCTAATTTGAAAATAAATTATTTTTCCAAAACAAAAAAAACTTTCTATAAACTTATATCACAACAACTGGAAGAACAATTTACGAATAACTACATAGAATATTTAAAAAATACTATTACGAATAACAAATTCGGTCCGTTTGTTTATTTGATTTTAATGCATTATATTAAAATAAAATAACATATATAAATTAAATTATATATCAATATAATTTTATTTGGAAAATAATTGTTTTGGTCACTTAAAATATACAAAATTGTAAAAAACTGATAATTATTATTCACTCTCAACTTTTTCCCAACATTATATTTTCTAATTTTGCAATAAACACTCGTATTTATAAAGAAAAGTAAGAATTTGTTCTCTACGTTTTTTTTTTGACCTGCTCTCTACCGTTTATATACCCCATTATCATTATGTTGTGGAACTTGCAATTCGCTTTTTTCTTTTTTAGTTTTACAAAATCTGAAAAAACTATTATATAAATTACCAAATTCTAATTCGTTAATTGGATCTTCTTTGATAGTTTTCTCGTTTAAGTCGATTATTATTTGAGATAACCGAACTACCTAAAATTACAATTATAAATTGAATATATTAATTATGTTTAGATCAAAATATGTAAAATATCCAAAAATTCTTAGTTATATATATAAAAATTAAACATTTTTTTTGCAAAATATAACCAAATTTCATTAAAACTGAACCATTTTTTAGGTTTTTCGGGTAATTTCAGTTAGCTCGGGTAAGAGTAACCAAAACCGAACCAAAAAAAATTTGGTTTTTTTATTCGGGTTAAACATTAACTATTCATATTGAATCAAACCGGAAGGTATCCGAACCAATTTGATTTCCGGTTCCTGAATGGTTCTTAAATGTATATATCCGAACTATTCGAAACCCAAAAGAATCGACCATAGAACACATTGCAAATATGTTATGGAAAAATCAAAATACTTGATTTACCGGTGTATTGTATTTGAACTAATTTTATGTATAATATATTATACATATTTACAACCATAACAATATTTATTATATTTATATTTAATATCTATAATATTATTTAAGAAGATATTTTTAAAAATGAACTTTGTTTTGTAAGTTATTACATGAAATGTCATTACAAATAACAAAGAATAATTGAAATAGGAAAGAATATAATAATCTTTTAAAATTATTGATTAGAATATAAAAATTATATATTTTGCATTAAAAACGTTATTTATTATTTAATTTCTTCATTATTTTTAATACTATATATTTTAAAATAATAATCAATTCATATATATTCAAAGAAAAACAAGATATTCAAAATCTTGCTATATTTTTCACTATAATTTATTTGAATATATATCAAAACATAAGTTGAAAAATATTTTACTAATTTTTTAAAATGTTCGACACAAAAAAACTATTTTTAAAAAAATAGTTTATACACTAACTACAAAACTAGAGTCATTTAACCGTGCATATTGGAGTTATGTTTTCAAGATTATAAATTTTTGCGGGTTACTCCGAATAATATTTTAGTTCACTACAAAACTGGTTAAATAGACAAATTATTTCAAATTGATAGCTTTATCTATAATCATTAGTTAGCTATATTGTAAAATTCAGATAAAAATATTTTTAAAAAATTTCAAAATAATTTCTTTAACAAAAATTACTCCGCGCTAGGTTAAATCGTAGTTTAAATATACGTTATATAACACTTTTCTCATTTAACCATATATTTTGAATATGTTGATCTGCTTGATCCGCACTTGTTCCACATGATCTGCACTTAATCTATTTGATCCATACTACCTGGTCCACTTTCTCCATTCGAAACCTTAGTTATCCATTTTGTTCTTCTGGAGCTGCAATCAATGAGTGTTACCAAAGACAACTTTAAAGCAAAATATAAAAAGAAAGAGAATAATTTTTCTGTTTTTTTTTTTTTGACAAACGATAATATTTATGTTCTATTCTTATCTTTTTCACAGTAAACGCTTTTCATTTCATTTCCTATCTTTTAAGTCTCTATCAAGAGAAACAAAAATAAACAATTATTTAGAAAGGCATCTGGAGTGGGGATGCATCTAAAGTCTTGATATAAATGCAAAGAAGATGAAGTGAGAGTTAAAGAAACAACTCTTATTAAGGTTAAAAAAAAAAAAACAGAGAATCATGGTGATAAAAAGGATAGAGATGTGTATAGAGCTTATGAAGATAGGTATGGAGTTCGTCGTAGTGGTGGCTGAAACCGTCCAGATTGCATGGCGGCAACACCTCAACCACCGTACTCCTCTGCCTCCCCCGCCTCTCCTCCGCCATGGCATCTCCCCTTCTTACCATTCTCCATTCCTCTTTGGTTTTCTCCCTTGAAAATCTTCTTTTTCTTCTTCTTTTTATGAAATTATTTTGCTTCTTTCTCTTCTTTTTTTATTTTGTTGACTTTTAGATATAAATTTCGTTGGTTCTTGTAACTCTGTAAATTAGTTTACTTTTCTTCAATCAGATTTGCAGTATTCTGTCGATTTTTTTCCCTTCCTGATCCTCATATCTTCGGATTATCTCTATATATATAATAATCAAGTGCGCAAATTGGTTGAAGAAGAGTTTAAGCAAAACAAAACAATAATAATAGTAACAATTGGCTGAAGAAGAAAAAGATGTGCACCGGAAACAATTTGTCCCCTAAATGTCCAGGTTCAACCAAATTGTTAAATCTTCCATGTTTCTTCATAATGATATTTAGGTACTTCACGGCAAGTTATTCAATTAATTATTTATATCAAAATCTTGATTAGTCTCTTGGGAGATGCCTTGGGATTCTGGGTTTGATGTTTGAACCTGGACTCTTTCATATCGTTTTTTCACTCATTAATTTCATATCGTTGAGAGAAAAAAACATTAAAATAAGAATTAGAAGATGGTTCGTTATATTTATTGCATGTAAGTCCAAAGTTCATAAAATGACAGAAAATAAATTTTAGGTTCATAATTAAGCCCTTTCTTACCATGATACATTAGTAAATAAATATATATATATATATATATACCAGATAGAAAATGATTATTATATTATTACAAAAGATGTGAAAACCATCTTTAATTAGGATGATAATGTCACGGATGATGACGTGTGGGTTCATTCGTTTTTTCACCGCCGAATATTGAACCCGTGATCTTAAAATTAAGTTTTTACCGAAAATTTCTATTACATCACTAAAGTTAATACACCATAAAACACATCATAATTGTGTAGCACACAACACCTTTGATATCCAATCCAATAAATTAAAAAAATCGAACCGTATTCGAAGCAATCCTCCAAATCATAGATGGAATTGTAGGGGTATATTCAATCTAACATTTGAAGTGATTTGTATTTAAATCACAAATCATATGTTATTCAAACATAAATTTTAAAAAGTCTTTTAAAATCTCATTTTATTAAACTAGTGATTTCTAAATGAACTTTCAAATCCACTGTTATTGGAAATATTTGAAGTAATGGGTTTTAAGAGATTTTTAGTGATTTGAAGGTGTTTTGATGGAGTTTCTTAGTTAAAAAAATAAAAATCTAAATCTCATGGTTTTAGGTGAGATTTCAAAGTTATTTAAAAACAAATCATAACAACTTTCATAAATCACTCAAATCATCTAAAAACTCACTAAAATTCAAATTTCTCCAAATCTTCCTAAATATTATATTGAATACACCCCGTAGTATTACCATTGGTTTCTTTCTATATATTTTTTTTTGAAAAAAAAAAACAGAATTTAATTCGGTATTTGTACTGTTTTGGATAGAGTTAACAGTTTTGTCGTTTAGACGTTAAATACGAAAACGTAGGTGACGTGAAATTTTATAAATCTAGAAAGCGAAGGGTAAACTGGTCTGATGGTAACAGACTTAATTATTCAAAGTTGTAAGAGGATATGCAACTTAATGCAATTGTGATGATATGTCTTTTGCTGCGGAATATTTTGATTTTAGCATATACTAATGAGATATTGGTTTGACTCCGCTTGAATTATTTACTATCGGATTAGATTTGACTTTTTACAAATTTAATAATTATGTTACTAGTTTACAACAAATGTTGAACTCCGACCGAATGAATATAATGGTTTCGTGTTTGAAACTCGCTAGGAACCATGGATTACATTCTTTCAAGTACTCTATTTCTATGTTGGCCAACTCTAACGTTTTTGTATAATATTATCCGTTTTGATTCCAAGTCGCAAAGTCCGTATATATTTATTTTTTGACTCTTTTCCAAAAGAACTCATACTAATTAGAGTTGGACATTACTTATATACTAGATAATATTTGTCTAAACTTCCGATGTGAGACTTTGATTGATATTCCAACAATATTTCTTTCAAACCAAGGACTACACAAACCTTAATTAGGTCTCCAACTTCTAGCGAAACATGGCACCAACGAAATCCACTGCCTGACTTTTCGCACCTTTAATCGCGAGATCATCTCGAGGGATTCCCTCTAACAACGAAGATGCAGTCGACACCCACTTCTCCAAGTCCACATTTTCTTGAACTTGGCTCTTATACCAATTGTTGGGCTTTTCTAGCTCATGTTCATTGATAACACCATATTTTACATGTTTTTAAGGTTTAGTTTCATAGGATTTTAGTTCCATTTTGTATAGTTTTTGGATATTTTCATGCATTTAGGTCCAACTTGAGTCTCATTGCATTTTAGATGTCCTAGGTTGTCTTTGCATTCTTTTTGGCTTGTTTGAGCCATTTTCAGGTGTTCTAGGAGTCATAGGACTTGGAGGAGTGAAGATAGCCACAAAAAAGGTCATTGCAAAATACAGAGATGCAAGATCAGGTTGATACGTCATAAGTTTGGCAATGGATGAAGGACTTTCCACCGATGGATTGAGCTTTCATTTGGAAGTGGTTTGAGGAAATTCCAACGGTGCGATCAGAAGTTATGCCAATTTCCGTGACGACGGTCCAGTCTGGCGCGCGAATGAGGTACCTGAAGAAGTCCATCGGTCAGCCTCTGCCCGATGCAACTGACCGATGGAACTTCTGAAAAACAGAAATCCACATCGATGCGATGTATCGGGAGCAGGAGACCGATGCGACCTGCGCGACCCCTTTTGCCCATAAATACAATTAGACCCATTTGTTGTTTTCTAAGCTTTCTTCTTCATTTTTTTTGTGTGTGCTCAACCCAGGAAATCTCTCTAGAGTTTCTTGGGTTGTTCTTCATGTATAATCCACACTTTTGAAGGATTCTTCACTTATATATATGCTTTGATTTCTTCTTTCTTCTTTCTTTTTCTTGAACATTCTTCTTCTTAAACTTGGGAAAGCTCAAGAACATCACTTGGTGTTCTTGATGGATCATCATTTTCATGCCATCTAAGAGAAGATTTCTTCATCCCTTTATACATATTATGTCTTGTTGATTCTTGTTCTTCATTTCTATGGTTTAATTTTGGTGTTCTTGTGAGTTGACTTTTTGTTGGATTTTGGATAATGTTTGATTTGGATGGTTGATGGTTGATTGTTGATGTTTAGGCTTAGATAATCATTTGTTCTCATGTTAGGAGGGATCTTAATGCTATAATCGAATTGACAACTCATTTCTAGAACTTAAGACATTTCTCGCCCGGAATGTGTTTGATGAAATGTCTAGAAAACTTCTAAGCATGCAATTCAATTCTTAGCCAATGGAAATTGATGATTAAGGTGAATTGTTGACTTGTATGGACTAATGCTTAATGATTATGGATCATTTAGTTTTGAACGGAAGTTCTTGATAACTAGATGATTTGTAAATGGATTAGTTTCATGGAAATGAACTAATCTACTTGTGTAATCCATGTCATAAGAATGAATGTGCATTGAATGTTTAGGCATCATTAGTCAATTGTCTTGATGGTTAGATAATGGTTATTTAGGATGATCTTGGATGAGTCTTTCACTTAGGTTGGTTCGTAATGCTAGAGTTGACATGATAAACCGAAACCTAGTACTACACCTTAGATTAGTTAGATTTTTGGTCTCATCCCATGCATTAGGGATAGATTCGAGTAAGCGGTGTTAGTACTAGATTAGGATTGTTCATTCATTTCTAGATCTTAGGCATTTCACTCATGACCCGAGTTTAGTTGCTTGACCCGAACCTTTTGTGAGCTATACATATCCTAGCCAACAGAAGTTGATGTTTAGGGTGTTTAGTGAACTAATTGGAATTCTTTCTTAATGCTTGTTGATTATTTAATCACAAATGGAAATTTGTTCTTGATTAGATAATTAACAAGGTGATTAGTGCCATGGAAATGGATTAGTCATATTTGTGAATTCCATGTTCTAAAATAGTGATTAATGCTTCCAAATGATTCATTGTTTGATTGTTACCCATCTAATTGATAGCTTAATTCATGATCCAACATTTTAGTCTTGTGTTTTGTTTTCCTTCTTGCATTTGTTTCCTTTCTTATAAATATAAAAACCCAAAAATAATGTTTGCTCTAGCTTAAGAAGTTTCTTGCATTCTTAGTGCATCAATCTTAACCCCATATGGATTGACATCTCAAGTGCTACAATGACAGGAGTACACTTGGAAAATTGAACACGAAAATATCATGTATCATTCATCTCCCCATGTAGTATGAAATTGTCCGATTTGGATCCAAGTGGCAAAGTCCGCACATATTTGTTTTTGGACTCCTTCTCAAAATGTCTCATACTAATCAGAGGTGAACATTACTTATATACTAGACAATATTTTTCTAGACGACATTTGTCTAAACTTCCGATGTGAGATTTAGATTGATATCCTAACAGTTTTAAATAGCAAGATAATTTGTTTTTTTTTAATAGAGTTTGAGATTAGTTTGCCCAAAATTTATCATTATATAGTTTGAATTCTTATGATTATATGGATATGTCTAAATTAAAGTTAGCCAGAAATTTATTTAATTTTTAATATCAAATTAATTTCCAATATCTAACTTTTATAAGTTAACATATATTAATATCACCAATGTGAATTTTCACCACCCAAAATTATGGGCATGTATTCCAAAAATGGAGCAATTTAGGATGCTAATTTTGGAAAATGCCGTTTGAAATTACTCCACGATGAATGAGTTTAACCCAAAGTAATATTAGGAATATGATTTATCGGGAAGTGATGTTCCAATAATGCGCGATTGAGGACAAAAAAACTCGTATATTTCTTCATGGCTACTCTGATAAGTTTTGAAAATATCTAAGAGTAGTGAATCAGTCATCCGTGATTGGTCGAAAAGGTAAAACTCACGGGTTGAGACTTGATAATGAGTGGTGAGACGTGGAAGCCCATAACTATAAATGGTTGGGAACTCGGGATTATAAAGTAATATCGGATTTTGAAACCTCGCGAGTGAGTGATGGTGGTGTGAAGTAATGTATGAACACACCGCAATATAATGATAACATTCTTCGTCCATGACTAGAAGGTATAACTGGATAATCACTATCCTAAAGTTTAGATGCATGTAAAGAATTTTAGAAAGAATTGTTGAAAATCTATAACACCATAATACACTTGAATTAATAAGAAGCGTTTACGAAAACCTTATTTTCACGGTATATCTTTAACCCAATATAATTTCATGAAGGATAAAATGTAATTCCTGTGTATCATGCATCTAATAAAACAACACATACTAAGTGGTAATCGAAGAGAGAATCAACGGGAGATCGGTATATGGATTCATTGCTTGGTTTGCTGTGCATAATAGACTATTTACGGAAGATCGTATGCGGGCTTGGAACTCATAAATCCCTACAGTTTGTGTTCTCTGCGAACATCCACTTGAATCGCGTCGACATTTGTTTTTTTCGTGTCTTTATTCAAAGCAGGTGTAGACAAATTTAGCCAGAGGGATTCTTCTTCAAGATTTCTCATCGGATTGGAATGTGATAGTCACCTTGATTTCACGAATCCAACATAATAGATTGAAGTGTTTCATCATTCGATATCTGTTTCAATTGACAATTTATGCGTTGTGGAGAGAACGAAAGGATCGCCGTCATGGAATTCACCCTCAAAATCGGCATCACGGCTGATAAAGTTTATTGATAAAGAAGTTCAGAACCGATTCAGCTCCATAAGACTGCTTGGGGACTATCGATACGAAGATGGAATGCAAATATGGTTTGCATGTAGACCGGTGGATTGAAGAATCGAAGCGTTGCTAGAAAGGATCGTGTTGGGAGTTGATTGATTTTAAATTCTTTGATGTCTTTATTTAAAAGCTCGTATGTAACATATAGAAAATGTTGTTTTTTTCGGATTTTGAATATAATTTAACATTTATCAAAAAAAAAAAAAAAAAAAAAAAAAGAATCAACAAGCTTTATTGATTTTATCGATCATACATATATCAGAAATTTGAGGATTTTGAGAAACACCTTGTGCGATTCGCTTATGAAATCAAATGACCAGCTGCCATACACAAATTCACCATTACAAACCCGTGCATGCCAACTCACATATACATATGTGTATTCCTATAATTAATATCAACAGAAATTTTTTACTTTTTTTTTCTAGTCACGCATGCAAGTCACGCAACACGAACATCTCACATTAATGAATTGCTTGGCTGACAATATTACAAACTGTTCTGTCGATATCAATTAAAATTTCTTCTTCATATTTCCTGAGAATCATTTTTGAAATTAATACAGGAAGACACAAAAAGTTGTAAGTATTAAAAAAATATAGTGTTGCCAATTAGGGGTGTGATGAATAGGATATCGAAGAAATTTTGGGATATCCATATCCGGATCCGCTGGATACGGATCCAGATACGAGTTTTAATTATTCAGATNTTTTGGTTGATCTAGTTTATATTCTCAATGCATGTTGATTGATAATTCACAAATGATGATTTGCTAATGAATTTGATAATTAACATAGTGATTAGTGCCTTGAAAGAGGACTAATCAAGATTAGAGATCATTAACCTAGGGATAGCTTGTTTGTGTGAATGAATGCCTTGGATCATGCTTGATTGCCTAATATCGATTATCCCATCTTAGGATTCGCTTTGCTTATTGCTTTCACATCTTATTTAGTGTTTTGTTTAGCTCTAAATTGGTTACTTAACAACAAACTCGTTTAGCTTGAATTACTCTTGAATCTTGTATTCTTAGTGATCATATTAAATCCCAATAAGGTTCGATACCTCTTATGCTTCAATCGCATTTAGAGAATTGACTCTAAGAGACTTGCAAAAGTCTTGTATCAATAGTTACACCCCTATTGCCAATAGTTAGATAGAGAGCTGGGCATAAAAACCGGATCCGCCGGACCCGATCCGACCCAAAATATTGAGTTCGGTTCGGTTTCGATTTGTGCGTAAAACCCGAACGGTTATTGAGTAAATCTAATTCGGTTCTTGGATCGGTTCGGGTATAACCCAAAACTCGATCGGATACCCCGAAAAATTACAAATATATCATATTATGTAAATATCGCATATATATGCATATATACTATATATATATATATCCGGGTTATTCAGGTTATTTCAAGGTATTCAAGTTATTTCGGGTTATTCGGGTACATTTTTACATCAACCAAACCAAAAGTCTTGTTTTCTCGGGTAATTAGTGTTTGAAACCGACCCGAATTTATTTTCGGTTCCATATCAGGTTTCATTTAAAATTTTAAATTTGACATGAATCCGACAAGACCCGAACTGAACCGAAATTTTTTTGGGTCTTATTCTCTCCAACTTTGAATACTAGAAAACCGAAAAACCGACCCAAACCCGAACGGTAGATCAGAATGCCTATATCTATGCCTAGTGATGCCTCGGCTAAGTAGGTCAAAATGTAACGTTAACCTTTTTATAAACAGAGCGAATAGTCTTTTAGTCTTAGAAAAAATATATTGTATTATGTAATTATTTAGTGTTGATGTCAAAATAATAAATAAAAATAATTTTGTTTTATAATTAATATGATGACGTAGACGCGAAGACATCCATATCGGGAATTCCACAAGAAGCAGGCAATAAAATTTAAGGGATGATAGTGAACATGGATGAGAAATTGGGCAAGATACAGTTTGACGACATAAAGACAAAAAAAGCGTCCTCCATGGTCCATTTGATCATTTCTAAAAACACTTTTTTAGGAATTTTAACGTTCATCATTTATTTGGCAATAACATATCATATTTGGATTAGGACGATTGATACGAGGATTGGTAAATTTCATGTCAATCGCAGAAAGAAGTGACATCTCAATTTTCCCTAGAAATTGTGTTCAAAGTATGTGAAACTGGGCTGTGATTAATTTCAGGGGCGGTTATGAGACGGTGCATTTGCCCGGGCCCATAATAAAATGTTAGAATAAACGTTAAAGTTGTCTTTCCTATTTGGCTAATTCCTGTTAAGTGAGAAAACAAAAAAACTAGTGGCTTTTTAATTAAGGATTCACGCACTATAGTTTTTGTTAATAGAAATTAGCCAAATAGAGATGACAACTTTAACGCTTATTCCATTGTTTCAAGATAAAATTTTATTAGAGGTGTTTAGATAAAGCTATCCGAAATAAAACATCTGAACTGAACAAGGTTTTTTTTTTAAATATATTTCGAATCAAAATAAAAACGAAGAAACCATGCAACCGATCATAACCAAATAAACTAAAACTCTTCAAAAGGTATGCTTGAAAATATATTTAAGGGAAATATAATTATTATATAGATATAGTCTTATAGATTTTTTTAAAGAGATTTAGTCTTATAGATACAATCTTATTTCAGTAAAATAAAATCAACGATTTTTTACACGGACGCATGATCCGATCTTGCTCAGTTGCTTTGTAGCAAATTTTAGATTTGAGTTTACCAAATTATAAAGCATTAATTAGTTGGAAGAAGAGAGTGAAGACATCTCTTTTGATTTGGCTTAGAAGTAAGTACAAATTTTTATCGAGCATAAGAAGTTGGTTTCCCTTAATCATTTACACTTCAATTTTCTTCTTCGAATTTTCTTTTCTTCGTTTTACAATTTTAGTCCAAGGCGATACAGTTGCATTTTATATATAGTCGTTTAATTCTTCTCTCTTTGATCGATAATTAGTAGCCCGGGAACATTGGTGGTGGTGGCGATGCGTATTGGTGGCCGATAAAAGGTGGTATGATGAATTCGTCACTTGGAGTCGGTGCTTGTGCCGACGGCGTCTGTTTCTTTTCAACCGGAGCTGGTGGTGGTGATTGGAGTGGCGGGGAGTTGATATTGGTCGGTCTTGGAGGAGGAGAGTAGACTACTGGTCGAGATTGCGACGGCGGTGGAGAAAATACTGTCGGTGATGGTGACGGTTGGACTGGTGTTTGTGGTGGTGAACTGGACTTAGGCGGATGAGTTGGAGGAGAAAACATCGGTGGTGGTGGCGAGTGGACAGGTGGCGGAGGTGAGTGAATAGGTGCTGGTGGTGGTGGCGAGTGGACAGGAGGTGGAGGTGAGTGAATAGGTGCCGGTGGTGGTGGTGGGTGGACTGGTGGAGGAGGTGAGTGAACAGGTGGCGGTGGTGAGTGGACTGGTGGTGGTGGTGAATGGACTGGTGGCGGCGGGGAATTTACAGGAGGTGGTGGTGAAAAAACGGGCGGTGGAGGAGCATAGACAGGCGGTGGTGGAGAATGAACTGGCGGTGGTGAAGAATGAACTGGTGGAGGAGGTGGTGAAGGAAGGGGAGGAGAAAGAAGAGGTGGAGGAGGTGGCGGAGAGTTCACGGGAGCTGGTGGAGGAGAAGAAACCACCGGAGGTTGGGATTGATGAGGTGGAGGACTGCGCCGATTATTCACCGGAGACTGATTATAAGGATCATCCAGTTGTGGTGACTCTTTCGGTGGTTGTGGTTTGTGAATCGGCCGAGTTGGAATTGGCGATGGTTTGTGAGCAGGCGGAGTTGGAACTGGCGATGACTTGTGAACCGGCGATGGTTTGTGAACTGGTTGAGTGGGAACCGGAGATGGTCTCGATGGAGTGGAGCCACCACCAGCGCACTTGTCCTTGCTACAATCAACTGGACGATTGATCACCACCGCACATTCCTGGGCGGACCGTTGGTCAGGTCGATGTGGCAAGCAATTACGAGTGTCGTCCAATGCAATCTCCTTGCGACCACCAGCTGGAACACACGAACCACCTTGTCCATTGAAGTAATTGTAAGAATAAGTGAAGTTCACCAAATTAGGCAAACTGCAAATGTTATCCGCTACTAATCCGGTGAGTTTATTCCCTGAGATATCAAATTCCTCCACAACCGTTAGCCCGACAAAGCTAGTCGGTAGACGACCTATGAACGAGTTCTTGCTTGCGTCGAAAACTGTTACATTCGATAACTTTCCAATTTCAGACGGGAAACAACCACCCAAACCATTGTCCATAAAGACAATCTCGTTGAGGTTTTTCATGTTTCCGATGCTTTTAGGGATGCATCCGGTGAATTTATTGTTAGCGAAAGTCACAACCGAGGCCGGAGATTCCCCAAGAGAGTCGGGAATCACCGAGGTGAATCTATTGTTGTTCAAGAAAATGGCGTCGAGTTCTTTCTTGAAAAGCTCAGGAGGGACTTGACCTTCGAAATCGTTGTACCTAAGGTCAAAATATTTAACATCAGGCCAAGAGAGGATGACGCAAGGGAAAGGTCCAACGAAACAGTTATTGCTAACATCAAATTCGTGCATCAGCTTCAGCTTCTCAAAGCTTTTAGGAATGATCCCACAAAACCGGTTCGAATTCAAATGGAACATAGCAACATCTGTCATCAAACCAAGCTCAGCAGGCAAATGCCCTGCGATATCCGCACCATTTAGGTCAACACCGGCGACAACCGTGACCTCTGGGTCATCAAGAGCCGGTGCACAGACCACACCGGTGTAACCGCACACGTGCGGGCCATGCCAGTTCCCTGTGGTGTTAAACGGATCTGAAAATATCGCTTTTTTCCATGCCTGAAAAGCAATGTAAGCTCTTTTAAGCCTGGTGTTTGCAAATGTAGCCTTGAGATCAACCTCGTATTCAATATCATTAGGAAGCTCGCCGTTTTCTGGTAATGTCAAAAGCTGCCGTTGCACGATGAAGGCAGCTTCTGTATCGATTAGGGCAAATGAGACAACAGAAGAGGATAAGAAGAAGAAGAAGAAGAAGAAGCAGCCAAAGGACAGAGGTTTAGCCATGGCTGAAACAGAAACCTTGGAAAAGGCCCAAGGCTGCTTATAGAAGGGCATGGGAGGGTTCGAGGAGGACACAATGGTGTATTATTATTATTAATAAGCCAACGTTGCAACAATCACCAACGGTTTTCCTTAACATTTCTTGTCTATATTTAGGGGAAACTCTTTTGTTTTTAAGGATTTTGCTTCAGATCCGGAGGATATATTATCAAGAATAGAAATTGTGGTTAAAGAAAGGAAAACAAGTAAGAAGAGCTAAGCAGAATCTCTAAAATGTTTTTGTATCAAAACCGGTCACTATTATAGGACACAGCCTTGAAAACGAGTGGTGGTTGATTCATTAGCGAACATAACGCAATGACACCAAACCCTATTTGTCTCTCATTACTTTACGTGTGCTGCAATATACGTCACCTAAGGGATCACAATTTTCATATGCTATAGCACTGTAAAAACTCGGTAATCAAGAAACCAACAATGGTGAATCCATTGTTTCTCAAGATCCAACGATGGTGAATCCAATGAAATTAGGTTTTAGGTTTTATACACTCGCTGTTAAACAAGAAACTCAGCCTCATTCCCACTCTATACAACGAGCATATGAGCAAATGGATCTTCCAGCTCATAGAGATCATGAATCCTCACTGAACAGTTGAAATTAGGTTTTATACACTCACTGTTTGCATAAAACGCCATTCAGATTAAGATTCGCATTACTACTATATACATCATTCACGGTAGAAAATCGTTATTTTTTACAGGACATCATTAATTGTGTACATGTTTCTTATGTAAATTATTTATCTTAACCAGTAGAACCCAAAAAAAAAAAAACAATTAATATTGAAAGAATTTATAAACTTCACAACATAATATTGTTCTAGAAAATGAAGACAAAAAGAATAAAGATTGAAAAGCTAAGGACGAAATGGCGATCATGCATGGTAATATCAAAAACGTTAACATAAGACAAAATTTAACAAAACAAAAACAAATCCTAATTTCATCCCATTCGATCCCTTTATAAGGCTCTCTTTAGCCTCATTCCCATTCTATACAACAAACATTCATTCTCCACCCACACTTACTATTCTTTTTAATCTCTATTCATAGTAATTCATCTACACTTCCTATCTGCCTTCTATCGTTTCACATTCTGAGCTTCACCATCCTTACGGCACAACCTGAGAATACGCAGCAGCCTCTTTAGCAAAACACAGGTGAAGTTGATTTGGTATGTGTTCTTTTTCTATATTTACCTGATCATTCAATGAACTATCATCATAATTCGCTTCTCTTTTTCGTTTTCTGGACACCTCTGAATTACATCCCTTCTCTTCTTCTTCTTCTCTGAAATTCTGCCCTGACGCTTCTGGAGATACAAGAAAAACCAATGAGAGGCCAGAGTTTAGACTTTAGACCGAAATTAGTTTTATCATCAGGTAAATGAGCACACAAGTTCTAAACAAAACACATTCATGTGTGAGTCAGTGTGTGAATAGATGAGACCAGATCTCATACATGTCCTTTTGCAGCAACAATCATTTCTTTGATCCTCCCAAGTCATATCAACTCTATGTTTCTGCAGCAAAGCCTTCTAAAAGCCAATGCAGTCTCTGATGATAACTTAAGTATTGATCTAATCAACAGTTTCAGCCTAGTTCTTAGATGGAATTTACAATATGAACATAGTCTAATTGGGTACAAAAAACCAAAAAAAAAAAGGACAAAAAGGGACGATGGCAAACATACAACTCACAAGAGTTCTTCGATTAAACTAGGCTAAGAAAATGTTACCTGCAGTGCTTTGAGCTGGATACTCATGCCCCAAAGAATTTCTCATGGATGATCTAGTAAAAGCCTTATCACCAGAGTTTTCGATTTCCTCGTTGCACAATACGTTTCCTTGAACAGTGGTTCCCATGGTGTAATTTCCATATGGATTTTCAGGATTCCGTCTCGGTGAAATTTTCTGAAAATGAAACTCTGATGACGTCTCCAAATGAGCGCGTTTCTTTCCAAAGTTAACCTTCTGCAAGCATCCATTTTGTAGTACCGTAAACTGAAAAATGAGGATTTCGTAAGTTTCACTAGAGGATTACAAAACAAATGGGGCCACAGAAGAAACCCCAAACCTGATCAGTCGATCTGAGAGAGTTAGACTGCACATCACGAGGTCTAGACAGTCTCTGAGTCTCTCCTCCAAGCAGAGAGTACAACTGCCTAACGAACGAGTTCTCTAAATAATCAAGATATGAGTTGTGTTTCTCGTTCGTCCAGCCAGCACATTCATCCTGCAAAAATAATTTTTGAAGAAACGATAATGATGAGAATCATCCCGTAGGGAGGAATGCAAGAAGAAAACTTGTCAAGAAAATTAAACCATTACAACACAATGAACAATCAGGTTCTCTCATACAGATTGATATGCCTGAGCCAAAGCAAAAAACCACTCAACACAAACACAGATTACTCAGAAGAACATACAAAATAGTTTAAAGCTAAGACTTTTCAATTTGGCAATCGGAATGGTTTTGGTTGTGGCTGACTTAATGCATATCAAGGATTAGTTATAGATGTCAACATCAGCATCACATTGCCTCAGCGTCCAAGACTTGTTGAACAATCGAAATCTTCTGCTAATAAAACATCAAGGAAAAATAAACACAAGCAATCGCATTTTAGCAAACAACCAGAAATTAAACGGTTAATTTTCTTGAAAGTTTACAATTTGCAACATCTGTATTCGCTTTTCGAGAATCAGATGCGATAAAATAAGTTTTTTTTGTTTGGTTTCGAATTTATGACCTAATCGTAGCATCAGATCTGAAGTTTCCATCCATAGCTAAAATCAATTAGTTTCCAAATCGATAAGAACAAACAAATAACCAGAGAGGTATTTCCTCCTCATTTTTGCTTGTGTGTTGCTACTTTCATTACAAAAACAGCTAAAATCCAGAGAGAAAACTACTTCCTTTTCTGGAAAAAAATAATATCAAAGAATACGAATCAATCAAGTTAACCTCTGATACGGAGAATCAAACGAGACCCGGAAAATCTCTCTAAAAAAAACGCGAGGAAGAAAACCATAGCATAAACAAACGGAAGATTTATATTACCAGCTTCGAATCCGCATCACCACGCGAGCTCTCAACCGTAAGACCGGACTCGAGCGAGTTCGATAGAGTCGACTCGCTCTGAGACTCAACCGACGCTTCCGCATCGCGATCCATCTCAAGAGAAACAATATTCACCCTATAATCATTCTCCATCGGTGCTCTCCGATTGTCCGATGCTCTCCACAGAAAACAAAAAAAATCTGTGTCTCTCAAGGGAAGAAAAAAATTGTTCGTCTCCAAACCAAAAAAAAAAGCCAAAACGAGACCTTAAGAGAGAGAGAGAGATGAAGAAGGAGGTGGGAAGGAGAGGGGATGAAGGAGAAAAATAAGAAAACAAAAAAGAGGGAAAGGTCCACATGGCGTCGCTTTTACACGTGTCAAGGTAGTGCCACGTCATCTGAAATAATATCTCGGACAAATATCAACCAGATATTTTTGGAGCTGAAGGAGGTTGCATTCTTTTTTCTTTTGTCGACTTAAGATAATTGATGCTCTCGTCCCAATTAAATCGGTCAGAATCTCGATTCTTTTTTATTATATATATTTTGGCTTCTTGTCTTTATGACAATATATCAATTTTTTTTTTTTTTCACTTTAGAATTTTTTAGATAAAAATAGATCTGATAAGATTTTGTATAAACTTAAGAATTATTATATTACATAAAGTTATAAACCTTCTTAAGAACCTCATGGATCCTAACATTTTTTATGCACCATAAAGTATTGAGGAAAAAAAAAATGAAGAAGTTAACTAACTTCAAGCAAATAAATAAGTTAAAGTAAACCCCTTTTTTATCTTTTCATTGATCAAATCATATTAATGGGATTGAGCTGGTTTAGTAGCTCTGATTAGGGGTGGGCAAATGGTTATTCGGTTTGGTTCGGTTCGGTTCGGTTATTTTGGTTTTCGGTTACGTTCGGTTATGTCTTTTACTATCCATTCGGTTAGTAACAGTTTTCGGTTCGTTTTCGGTTCGGTTACCATTCGGTTCGGTTCGGTATGGTTATCAAAATTAATAACCGTTTGGTAACCGAAATTTTTCGGTTATTTTCGGTTAACCGAATAGTTTCGGTTATTTTCGGTTAAATTTCAAATAGTTTCGGTTATTTTCGGTTATTTCGGTTAAATTTTGGAAATAGTTTGGTTAGTTTCGGTTATTTCGGTTAGTTTCGGTTATTTCGGTTCGGTTATTTCGGTTATATTTCAGTTATTTCGGTTAATTAGAGGAAATAAACATTATTTTTTTATTTTTTTTTGATATCCATGGATACCCATTGGTTATCGGTTAATAACCATTCGGTTATCATAACCAATGGATATCAAAAATAAAAATCATTCGGTTATTGTAAAATAACCATAACCGAACCATTAATTTCGGTTCGGTTCGATTCGGTTTCATTCGATTCGGTTATTATGCCCTGGCGTAGCTCTGATTATTATGTTTAATAGGTGAAAGGATAGATGTTTGTATAGTTACAAACTTACAAGCCTACCTGTTTGTTTGTATAGTTACGACAATTATAAGAAAAATCATAACTAAATGCAATTACGCACGTGTTATATATATATATATTTATAAGATTGTATGTACGGTAAAGTATTAAAAAATAAACAAAGATTTGAAATAGTGAATAGTGATGGGTGTATAATATTCGGTTAATTTGTAACATCTCTAATGCATCTAGAGATGATCGAGCAAAGAGAACAAAAACTTGTTTATTTCAAACAGTTAATTAACTTTCATTTAAAATATCGTTATGAGATCACTAACGCCCAAAAAAAAAAAAAAAAGATCGTTACCCGGAATATTAATATAAAAAAATTAGAAGTTGAGAGGATAAATCCGAAAAAACAACTAAATAAAAAATTCGCAAATGGGATATTTTGGGGTACATGAGTCATGAGATAGTTGCTAACGTGGGCAGTGGTTGCGTCAAAATATCTGCTCTTCGATTTGACAACTGAAACAAATATCTGGCGAAAATAATAGTCCACTTTTATATGCTATTTGGTATTACAACTGTTTGTGTATTATGCGTTTTGGGCCTTTTGGCACAACAAAAATTTGCTAGACTTGTCAATTGAACATGTAACACCACAAATTATGTTCCGTATTTAGTTTTAGCTTTAATCACTAAAATGATAAAAATATCTAAACGCTTAACCATAATATTTAAGTAATTGTTCTACAAATTTTCTTTTCACTAAATAGAGATTATTGGTTCTATAATTTTAAAATTTTATGTTCAAATCCAGTGTTATTGGTTCTATGATTTTAAATTTTAAATTCAAATTCACTGTTATTAGTTCTATAATTTATAAATACAAATTCAAATTGAAGAAAAAAAAAAACTAATTCAAATCACTTGTTATTCAATTCTACATATTTACTTATGAATTTGATTTTATATTAGATTTTAGTGGATTTTAAAGAACTTCTATGTTAAAAATACATAAACTTAAATCTGAGGGAAAACTTACGAATTTACAAATATTTATTAAAATCCACGTGCTAAATTTGAAAATCCTATACAAAATTCCAAATCAATTAAAATACATAAACAATTAACACTCTCTAAGTTTTTGTCATTTTGGTGTCTACATAAGTACATGTACTTATATATATACTTAGCCATGGGCGTTCGGATATCCGATCGGATTCGGTTCGGATCCATTCAGATTTTCGGATTTTCGGGTTTAAGATTTATTATCCATTCAGATATTTTAGAATTTCGGTTCAGGTTCGGTTCGGATCCATTCGGGTTCGGTTCGGTTTCGGATATCCGAAAAATCATAAAAATAAAATGAAAATTGGTTAAATTTGAATATAATTTGTTAAATTTAAATAAAATTTGGAAAAAACTTAACAAATATAATTAAAAACTTCATATATTTTGGTTATTTTGGGTCTCTCAATCATTTTGGTATAAAAATAACTCATATATTCGGATTTATAATTGTAATTTTGGGTTATCAAGTCTAAATATAATTAATATTTTGGGTATATAATTGTATTTCGGGTATTTCGGATATCCATTCGGTTATCGGTTCGGTTCGGGTTCGGTTTCGGTTCTTCGGATATAGGAATCTATGATCCGTTCGAATATTTTAATGGTTTCGGTTCGGGTTTGGTTCCTCTTTTTCGGATCGGTTTCGGTTAATTTTTTCGGATCCGGATATTATGCCCAGGGCTATATATACTAATAAAGCATGACATCCTCATCGTAGAATCTAGGCCTGGGCAAAACAACCGAAACCGAAATACCGGAACCGGAACCAAACTGAAATATCCAAACCGGAACCGAACCGGAATTGTCAAAATACCCATTGGATCCTACACATTGATACCCATGGGTATCGGGTAGAACCGAAATCGAACCGGAAATATTTCGGGTACCCGAATACCCGAAATATAATTATATATCCAAAAATATTAAATATATATCAGGTTTTTGGGTATATTTTTTGTATTATGGGTATATTGTTTTTAGTTTTTTTTTGTTTTCGGGTTTTCGGATATAATTTCGGGTTTTCGTGTATATTTTTGGTATTTCGGGTATATATTCTTTAAAACTTTTTCGGGTTTTCGGGTAAAAATTCGGGTTTTCGGATATATTTCGGATTTCAGGTATATTTTAGACATTTCGGGTAAAAAATACCCGGAACCGATTAAGATCCGAATGGTTCCGGTATATTTCAGTTCCTAAACCTCTCTACCCGAAATACCCGGAACCTAACCGGAACTGAACCGAAATCATTTCGGTACCTATATGGATCCTAAACCTCTCTACCCAAAATAGCCGGAACCGAACCGGAACCGAAAATGCTTAGGCCTAGTAGAATCCTTGCAAGAGTGAGTACACGCGCTCCATTGTTTTCCGTTATGATTTTCCTCTAATTAGTTAATTTGAGACAGATTTCATAGTTGCAATTCCATAAAATAAAATAAAATCACGACAAAATTTGCAAATTTTGCTAGACAAACAATCTGACTTTTTTGTTGTTGTTGTTGTTATAGATGTGTCTCAAAATGTCGATCTTAAGTCATCGTAACATATGCAACAATTTTGTGAACTTGACAAAGAGCAAACCAACCGTCCACATATACAACTGGTTTTGGTTACAGCATTATGAAATGACATCAAAACCTTAGTGAAAAGGTCATTAGTAACATAATTGTGATGGGTATATCCTAAACCCCTCATGATGGTTACTCAATTTCACGATTACACATGTCTCCAAGGGTTTGATTCATATCCTTAAGAGCTTGAGAGGAAAAAAAAACAATTTCTTTCGACCATATATATATAACACACACAAACAAATAAAAGCAAAGGAAGAATAATTGCTGAAAATCGCATTGATAAAAAAAAAAAAATGATATAAAAGTTTTGGTTAACCATTAGATTCTAAATTGAATTTCTAAAATCACAGCTATTTTACAAAACTGTCATTCCTCTGTACAATCGCATTAGAATAAACAAAATCAATAATTTCTTCAAGAGAGAATTCAATAGCAAAAAAAAATATGGAAAAAGATATTCATTAATTAATCATTATAATTAAACGTAACATCAATTTGGTTCGCCGGAGAATTGTCGCACCGAACAAGCAACCACCTGAGCCCATTGCTTCAGCCTCAGCTTCATCGTCTCCGGATCATCACCTGTTTTTTCAATTCCCCAAACCGTCAGATCAAAATTTCAACCAAAGAAAGGGATTTTCAGAAAATTCACATACCTTGATCGACGATCGTCGTGCTCGAATTGCTTACTTCACCTTCCGATGCGATCGACGACAGAGACGATGTCCGGGACAATCTGCTGCTATACTGTTTGTTGACGGCGCAGTATAACCCAAGAGCTGGAAGAGTTTCCGAGAGTCTCGGATCCAACTCCGGCGAATCCGGCTCGAATCCGAAACCCAGCTCGATGCAGCCCTTGAGCTCTTCCAGATCTTCGTCCGTCACGCTCTTACTCCGACCGAGTCGGCCCCTTGGCTGTTTACCCTTTTTCCGAAGCCAAGCCTCTTCGCGATCGGCGTCCGGCGACCACGAGTGCTGCTTTATCAGCGGTCTAGGCGGCGGTTGCGATTGCGGAGCGTTGCGTTTTGACATTGGAAGCGACTAGGTTTTTTGTTTGTGTGGGGCTAATCCCTCCTCTCGGTGTTTTAATTTCATACGCAAAACGCGTGCGGAGCACTTCTTAAATATGTATGTTATTCAATTATAAATCTGCCCCTAACTTTATACTATATTCACAATTTTCTTTAATTTTGTTCTTTTAACTCGATTTTTTTTTTTATTATCTAAGTAAATGTGTGGCTTGCTTTGCTTGTAGAAGGTAAACAATTCACATTTAATAATGGGAGAATTGAGAATTTAGAGCAAAAAATGGGCACTATTGTCCCCTTAGTACTTATTGGGAGATTATTGTCCCTTAGTATTTATATTAGAGAAATACCCTCAAATAGCACAAAAAATATTTTTTGTCCCAAAACTAGCACCCTAAATTTAAAATACTAAAAATAGCACAATTAATTATTTTAAAATACTTATTTACCAAAAATAAATTTAAAATAGAATTAAACATTATGTTTGGGTTCACTATTTCCAATTTAGGGTTTAATTTTTTCCCATTAGGAAATGATTATAAGTCATTTTTATATTAAATTTGTGCTAATATTATCAAAATTGGTGCTATATTTGTGATTTTCACCCTTGGGTGCTAAATTTGGGAACTTTTAGTTTTTTTGTGCTATTTTGTAGAATTGCCCTTTATATTAAGGGTAATCCAATTTTACCCTTTAAAATAATAATAATCAATATTTTTTTAAAAAAAATTAAAAAAATTAGGCATTGATACGAAAAAAAGATTACACGACAATGGAAATATTTTGTAGTTAAGTAAAAGGAAAAAAGATTACACGACAAAGGAAAAAAGTTTTAAAAAAGGAAATATTTGATCCTGTTAAGGAAATATTTTTAAAAAAGAAATATTTGATCCCGTTAAGGAAAAAAAAAGATTACACGACAAATAAAATATTTTTTGAATATTTTTTAGGAAAAAAACGTTTTCAAAATGATTTAAAAAAGGAAAAAAAAAATATTTTTTGAAGATTTTCAGTTGTTCCTAGATTTTCTCTCAGATTTTGTTAACCGCTTGGTAGAATATGTATTCTACATTCAATAGAATCAAGACAAAATAATAGAACTTATATTATACAACAAACTAGAATATAGAGAAAATGGTAGAACTTCTATTCTACAAAAAGTAGAATATAGAGAACATGATAGAATGCGAATTCTACAATTAGTAAAATACATACAACATTGTAGATAGGACTGTCAAAATGGGCTGTCCACGTCCATTTAGACCCGTCCAATAGTGTCCATTTTGATTGTGGACAAATTGTGTCCATGTCCATTAACGTCCATGTCCATTAACGACCATGCCCATTAACGACCATGTCCAAATGGGCTGTCCATTAGTGTCCATTGGTCATAATATAACAAATTGTTTAAAAAGTAAAATTAATAATTGATAAATAAATAATAATTTTTCTTTACTTATAATTCCGCTTTCCGAAAAAACGAAAAATCTCGTTTTCCCGCAAAAACGGAAAATTATGTTTTCTCCCCAAAAACGTAAAATTTCGTTTCCCCCCCCCCCAAAAAAAACATAAAATTTCGTTTTCCCGCAAAAAAACGTAAAATTATGTTTCACCCCAAAAACGTAAAATTATGTTTTCCCGCCAAAAACGTAAAATTTGGTTTTCCCGCCAAAAACATAAAATTATGTTTTCTTCCCAAAAAACGTAAAATTCCGTTTTACCGCCAAAAACATAAAATTTCGTTTTCCCACCTAAAATATAAAATTCCGTTTTCCAGCCAAAAACGTAAAATTATGTTTTCTCCCCAAAAACGTAAAATTATATTTTCTCCCCCAAAAACGTAAAATTCCGTTTTCCCGCCAAAAACGTAAAATTTCGTTTTCCCGCCTAAAATATAAAATTCATTTTTCCCGCCAAAAACGTAAAATTATGTTTTCTCCACAAAAACGTAAAATTCTGTTTTCCCGCCAATACATAAAATTTCGTTTTCCCGCCAAAAACGTAAAATTATGTTTTCTCCCCAAAAACGTAAAATCAATTTTGACCTAGTTTTTAAAGTATTTTGGACAGACCATGTCCACTTTGTCCAAGCCCGTTTTGTCCGTGGACAAAATCAGACCAAGCCCATTTGGACCGCTTTGTATATGGGCTTGTCCATGTCCGGTCCATAATGTTTTGGACATGGACAGCCCATGGGCGGCCCGCCCATTTTGACACCTCTAATTGTAGATAACAGATTCTATATGGATAGTAGAATGCTATACAAATAGTAGAATGCATATTCTATATTTGGTAGATTTTAGAGCAAATACTAGAAACCAAATTCTACAATTAGTAGAACATGAAAATAAATATTTTTTAAAAAATTTTGTTTTTTCTAAGATAAATTACACAATATATATTACTTACTTAATATGAATTTTCCGAATTTCTAAAATAAGTATAAAAAAAATTTTGAATAAATAAATACTAAGGGGACAATAGTTCTATTTTTTGCTCTAAATTTCCAATTCTCTCTTGTATTATTGCATGAAAATTTATTGCATGAAAATTTATTGCATGAAAATAAATTAGACAAGGACTAAATCGGAAACTTGAAACATAGTAGAATCCAATAATGGGCATCGTTGACAATGTATATTTGAACAGAGTAAAGTAGCCAATTGGGTCAACCGGATCCGGTCCACAGCTGGTAACATTTAACAAACGTAATAATAATATTTTCTCATTCTCTCTCAATAAATTATGGAGATTTGCTGTTCATATCCCTAATAATATAAACACTATTGGAGTTGTCATATTCATTTCTACTAAAAATAATAAAGATGTCTCTTATTTTAAGAAGAAAATCATTTGAACTACCAGCTTTGATGTGTGTTAATGGTAATTATTACCAAATTAGTACATCATCTTAACCAAAATGGCTCAGAAAAGAGGGGAAAAAGTTGCTTGTTTTGTGTAAAATAATAGTAGCATAACCAAACATTCAGGATTCAACGATTGAAACGGTTTCACACATATCGCCGTGTACTGTCCTTTTGCGAGAGACTTTCTGCTAAAGTAATCATAAGCTGTCCACATGACTAAGACAGGCTGTGCCATGGCGGAAATAAAGAAGCTTTCTTTGTCAAAGACTTAAACCTTGGTAAGCAAAGTTGGAATCTTTTCCCCGCCCAAAGTCCTAAACCGCTTGAATTTCTGAGTTCAAAAATTGATTGGAACCGGTTTGATTGACTATTGTCTCATCGGTTTGATATCACCAGTAATCACCACAGGAGCAGACTCCATCCTTGAAATGATGAAACCGGTTTGAATCCCTCACAATGATCTCTCTCTCAGTGATTCTTGATATGAACTTGGTTACGCTATGGCAATCGCCGCATACCCGTAGATTCTTGAAAATCTGAATCGTCGTCTTCGGAGGCGTCGCAATAAGTCCAAACGCAATAGCCAATCTTTCACTATGACACATGAGGATATGCTCTTTCTCATCGTCTTCAACGTCCTGCAGCACAAACCTATGGTCCGGTACATACCCAATCATCTTCATTTTCGCGTGTAACGTCGTTAATTCTCTGTAGATTTCTTCACACATTGGGTGCGTTTGGTTTCCCGTGTAAAAGACTTCGACTTTGTTGTTGATTTCCATTGAGCTCCAACCTGGTGTCTTCCTCAAACCTTTGCCTCGGGCGATCGACCTTATTTCATCAACTCCTTCCCATTTTCCAGCGCTGGCGTACATGTTTGACAGTAGAACGTGATACCCGACATGCTCGGGTTCAACCTCGAACAAATGTTCTGATGCAACTTTGCCCAGATCGACGTTTCCATGGACTCTACAAGCGCCGAGAAGAGCTCCCCAGATAGACGCATCAGGTTGAAGCGGCATGCTTTTTATAAAGTTAAACGCGGTTTCTAACTGACCAGCCCGACCAAACAAATCTACCATACAACCGTAATGTTTCAAGCTCGGTGTTATGCCATATTCCGCTTGCATCATCTCAAAGCACCATTGACCCTCGTCTACTAGCCCAGAATGACTACAAGCTGATAACAAAGTCACAAATGTAATGTGATCTGGCTTCACTCCTTCATCAAGCATCTCTCTAAACAGCATCATTGCTTTTTCTCCATGCCCGTGAAACCCGTGACACGCTATTAGGGTGTTCCATGGCACGGAGCTGACTCTTGGAATTTGATAAAACAAAGAGAGTGCATCATCTAGTCGTCCACATTTTCCATACATGTCAGCAAGGCTTGTTCCAATAAAAACATCAAAATAAAGACCATTCTTCAAAAGACGGCCATGGATTTTCATACCTTGGCGCAATGCCCCAGCCTGAGAACAAGCAGGCAACACGCTAACCCAAGTCCCTTGGTTAGCAGCTATCTCTCCACCTTCTCTCTCCATTATGTTATACATTTCAATCGCTTCACTAGCAAAACCGTTTTGAGCATAACCAGATATTATGGTATTCCACGAAATCACATCTTTATTCGGGAGCCAATTGAACACTGCTCTTGCTGAATCTACAAGGCCTAGTTTTGCATACATATCCACAACCGCGTTCCTGATGGTAATATCTTCCAAGAACCATCCTTTCCTCAAAGTGAAACCCTGCACAGATCTTCCAGCACGAGTATCCCCTAACTGCGCAAGTATAGAAGCCAAACTAATCAAAGTAAAGCAATCTGGTTGAATTTCGTTTAACCGCATCTCCTGAAACAGCCAAAGCGCTCTAAGCGGCTGCTCATTCAGCTCGTAAGCCTTAATTATCGAATTCCAAGAAATCAAATCTCTCACAATCATCCTGTCAAAAACCTTCTTGCAACCCCTGAGGTTACCAGATACAGCATACATATCAATCAGCTTGTTGGAAACAAACAATTCAGAGTCCAGGCCATGTTTAATCGAGTATAAATGAATTATGGCTCCTCTTTCAAAATCACCGGCCTCTGTGCAAGCCGCAAGGAGACTTACAATAGTAACTGCATCCATGACTTTAAGCTCACGAGACAGAGTTAACGCCTCTTTGGCATTTCCGCTTTGACAATACCCAGAAAGCATTGCATTCCAAGAACCCATGTCTCGAGTGGGCATTTCATCAAACAGTCTGCGTGCGTTCGCCACCGGTCCATACCGGCAATACAAATGGATCAGCGACGCGGCGACAAAGACGTCCCACACAAATCCAAACTTCAACGCCGAGCAATGGATCTTCATACCATCAAGCATAAGCTTACAAGCTTTCAAGACCGAAGGGAAAGTGCGGTAATCGGGCCCAAGTCCAGAAGTCGACATGAAGAGACTAAAACACTTAATAGCTTCAGAGGAATTTCCCACACGGACATAACCAGAAATCATCGCATTCCAAGCATAAACATCTCTGTTCTGGATATGATCAAAGGCGTGCCTGGCCATCGCGACATTCCCAAGATAACAATAGAGATTAACAAGTTTAGCCGAGATGCAAACATCTTGGATTGCTTTTGACACAACGAGACGTGCGTGGAGGCATTTGGCTGACTGCAATTTAGTGCAATATCTGAAAAGCATGTGAACATCATCATCAATCGCTTTACCATAACCATGTGCTCCGGCAGACTGCAAAACTCCTGTAAAGCGCCGACCTTTGCAGGTCGGAATCAGTCTGATCAAAACAAAGGACATAACGCTTAGAGGCAAGAAGATAATATTCAGAGAAATTTCTAAACTGCATCCGTTTATACCTCAACATACATGCAATTAGGGTCTTGAAAAGTAAAAGCAAAATTTATATTGCTTGAGGTATGCAGAAACGAGAGACGGAGCCGTCGAGGCGGCGGAGAGACGATCGCTGGACGGAGGGTGGCGGAGCAGTTCAGGATTTATTTATACCTCTGACCCTTGCATTGGATTTATTTATACCTCTGACCAGAACACAATGACCCTCCAGGACAGAAACTAATGAACAAAATGATAAAGTTCTTGAGGAAACCTAAAGCCACAGATGAAAACTAGTGTTTTCAGCAACAAACAAACAAAAAAAAAACACGATTTTTATTTATTTTACAAGAATAATCCCTCAGCTTTGAAAAATCCAAATCAATCCTATAACCTCAAAAGTCATCCGCAATATAAAACCTCTCCGTCAAATGGCTGTTATATCGGTCACGGTTTTCGAAACGCACCGTTTTAATTAGGCAAATTGTGTGCCGTTTTACATATTTTAATGATTTTATTAAAATTAAAACTGTAAAAAAGAAGAAAAAAAAACGCTATCTCCTCCTCTCTCATTTTCTTCTTCCTCGTTGAGCTACTCTTATTGTTTTCAAAATCACAGCAGAAGGAATCAAATTGAACATGATTTCAGGGGATGGATTTCTGGATCTGGGTATTGGAGAGACCGAGGTTATTGAAAAATTGAATCACAAATCGAGGCTTGAATTTGTCGGCTCTACAAGAATAATTGTCTATTGCCACATATAATTTTGTGGCAAACACCTAAAATCTGTGGCAATATAGGCATTTGCCACGAACTGCCACAAAATTAATTTGTGGCTATAGAGTCGTTACAAACAGAATTTTATGGCAATTTCTGGCATTTTTGCCACAGAATGCCACGACAAAATTCTCTGGTAAATTAGTCACGAGTTATCCATAAACCAATTCTGGCAAATTGGCCACAAATTGATACAAAATAATCGTTGTAAATTGTAATGAATTATCACAACATCATTTCTGGCAAATTTGACAAAAAATGCCACAACATTTTTCTGACTAATTTGTGGCTTTTCTAGAAAAAACATTAAAAAAAAAATATTAACAAAAATAATATATAATTATTAATAATTGATTTATATAAAAAAAATTGACACGCTAGCGACAAAAAAAAAAAAAAAAAA
>PKML01062532.1:865243-938983 GCA_002933935.1 Eutrema yunnanense | reverse complement strand
ACAACAAAATGGAGTAGCCGAACGTATGAACATGACGATAATGGAGAAGGTGAGATGTCTCCTAAGTGAATCGGGTCTAGAAGAAAAATTCTGGGCAGAGGCTGTAGCTACTTCTGTTTATATCATCAACAGAACACCCTCATCAGCAAACGATTACAACATTCCAGAAGAAATCTGGTTGGGAAAAACACCTGGATATTCACACTTGAGGCGGTTTGGGTCTGTGGTCTATGTACATATAGATCAAGGCAAGCTAAAGCCTAGAGCCTTAAAAGGTATTTTTATTGGCTATCCTCATGGAGTGAAAGGCTATAAGGTGTGGTTGCTGGCTGAAAAGAAAGCTGTGGTCAGCAGAAATGCTGTTTTCACTGAAGATATCATGTACAAAGACATGATTCAAAAGGGTAAGATGGTTGAAGATCAGATAAAGACTAGTGATCAAAGAAGGGTTGAGTTAGTAATAAAGGCTGCAGAAGCAGGGGAGTGCTCAAAGAAAAATGAAGAGAGTCTAACTGAAGGTGGAGTTACTGAAATAATTCCTGGTACAGAAGATGACTCTAGTGAAGAACAAGAAGATTTGAGCAACTATCAACTGGCCAGAGACAGGGTACGCATGGAAATTGTGAAGCCGGCCAGATTCAATGAAGATAGTGAAGTTGCATTTGCACTTTCAGTTGCTGAAGAGATAGACTCAGAAGAACCAAGAGACTATCATGAAGCTAGAAGGAGCAAAGACTGGGATAAGTGGAATGCAGCAATGGATGAAGAGATGCATTCTCTTGACAAAAATAGAACTTGGGATCTAGAAGACTTACCTGAAAAACAGAAGGTAATTGGCTGCAAATGGGTCTACAAGCTGAAGCCTGGGATTCCTGGAGTTGAGAAGCCAAGATTTAAAGTGAGATTGGTCGCCAAGGGCTATGCACAGAGAGAAGGAATATATTACCAAGAAATCTTTTCTCCTGTGGTTAAACACGTCTCCATCAGATTGATGTTATCAATCACAGTGAACTTTGATCTGGAATTGGAGCAGCTCGATGTGAAAACTGCTTTCCTGCATGGAGACATAGAAGAAGATATCTATATGGAACAGCCAGAAGGCTATTAAGTCAAGGGAAAGAAGAACAAGGTCTGCCATTTGCAGAAATCTCTATACGGTCTAAAACAAGCTCCAAGACAATGGAACAAATTTTTTGATCAGTTCATGATCAAGCATAACTTTGTGAATAGTGAGTTTGATCTTTGTGTTTACTTAAAGAAGCTGGAAAATGAGGTATACATCTAATTACTGTTATATGTAGATGATATGCTTATAGCATCTAAGAGTAAGGCTGAGATTGATAAAGTGAAGAAGCTGTTGAGTAGTGAGTTTGATATGAAGGATTTGGGTCCAGCAAAGAGGATTTTGGGCATGGACATAGAAATGGATCGTGTAGGTGGAGTTCTTACATTATCTCAGTCTAGCTACATCAGAAAGATTCTCCAAGTATTCAGGATGGATGAAGCAAAACCTGTGTCAACTCCTATCGGTGCTCATTTCAAATTGGCTGCCATCAAAGATGAAGAAGAGAGTGCAGAGACAGGTGAATACCCATATTCAAATGCAGTAGGTAGCATCATGTATGCTATAATTGGAACTAGACCAGATGTGGCTTATGCAATAGGATTGGTGAGCAGATTCATCAGCAATCCAGGGCAGGTTCATTGGTCAGCGGTTCAGTGGGTTCTCAAGTACTTAAAAGGGACTCAAGACAGGGGTCTGGTTTTCAGAAAAGGTTCAGATGACTTCACAGTTGAGGGTTATGCAGATTCAGACTTTGCAGGAGATCTAGATCGCAGGAGATCAACTACAGGTTACGTTTTTACTGTAGGTGGAAATACAGTAAGTTGGAAGTCAGGCTTACAACACATTGTGGCTCTTTCAACAACAGAGGCTGAGTACATAGCACTGACAGAAGCAATTAAGGAAGGTATTTGGCTGAGAGGACTTGCAGAAGAATTGGGTTGGAAGCAGAATGTAGTTGCTGTGCATTGTGATTCTCAAAGTGCAATCTGTTTGGCTAAGAACAGTGTGTTCCATGAAAGAACAAAGCACATGGCTGTGAAGATGAGCTTTGTGAGAGACATTATTGAACTTGGAAAAATAAGTGTGCAGAAGATTCACACGTCAAAGAATCATGCGGATATGCTTACAAAAGTAATTCCAGTTCAGAAATTTGAGCAAGCTTTGGATGTGCTCGGAATAGCCAGGTGCTAAGGATACAGCTATGCTTGACGGTGCAAGGAACAAACTCGGGATGTTGATGTCAAGGTGGAGATTGTTAATCGTGACAATCAACATCAGTATTGAGCTGAAAACCGGTTTGGTTTGAGTTCATTGGTACAAGAATTAATTGGTGATAGCAGATGGTTATTGGATCCGGTTAAGTTCAAGTTTGTGCCAGTCGTCTTCAACCTATATGTTGACGAAGGAGAAAGAGTTTGTTACATATCGGGAAAAACATGAAAAGTGAGCTAGAAAGAGAGAGAGATCGATCTGAGAGATTGTTCTTATCGTTCATGAGCAATCTTCTTGTAGATCGATTCTGATTGTACTCTTGAAGTTCTAGTGGATTCTTTTGCTTGTGCCGTCAAGCCCCAGACGTAGAGATCTCACATTGAGACCTGAACTGGGTTACAAATTCTCTTGTGTCATTCTTTCTTTCGCTTTCTTAATCTCTCTAAAACCTATATTTGCATTGATATACTTGTGCGTGAGAGTAGTGGTGAGCATAGTGAGTTGATTGGCATTGATCAGATTCGAGATCTTGGCATAACACCATATTTAAAAAATGTAATGCATAATAGACTTTCCTAATCCAGTAGATTCTTTAAGAAAAACATTAAAATATAATTGAAAATAGAAATAAAAGATTTTCTCAAAAAAGGAAGATGGGAGACACGAAGGGTCAGAGTCTCAGATATAAGAGCATCCACATTGGTAATAAAATGTGGATGTCTTTAAATATAAAATTATTAAAATTTGAGTAAAAGGAAGAAAGAGAGTGTTTTTGGTTGAAATAATGGGGTGTATTGAAATATAAAATTAATAAAATTTAAGTAGAAAGAGAAAATAGTGAGTAGTTTTGGAGAGATTGTGTCTCCAGGAAGACATAAGAGAGTGAAATTAGGAGTATGTTTAAATATAAAATTAATAAAAGTTAAGTGAAATGATGAAAGAGAAGGTATGAAGTTGAGTAAAAGGATGAGAGAGTGTATTTTTAATATTTTTTTATCTGTGAGACATCACATTTTATGTGCAATGTGGATGGTCTAAGAGTCCATAATGAGGAAGAGACATTATTCAAACAAAAAATACTTATAAATTAACTGAGGAGAAGATCACATCACATGTGAAGATCAACACGACATTATGGAGTAATGGGACACCAATTGTAATATTATAATTGATGTTGCTTCGTTTCAATTGTTTACGAGTGCGCCACGTCCATCCCTTGTAGGTGCAGCAAACGTGATAAAAAAGATTCCGGTCTGTTCACCTTTTGATTGTGTATCGTTTAATAATTTTCTTTTCATATTTTCATTTCACAATATATATATATATTGTAGTTTAAAACTCTGAGAAGGCATCGATCTTTGTAGAAGTAGTGAATGATGTTAGTGCGGATCACTCCACGGTTGATTATGCGATCCCTAAAATGGAATACGATTGTCTATATTTTTCTCTTCAAATTTCCATTCCATTCGATCACTTTATAGCATAAGTGTGGCCACTGTTTACTGTACGGCGAGTTGATAAATTTTGTTTTTAATACTATACTATTAATGAATTATATGAAAACGAAGTTTTAAAACAAATTTAGAGTATAGTTTCATCAACTATTCTGAAACTGGCTAGTCTTTTTCAACTGTTGTATTCAAATTTTTGCAGTTTTATATATTCTGTTTGATAAAACACCCAAAATTTTGTTTACATTTTGCAAATCAACTAATCACGAATTTCATATGGTTTTCTTATTAAAGGAAATTGATTGGTTATCCTTAAAAAGAAAATGTTATGCTTACACTTTGCGAATTGCTATTCGTCTCGTTAATAACGGCGCCGTTTAGAAAACCTAACGGCCAATATCCTTACACTTAGCGAATTGCTATTCGTGAGAAACACAATAATGAAAAGCAGCGTTTCTCATTGGACCACGTTATCCAATATCTTTGGCTCACGCACGATCTGACGTCAAATGTTTTTATAACCTTATCGAGACTATAATAATCCCCGCATCCAAACAAACGAGACCCACCTTTTATAACACGACGAGTGTCACACCTTGGACACTTGTCCATCTCTCTCTCTCTCTATTTCTGGTTTTTTTTCTTTCTTAAAAAGGAAATNATATCGATTTCCCCTAGGAAAGAAAAACAAAATAAAAAATTTCAAGGTAAGGAAAAAAAAAAAAAACTTGTCTTTGTTAGCTTGTGTGACTGAGCTGCTTAATTCTTTAATCTATTTTTCTTCTACTTTCTTTTGGTTTGATGAATCGAGTTTGTACTCCATTACTCTGATTCGTCTCTTGTTCAGATTCTTTGTTTCGATCAGAATCATGAAGTTTCCCGCCGAATATAAGCATATCATTGGGTGTTTGTTTGAGATTCCCCTTTTTGCTCTGCTTCTTCGGTCTTTGGAATCTTTTCTAGGGTTTATGTATGTATACTTTAGAGATTCTTATTGATAAAAATCTGATTTTGTTTCACGGATAAAGCTTGTGGCTTTGGATGCTACTGCTGCTTCTTCCTAAATCTTGGTATTCTAAAATGGATGATTATCACTGATTTAGATTCTTCCTTTGTTTGTTTGTTTGTTTGTTTTTTCCCTCTCTGATAGTTAAACCATATGCTTGTTTGTTTTTCTTCAAGGAATATTTTGGATTCAGAGCTTTATTTGAGAAGAAAGTAAGAGATGGGTTCTCGAATTAACTTCAACAACTTTGTTGATGGTGTGAGTGATCAAGTAACTAACCCAAAGCAGCCATCCATGGGGGCTAGTCTTCCACTGACGAGACAGAACTCGGTGTTCTCGTTAACTTTTGATGAGTTTCAGAACTCATGGGGTGGTGGAATTGGGAAAGATTTTGGTTCGATGAACATGGATGAGCTCTTGAAGAACATATGGACAGCTGAGGAAAGCCACTCAACTGTGGGCAACAACACCAGTTTCAACAATGGTAATAGCGGAAACACTGTTATGAACAACCATGGGGGCTTGTCTGTTGGTGTGGGAGGAGAAGTCAGTGGTGGTTTTTATACGGGTGGGAGTTTGCAGAGACAAGGGTCACTTACCTTGCCTCGTACGATTAGTCAGAAAAGGGTTGATGATGTGTGGAAGGAGCTGATGATGGATGATGACACTGGATATGGTGTTGGTAATGGAGGAACAAGTGGAATTCCGCAGAGGCAACAGACGTTGGGAGAGATGACTTTGGAGGACTTCTTGGTTAGGGCGGGTGTGGTTAGGGAAGAATCTCAACCGGTGGGGAGGCTAGATAACTTCAATGCTGGGTTCTATGGATTTAGCAGTAATGCAGGTCTCGGGTCAGCTCGTGATGGGTTTGGTCCTAACCAGCCTCATGATTTTTCTGGAAATGGAGCTGTGGTGAGACCGGATCTGCTGACAACTCAAACCCTGCCACTTCAGATGCAGCAGCCACAGAAGGTGCATCAGCCGCAACAACTGATACAGAAGCCGGAGATACCATTTGCCAAACAGACTACTATCAAGTTTTCCAACACTGTTGATGCGGACAATTGTTCTCAACCTGCAACACAGGTGACTAATAACCTGGAGAAGTAGGATTTATATGAACTACAATTATTTGACAAAATTAGATGCAGCTAGTTTGGATCTGCAAGTGTGTTTCAGTTATATAACTTTTTGCTTTTTTTTCCCGTAGTGCCAGGAAGTGAAGCCTTCAATTCTTGGAATTCGGGACCATCCTATGAACAGCAATCTACTGCAAGCTGTTGATTTTAAAACAGGGGTTACGGTTTCTGCAGTGTCTCCTGGAAGCCAGATGTCACCTGATCTGACTCCAAAGAGCGCCATAGATGCATCTTTGTCACCTGTTCCTTACATGTTTGGTCGAGTAAGGAAAACGGGTGCAGTTCTGGAGAAAGTGATTGAGAGGAGGCAAAAAAGGATGATAAAGAATAGGGAATCAGCTGCAAGATCCCGCGCTCGCAAGCAAGTGAGTGTTCATTTGTATTTTGAAGATTGGAGAAACCATAAAAGTAAAACCGGGACAATAGTTATTTACTTCTTCATTTCGCTGCCTGACAGGCTTATACGTTGGAGTTGGAAGCAGAAGTTGCACAACTGAAAGAGATGAATGAAGAGTTGCAGAAGAAACAAGTGTGTCCCGCTTCTTCCCTATCACATTAAATTTTTTCAATTGGGATATATTTTTGTATTTTCTTGAGGTTCTGACTATTGACCAAATGTTTCATGCAGTTTGAAATCATGGAAAAGCAGAAAAAACAGGTACTGTCTCTTTTATTCTTGATGGTTGGCTAAGGCTTTTAACTCTGATCGCAAAATGAAGTGAAACATAACATCACATCTTAAGTTATCACTCTGCTTCAAGTACAATTCCGATTTGGATATTTCGCAAGACTAATCCCAAATTCCCACACGTATGGATTTAACATAAATTGGCTTCTTTGTTGTTGCAGCTTCTGGAGCCAATGCGCCAGCCATTGGGATGTAAAAGGCAGTGCTTGCGAAGGACATTGACGGGTCCTTGGTAGAGAGCTTATGAAGGCGTCCAAGGAACTCAACTCAACAAAGAGCAGAAGTTATAGAACAACACAGAAAGTAGAAGCTAGATTTGTATGCGACTTAGGCAGGTGTTTCTGTGGGTGATTGTAAATCATGAAGTGTGGCCGATTTGACAGAGATAGATCAAAAAAATACATACTACAAGATGTTTTCCTGAAGCATCTTTTGGTTTTATCTTCCTGATGTAATGGATCCTGGTGTTGCTTTATAGGACGTGTCATTGTCTTGAACATCTTTGTGACTTAATCAGAGTGGATTTATCTTGTAGTATGTATTTTTTTGTCTGGACCTCTTTTTACAACGACCAATAACTAATTTGGGACCGAATCAACAATATACAAGAGAGCGTGAATGAATTGATGGAAACATCAAAGTTTAGAATCATCATCTGTAATCTCCTACTGGGTACACAAAGTCAGATACAAAACTAACTTTAATGGCAAAGTTTCTTGTAGATACAACCCCCAGATCCAGGATAAAGTTGTCTCAAAGTTGAAAAGTCTCTGGAGTTGAGATGGTTCGAAACCAAATGCAGAACACAAGATTTCGGTTTATATCAGCAATGGGGCATCTTTAACTGTGTATCTTGATCAAGATGCCTTCAAAACGGCTTTAAATTCCCTCGATACTCATGCACAAGCCCTTCTGAAACGCTTCTTGCTCTACCATATCCAAACAGCTTGCTAACAATGGCTAGGGAAAAATTGGTAACAGTTGCGAGCCCCAAACTTGTAATCACGTTTCCATCTATAACAGCCTCTACTCCTTCGATCATTTGGTCATTCGTAGGCCCGTCTGTGTCTGAAGGATACACAACTGTTTTCTTCTCCTGCAATAGGATTCAAATCGTGTACAGCGTTTGCTCATATCTATGACAAAGAAAAGAACAGCAATTTTCTTCAATTTACCTTGAGTAAACCGTGTTTATGCAGGACTGTAGATGAAGAGTTCGTAGCTCCATATATTCGCCCAGTTTGTTGTTGTTCCTTGAGCAGTTTCTTGAGAATTTTGGACTTCTGCAGACGTTCTGAGCCAGCATGGCCTCCCTAGGAAATTTCCATTAAAGAAAAGACATCAAAGTTACTCACCATGGAATAAACATGTATATAGCTATATTGATTTTAAGAGGCTGTTGGAATTCAGCAAAGCAATAACTGTTGTGAACTAGCCAAAGGGTAAGAGTTTAATGAGAGGTATGCAGGCTACAAGACTAGCTTTTTCTTAATGTCTTACCGGAAGAACGATTAGATCATATGATGATTCAGCAGCTTCAGCAATCAATTTGTCGGTGATAATTTTGGTGCCTTGGGATGCCGTAATACGCAAAGATCTTTCAACTGATGCAACCGTGACATCTACTTTGGCTCTTCTAAGAACATCTGCAATCGTGACCACTTCAACCTCTTCAGACCCGTTGGCTACCGGAATAAGAACCTGGATTTAGTTGCATCATTAAAACCATTTCCACAGATTATACAAGAATCAGCCAACTTTCTCAGCTTTCAAATTAAAATGAGTGTGAAAGAAGAGGGAAGGGATCAAAGAAACTCCATCAAAGCTTAAGAAGAAAAACCAAAATCAGTTATCCTCATGAGATTACATGGAAATGCATTGGTCATAGTTTCATGGGACTTACTCGAGGCGTGTAGTTTAAAGACCAGTCCATGCTATTGAACTCTTCCTTCTTAGGATTCTGGTAACCATCGCGTAGAAGCTGGAGAAATGATTGGAAAAGAAGACTATGAGAAAATTGTTGCATATCAAGATAAAACAGCCAAAAAATAGTATAGAGTGAATACGAGGATGGAGACCAGAAACTCTTCAACCGACTTGGCTGTGGTTTCTCCAAAGAGTTGCTTCGCCAAGGAAAGAGCAAACTGAAAAGAAGTGCCTGGTCCACGGCTAGTTGTAAGCTCCCCTGAAATCTGAATGTTTGTCTTAACAGCCCAGAATGTAGGAAGCTTCCCGAAAAAAGCAGGATGTCCTGTTGACTTGCACGATGAACTACACCAAGTTTAGAAATCAAAACATGGAGGAAAAAAGATCAGTTACTAGCAGACATACAATCCAAGCCTTTTGATTTATACCTTCTTTCTTGTCAAAAGTCCCCATGGAAGAAGAGTAATAGCTGGAGCCATGGATATAGCCGCGTGTAACCGCTTATCTTCAGCTTGTCTCTTCATGATCTTCTCCAGAATTCCACAGTCTCTTAACCTAACAGCACCAGGCATGCCTCCCTTCACCATTAAACTGGAGCTCAAAGAATGTCCTCAATTAAACCAATATTGATTGTTCATGAATCAGCCAGGAAGGAACTTACCGGCAAAGCCACTAGATCAAAAACTTGATCAGCACATTTCGAGATTAAAACATCAGCAAGCAATCTGGTCCCTGAGGATGCTTCAACCTCTAGTTTCTGCTCCACAGAGGCAACAGTGACCTCTGCACCAGCTCGCCGTAGAACATCAACTAACACAACAGCTTCTATTTCCTCCGTACCATATCCAATTGGAATAAGCACCTATATGGTTTATCATTTTTCTTCAATTTTTTTCTCTCTACACAAACAAGCTGGAAACTTTAAATGCGTAAGTAACAAAAAAGAGACCTTTTTAGAAGTTGCAGAAGAGACGACGCCAACATCGATATCTGGCGTTGTCTCCATACTTGGTGACGTCGAAGATCTGAGTTGTAAATTTCGAACCCTCCTTTTTGGAACCACAGAGACTGAAGACAAACTCAGATCAACAATCGTCGAGACAGAACCCATCGAAGAGATGAGCCTCGACTCTGTCAAAGTTGGACTAAGCGAAGAAGCTATCATCGAAAGCGAAAATCCCAAAGACCCCATTGACGATTGCTAATGCAGCAGACTGAATCCCGCAGCTAGACGGAGACTGAGAGTCTTATCTATATACTCCAGTAACTCCACAATTCTCGAAACGAAACGAAAACGCAGTCGTATCATTGTCTTGTTGCTTACATGTTTTTCCCCAAATTTTATCGAAAGATAACCGAAAAAAACGTTTTTTTTTTTGTTCCCACTTGTGAATCTGTCCAACACGACTCTCAACTACGGAAGTGAGACGAAAATGATTTATATATTGAGTTTTTGTTTCCTTGATCTTATCTCTTTTATAATTATGGATATGAATTACAGACAATCAAGTACCCAGAAGACGTAAGCTTTCAGTGTGTGTGTATATTTATGAAGTGAAATCGGATTTGAGAGACAGTGACAAGACGAAAATGCTAAGGATTTTGGGGAGAAGGGCAGTTTCAGCTTCGAAAGAGCATACTGGTATCCATCAATGGCGGACCCGACCAGGAACCGATTCTCGGCCCGACCCTTTTCGAATTTTCCGGGGACTGCAAAAGGGTTTCTGCATGGGCGTTCTCCCGGACGGAGTCGACAGAAATTCGGAGGCTTTTTCTAGCAACTCGATCGCCATGGAAGGGATCTTATCGGAGCTTCGCTCCCACATCAAAAAGGTAACCATTTACCTCATCTATCGATTGTTTTCTATTGTTTGCAGATGTTATAAAAGTGTTTCTCGGTGGAGTTTCCTAGGTATTGGCCGGAGGTGGAGAGGAGGCAGTGAAGAGGAACAGAAGCCGAAACAAGCTTTTGCCTAGAGAAAGGATCGATCGGCTTCTTGATCCGGGTTCTTCCTTCTTTGAGCTCTCTCAGGTTTGTTTTGTTCATCCAATTTTGTTTCTTGTTTGGATTCACTTTGCATTTGCAATTCTGAGTTTATTGCTTATTTATGCTGCATCAGAGAATAGTATAAGAGTAGAGTGTTGTTGAAATGTTTTCTCTTTGAACTAAAGTTGTGAGTTTGATTCGAAATGCACAGCTTCGTGCTGGAAACAGATGTAGCATTTGTGTTTATACGCTCTACTGGCCTATTTGCAGAATAGGCATTGATTATAACTTGGTTGATGTCTCTGCTTACCGGATATGAATATGCTTGAAGCTTGCAGGACATGAACTGTATGAGGAGCCTTTACCTTCTGGTGGCATAATCACAGGGATAGGACCAATCCATGGACGTCTTTGTATGTTTATGGCAAATGATCCTACCGTTAAAGGAGGGACTTATTATCCCATAACTATCAAGAAACATCTCAGAGCACAAGACATTGCTGCTCGGTGCAGACTCCCTTGCATATACCTTGTTGATAGTGGCGGTGCTTACCTTCCAAAACAGGCAGAGGTTTTCCCTGACAAGGAGAATTTCGGGAGGGTTTTCTACAACGAATCGGTTATGTCATCCGAAGGAATTCCACAAATCGCCATTGTTTTAGGCTCCTGCACTGCCGGTGGTGCCTATATACCTGCCATGGCTGATGAAAGTGTAATGGTGAAAGGGAATGGTACCATATTTTTGGCAGGACCTCCTCTTGTGAAGGTTGATTTTCCCAAATTACTCTCTCCTTCTCTTGTCTTAATCAGTTTCTTGAGAATGTGAACTAAATGAAAAAGTTTTTGAACAGGCTGCCACAGGAGAGGAAGTCTCAGCTGAGGATTTAGGAGGCGCCACGGTTCACTGTAATGTGTCCGGTGTGTCGGATTATTTTGCTCAAGGTATATATATATATATATATCCCTTTCTGCAATATATTTATAAACAACAATCATGTTTTAGAGTTTGGACCTTAAGAAGTTGCTCTAGTATTGCAGACGAGCTACATGGACTCGCTATTGGAAGAAACATTGTCAAGAATTTGCACATGGCTGCAAAACAAGGGATGGAAGGAACATTTGGAAGCACAAATCTTGAATACAAAGAACCACTTTATGACATAAACGAGCTGCGTTCCATTGCTCCAGTAGATCACAAGCAGCAATTTGATGTCCGGTCAATTATTGCTCGGATTGTTGATGGGAGTGAATTCGACGAGTTCAAGAAACAATACGGCACTGTGAGAGAACATTTATTAGCTTCTGAGACCTATCTCTTTCTCCAAACTATGGCTTCTCACTGGAACATTTGTTTGGCAGACGCTAGTGACAGGTTTTGCTAGAATTTATGGCCAGACGGTAGGAATCATCGGGAACAATGGCATACTGTTCAATGAATCTGCACTAAAAGGAGCTCACTTCATCGAATTATGTTCTCAACGTAAAATTCCTCTTGTTTTCCTCCAGAACATCACAGGCTTTATGGTAATTGAAGTGTTTTTGTTGTGTTATAACATTTGTAGATATATAAGAATTCTCTATCTGAGCGCTACTTGATCTTTTTTGCAACATCTCTTTTGCTTATCTATAGGTGGGTTCAAGAGCTGAGGCCAATGGAATTGCAAAATCTGGAGCGAAAATGGTGATGGCAGTATCCTGTGCTAAGGTATGTTTTTAATTCTTGTAAAGAGTCTTGAGAGATGTTTTTTTTATTGGTGGTATATGCCAGAATTTAAGCTTGGCTCTTAATTCAGGTACCAAAGATAACAATTATAACGGGTGCAAGCTTCGGTGCTGGAAACTATGCGATGTGTGGCCGTGCATACAGTCCAGATTTCATGTTCATTTGGCCAAACGCCAGAATTGGAATCATGGGCGGCGCTCAGGTAAACCATACCAAACCGAAATGTTCAAAAGGACACCAAACTGAATCGAAATGTGTTTAGAATCCGATCATTTTGGGGGGAAAACTTTGCAGGCTGCGGGTGTTTTAAGTCAGATCGAAAGGGCTACCAAGAAGAGACAAGGAATAAAGGTACTGAATAAAACATTCTATAAACCGATGATTATTGAACATCGATGAGAGAGAGAGATGAATCTGCGGTTTTTTTTGTGATGCAGTGGACAGAGGAAGAGGAAGAAGCGTTCAAGAAGAAAACGGTTGATGCATACGAGAGAGAGGCAAATCCTTACTTCTCCACGGCGAGGCTTTGGGATGACGGAGTGATTGATCCTTGTGATACCAGAAAGGTTTTGGGACTGTGTCTCTCTGCTGCTTCAAACCGTCCTTTAGAAGATACTCGATTTGGTGTCTTTAGAATGTAAACAACTTTGAACCATTTCCATTTTCGAATAATAAGATTATATAAATGAAAAACAAAAAAAAAAACGTTATTCAAAGTAGCTACAAAAACTAGTTGATTTAAGAGAAACATGATCAACTATTAAGCTGACAGATCTCGTTGACCCTTTGAGTTTACTTCTTCCTAGTTAGAATGTTAATTATATAAACTGTTATCTGGTTAAAAGAACACCAAGGCGCCCGTGGCCCAATGGATAAGGCGTCTGACTTCTAATCAGACGATTGTGGGTTCGAGTCCCACCGGGCGTGTGCACATACAATTTTGTTTTTTTTTTTTTTTGACAAAACTAAGTCGTTCTGTAATTAAGATTTTTATAGATATACAATACTAAACGATAAACATTAACATTAACATTGTTTGAAGATAAAAGCAAAGGAATTGAAATCAACATTAACATTGTTGTATCCACATAATTTTTAACAATGACTTTAATCATCATCCAATAATTCAGAGGATTGACAGTTATTATTCTCTTCTATGTAATCTACATGATAGAGGGATCATTCATCACACGTCCTTATACTTGTTTTCAACTCTTCTCAAGATATCAATGCCTGGTACGAGCTTCGTGACCTCTTTTCTCCTTTCTCTTTCACTTCAAAGATAGCAAATGGGTTTGGGAAGTGATTGAGGACGAGGATGAAGGACCCGTGCTTTCATGTAGATAAAGCTACTGTCTTACATATTGGGCAGAGATTCTTGAGCATGAGCCATTGCTTGACGCAGGCAGTGTGGAATTCATGGCCACACCCCAAGGTTCCAAGATCATCGCCTTCTGCATACTCTTCCTGTCAAAAAGGTATCATGGTTTACACATCAGCTTGAGAGTTTAGCTGAGTATCAGCTCTAAGACGGGAAAGATAAAGATTAACCTAACCAACACATGGACGGCTAAGTGCAATGTCAAAAGAAAATGTGATACATTGTAGCAAATATAGACTCATCTATCTATGTGATACTACATTACCCCTGTTTGAAATGCCTTATCTTCTTAGATAAACAAGTGAATTTGTTGCACACAAACAGCCACAAGCCATTAATCATCAGAAATTTCTCAGTAGAAGAGTCATTTCAGGTCATATACCTGACAGACACAGCAAGGCTCCATGTCCTGGTGGGACTCAGCAGCGGAAGATATATGTTTGTGCTGTTTCATTGCTTTCAGAATCACATCTTCGCTCAGCCCGGTGCTCACATCTCCTATGCGTTCCCCCAGTGCCAATAGCTCCTACATTCCCAAACAAACCTTGTTGGGAAAATTTTGGTATATTGTAAAAAAATGGTAAAAGAAAAATGAACACTCACCTCATACGACATGTTGTCAACGTCAAGGCGCATATCCCGATGCCTATCATGCATCTCAGCCATACCATGGTAGATCAGTGGATCGAAAACCATATAATCCTATCAGATTACCAAATGAAAATCATGATCCAAAAATGAAATGCAAAGTGCGAAGGAACTTGCACCACATTTCGTTCATACAAATGCTAAAAGATTTGTTGATAACAACTTGCTTCATTAGCGGCTTTTACTTCAATGTGAGACTTATAATTTTAGCAACTGTAGATACAGTACAGCTACAGAGATGGTACACAACATAGGTGTCTAAAGAGGTTTTAAGGTGCCTGTATGTCAGCATACTGAAAATCTAAAACTAACACTTGAAGACAAAAGTGTAATGCGACTGTACCTATTAACTGATATTAGGAAGGATTGATTTGAAATCAGTTGTGACAAAATCATACCTCAAACCGTAAATTCTCCCCTCTTCGCATGGCACTCAACACCTGCCGTATCTGCCAATTAACAAGAGAGTACCAACTGACATTACCACACTAGTTCATAAAGAGTTCACTTTACAAAAAAAAGGTTCTCCCACTGAAGGATAATGTGAAACAATGAAAGATAATACAGACCTCGGAAATCAGCCGGTTCCTTCCATCGTTATCAACAGCTAAGCTTCTTCCTAAGTGACGCAGATGGAGAAGATCATTTTGCCTTTCCAGTAACAACCCTGATCTTCTTTGTCGAGAGCGATGACTCCGACTACTAGATCCAGATGGCGCTGCAGCTTCGTTTGAAGAAACAGAAGGGCCTGTGGGTAGTAATGGAAGAGAAGCACCATGGTTAGCAGATTCAGATTCAGTACTAGGAAATAATGACCAAGGAGCAACTTCTGATATCCTTGATTGATTATGGGGAGTAACCCATGGTGGATTCGGCTGCAAAGCATTGATCCCTGAACTCGATCCTGCTCGAGGAACAAAGGGAGAATCTCCAGATGCACTAGGGTTTCCACGAGTGAAACTCCAATGAAACTGATCCTGCACTGGATTTCTCGTTTCAGTTGCAGGTGTAGTAAAGACTGGCTGCTCTGAGTTGACTCTTGGCGCGTCCCACTGTGGTCCAATTCCCTCTCCAGGAATATTGTCTGTTCTCGAACTCGAAGAAGCATTCCAAGCAAATTGGTGTATATTTCTGGTCAATGCAGGAAGGTGGATTATACTTGGCTGACTCTCACCACTGCTTGAGCTACCTGTTATTGGTATTGCTCTTGCATCTAGAGGGTCAACAAAAGGAGAAGTTGCTGGTAAATGATGTTGCTGACGCACAGAACTACCGGATGGTGAAAAGCTGAAGGGGACTGACTCCTGTGGCTGCCCGGGATTTAACCGCCTGCCGGGTCTAGATAAGGTTTCAGTGCTTCTTGTAGAAGGAAAAGCACTTGCTGCAACTGCTCTTCCACCATTAATTCCAAATCTTGGTTCTGGCTGATCAGACTGATTAATAACATTTGGAGAATTTTGCGAGGACATAGATAAACTTAAGCTACTTGAAGCATTGTATTGCGCAAGACCCTCATTCCAAGCACCATTCTCAGTTTGAAAAAAGCAACCAGGACTTTCACCCGGAAAAGAATGGCTAGGAGCTCCTTCAAGAGCCTTTCTTTTGCAGGATGAACCTAGGCCACCCAACGAAGAACCTGGACCACTGCTTCTCTCCTCTGCGGTTTGACTTGAGCTTCCCAATGAGCTCTCACGGTTATTATGGCGGATGACTACCCCCGAAGTCTTCAGACCACTACCATTGATGTCCATGTCCTTGCCAAGATTTACATGCCCTAACATCTGATTAGAGCTTGATCCACGCAAGAAGGAAGGTCCGTTTCTGGTGTGACCGCTGATCTGAACTCCTCCAGGTAACATCATACCATTTATACCTGATTGCCCTTCCTCAAATCCATAGCCGTCTGAGGGAAGCTGGCGATCTGTCTTTGAACCAATGGAATTGAGCTGATCAGAAGGGCCCAATCTAGAGCTGGATTCACCAAAACTCCACCAGTTATGATTTTGAACAACATGAGAGCTCGAGCTTGCGTAAATTGGTCGTCCTGAACCTGTACTATTGTTTGGGAACTGAACATCCACTGGACTCAGCATACTGTTCGAAGTAGTCTCTGAATTGGTGCTGCAAATGGGTTCTCCCTCTGCGTAATTTGTTCCAGTAGATGAATCGCCAGTGCTTCGTGGCCATTGCATTGGATTTATTTATACCTCTGACCAGAACACAACGGCCTCCAGGACAGAAACTAATGAAAAAATGAAAAAGTTCTTGAGGAAACCTAAAGCCACAAAAAAAGCAGCAGAGACAAAAATTCGAATAAACAATCCGTTGATGAGAATTTAGAAAGAAATAACATGAGTGAAATACGTACTCCCGGATTACCATTTTCGATTTTTAAAGGGTCAGCCTAGGTCCAGGCTTCAAAATGTAGCATCCGTCTTATGTTGCCAATTGGTACTCCAAGAAAGTAATATCTGAAAAGTATCATTGTCATATACTATCAGGAACTGCTAAAAACTTCATGTGGAAACACTCCGTCGTTATGTAAACAACCGAAGAATTTGCAAAATAGTGACTTTAGCAGTTAAGCACCTCAGTAGTAGAATCTTTGTCTACAAAAAAAAAAGAAAAAAAAAATCTAAGCCTTTGCGACATTTTCTTAAAATCTTGTCCGAAAAGGAGTTTAGAGAGAATGTAGCTACGGATACTAAAGCTAACAATGGAAATCTCCAGACTCATTTATAATTGTCGATGAAACCAGACAGTTAAAGCAAGAAGCCATCACAAGAAAATCCTTGTATAGATAATTTTAAGTTGAGATACTAATTGCAAGAGTGTATATATATAACCATGAATTGCACATTTCGATTCACAACAAGAAAGAAAGAAAAAAACCAGCTATTCACTAAACTATCAAGGTTCCAATTTTAAGAAGGAAGCCCTAAAATGGGCGAATCTCGATCCTCCAGATTCGTGCAGCTATAGCGATAAATCAACGTTAAAATAAAAGAAAAAGAAAAAACATAACGACGATCCAGAAAGTGAAATCGATTAAAGACCGATCGTTGTAAGGTTGAAGCAATCGTACCCGTAGAGACAGAGAAAGACAGATGGGTCTCCAAAGTAATCTTCTTCTTGGAGAAAAATAAGAAAGCGTTTGTTTAATTTATGGATGCGGTTGCCCTCTCCTCCATTTTTTGTTTCTTAATCTGAATCTCTTCCGATTAAATTACCCAGAGAAATAGAGAAATGGAAAGAGCATAAAGGAAAGAGATGAAAATGGAACAGAAGAAGAAGAAGCAGTGGATGAGGGAAGAGAGGATTTACATGTGATATATCTCTCTTCCAACATTTTTCGTTAAAACTAAACTATTGTAATTAAATTGTCCAATAAGATCATTTTTTTTTATGTAATAAAGAAGTTTGGAAATGAATCAGGCAGCCATTATTTATTGTAAGATTTTTTTTGTTCAGGACGTCGTTTGCATCAGTGCTGCCACTTAACCTCTTTTTTTTTCTCTTCTTTTTTGGGGGTTTGTAATAAATGTGAAATTGGACCGTTTAAAAACTTAAAGGCGTTTGATTACTATAACAAGTTTTTTTTTTTTTTTTAATATATAGAGAGATACACATAAATCGAATTAAGAGCTATTTTAAAACAGTTGTACACGTAGCTCTCATGCAGTTTAGTGGCCCCATATGGCTTGACTTGTATTCTGTTTTTGGGCTATTAAAAGTCCAACAGATCCCCTTAAGCCCTTCCTGCATATATCCTTCCAACTAATAGAATTTTTATACGTGTCCGATCTTTTTTAATCATTAAATCTATATATATAAAGTTAGTTTTTCTCTTTTCTCATATGCTACCACCTCATCATTCACATGTCAAATTTTAATTGGTCATTTTTTAACATCATTTTAATTTGTTTAACAATATTCTTAATACAACGATGGGACCTAAGAGTTCGTTTGGATGGAAATCACTTCTAAAAAGAAGAGACTTACTCAAGAAAGGCATTTGCTATGTTATTGGTGATGGATCAATAATAAATACATGGACTGATCCATGGCTCCCTTTACATCCCCCTCGTGCACCGCGTGCAAGGAACAATCAAGAAGGAATTACGATGGTCAGTCAGCTTCTAAACACTCACAAAACTGGTTGGAATGAGATTCTAGTTCGAGAAGCTGTTCATGAAGATGATGTTGATAAGGTATTAGATATTAAAATCTGTCCGAAGGCTAAAGTAGATCTACTTGGATGGCATTACATATTTGATGGTATATATTCCGCAAAGTCTGGTTATTGGTTATCTACCCACCTATCTGATAATCCTCTTATCATACCGCCTGCTGGAAATATTCATCTGAAACAACTGATATGGAAACAAAGAACTGCTCCAAAATTGAAACACTTTTTATGGAAAATAGATGCAATGATACTTCCGACAGGAGAGGTATTAAGAAGACGACATATCAGTTCTTCATCACTATGTCGACGATGTTGTAAAGCAGAGGAAACAACAAATCATTTATTCTTTGAATGCGATTATGCTCAGGCAACATGGAGAGCATCCGGCATCCCAAATCCAATATTTTATGATACTCAAGCAACTTTTGAAGCAAAGATGTTGGCGTGCCTCTCTTGCACCACATCTACTCTACATAATCAGTATAGACATCTACCTCTATGGATTTTATGGCGATTATGGAAGAGCAGAAATATACTTCTTTTTCAGAAACAACATATATCATGGGGGAAAAATTTGGAATATGCTCGTCGGGAAGCTACTGAATGGATGAATTCTGATGATTACATAAATCTTAACAGATGTGGAATCAATACAAGCTCTGTCACCGCTGCACACACTAGACAGCGATGGAAACCCCCACCTGAAGAATGGTTAAAATGCAACTACGATGGCTCCTTCTATGACGCTAACATTCCTGGAAAAGCTGGATGGATTATACGAGATCCTAGAAGCACTTATATAGGATTTGGACAAGGCCGAGGTCGTACCGTTCACAATGCCCTTGAAGGAGAGCTACAAGCATTGATTATGGCTATGCAACATTGTTGGAGTAAAGGATACCGTAAGATAGAATTCGAAGGTGACAATAAAACAGTGATAGCTTTATTGAATGGTTCAAAACAGATTTTTAGACTATACAACTGGATCCGGGAAGCACGACAATGGCAACTTCGGTTTGAAGATACAAGATTCACATGGATTAATCGAATGTGCAATAAACCGGCGGATATCTTAGCGAAACAAGCTATTCCTTTAAATCAAAATTTTCATTATCACAATTTCATTCCTCATGTAATCACAAATGCTATTCACAATGACTTTGTATCTGTTATCAATTAATAAATGATTAGATGTTAAAAAAAACAAAACTAAGATCATTAATGAATAAATTTTATTTATACATATAAAACAAAAAGCATACTGATAATTAGTTTAAAAAAAAATTAAAATCTATTGATATCTACCACATTTTAAATATTTAATTTATAAAAAAACATCCTCAAAATAAGCTTAAATATCAAAATATGATAATTTATTTCAACTCTCACATTTTGATTCACACAACAAAATTACAACTAAATACAAATACAAATTAAACACCACATAAAACAAAACTTAGAATCTAATAAAATTATTAAATAAACATCGAGGAAAAAAAATCTACACCAAAACAACAATCCAAATGAAATCATAGAAATCTTCTCTATGAAGATGCAACAAAATTACTCGGCTACTACATGACACAAGCAGGACCGGCTCACTAATAAAGTGGACCCTGTGCATATTATAAAAAAATTATAATTTTAGGCATATAAACAATTTTTTTTCATAAAGAACCCTTAAATATTTACAAATAAAACCTTCAAACATGACAGAATTTTACAAAAATCAGGTAGTCACTGTGCATTTGCACCTTCAGCACTTGCCTAGAATCGGGCCTGGACACAAGATACAAATAACAAATATGTGAAAAATCATAATAAATCAAGACTTTGATATGTATGTTATATTATCATATTTATCTACACTTGAAGACTTATTACTTAAAAATTGGAAACAAAAATACTTAAGAATTAGAAACATATTTTACACAATAATGAGGATTAGAATCGTACATCAACAATATTGGAAATAATACTAAAAATAAAACAAAAAATATAAAACGAAAAAACACAATATTACTCGAGGAAGACAAGAGCCACGAACCTAAAATTCGGTGCAACTAGCTCCATCCCAAAGCACAATATCTAATTCTAAGTAAGGATAAACCCAACATCCGCCACATATGCTTCAGAACCGAACTCTCAACCTCCTTCCACAATAACTCTAAAACAAAACAACTCATTTAGTGTATTTTTATCTCATTGGTGCCTTTATTACGCTTTAATGTAACTACTTCAAAGATGAACTTTGCGACAGCAATTAACATATAATTAATACACTCTAATTGATATAAATTAAAATAAATAATGCATTATTATAGATTCCTAATGTTTTCTACTATAAAAACGCAAAATAACAAACTTTTTTTAAAAAAAATTAATTGCATAAATTGACAACATAAATTGACAACAAACGTAAAAAAAAAAATGTACAAACACCTTCTATTTTTATAAGAAAAAACAATATTGAAAATAATATATGTAAAATATTAAACTATCAAAAACAAAATATATAAAGAAAAAAAGTTAACACGTCCGCGCGTAGCACGGATCACATTCTAGTATTTTATAAAAAAATAAGTCTAAGAAATACTCTGCGTTACGCATTTATCTCAACGCTTTAATATTTTTTTTTGATGTACCATTTTGGGGTATGACTATTGACTGGTGGTTGACAAAAAAAAAAAGAGAGGCTATTTAGTTAATTTCAAAAATTAGTTAAAATAGGACATTTAGTTAATTGATATTTGTTTGAACCATGGTTATTTGAGCATAATAGGATTCTGGACATAACGAATGAGGAAAATGTTGATTGGTTTATTGATAATAGAGTAAATGAGAGATAGAAAGATGAGAACTGAAATGATTAGTTGTTTTTTATAGTTGCCGAGGGAATTCAAAAGTGATGTGATGGTATAGTTCTTAGGGCTGGGCAAAATATCCGTTATATCCGCTTCAATCCGGTATTCGTCTTGATTCGATTCGCAAAAATCCGGATATCCGTAAATGTTCAGAGCAAAGCAAATAGCAAAATGTAGTATCCGTAAAAAACGGAGCAAATCGCAAATATTTTTTTTTAAAAGCCGGATATCCACTCCGCTCCGTAATTATATATTTATATATGTCGGTAGTGGCTAAGAAATGATTAAAAGAGTGCAAAGGCTCTCCAGAAGCGAAGGGTCTCTATTATGTTTATTAAGTTGTTATTCTTTTATTAAAGTGATGTCGTTTTGTAAACCTTTTCCTTTATCAAATAATTAATCAAACAATTCACAAACTCTCTCATCTCTCTCGTCTTCTTCTTCTATCTTATCATCTCATTTCTTCTGAATTCTCATCTATTTCTTTAATTCTCTTCTCACCCACCTCTATCTTCTTCTTGATAGATTCGCGATCTATCATCATCGTTCTTCACTTCTTCTATAGCGCCGATCTCCTTCGCCGCCGGCCTCTAGCAGCTCCCGAGCTTCTAGAAAGTAATGAAACGAGTCGCCGTTTGTATCCGCCACCACGCCGCCTCGCCACACCACAACACCACCGAAGAGAAGAAAGTTGTTACTTCGATTACTCTTTGCAACCACCACTATCATGGAGAGCAGCTACAATAAAAGGGAGGGCTCCTCGCGACACCGACAATGAACGCCGACAACCGGAGAAGCCCAAGCGGAGGAAACGAGGAAGCCTTCGAGAGAGAAAAAATGTGGAGCGCGTGAGATCTACTCTCTTCCTTCGTTAATACAACTTTTCTTTTTATCTAATTTTCTGAAATTGATGTTTTAAATTTTTTTTTTGTAACGGATCGGATCGGATATCCGCGGATATATATTGAAATTCCGGATATCCGCATTTACGGATATCCGAAAATTTTCGGATCGAAGCGAATCAAAAACGCAAATATCCGGACGGAGCGGAGCGGATCGCAAATACCAAAAAAATCCTTGATATTTGCTCCGTGCCCACCCCTTTATTAGTCTTGGGCATAATAACCAAACCGAATGAAACCGAACCGAAATTAATGGTTCGGTTAGGTTATGGTTACTTCAGAATAACCGATGAATTTTTATTTTTGATATTCATTGGTTATGATAACCGAATGGTTATTAACCGATAACCAATGGGTATCCATGGATATCAAAATTTTTTTTTTGTTTATTTCCCCTAGTTAACCGAAATAACCGAATATAACCGAAATAACCGAACCGAAATAACCGAAACTAACCGAAATAACCGAAACATTTTGAAATGTAACCGACATAACCGAAATATTTTGAAATTTAACAGAAACTTAACCGAAATAACCGAAACTAAACTAACCGAAAATATTTAAAATTTAACCGAAAATAACATAAAGATTCCGGTTACCAAGCGGTTATTAATTTTGATAACCATACCGAACCGAATGGTAACCGAACCGAAAACTGTTACTAACCGAATGGATAGTAAAAGACATAACCGAACGTAACCGAAATAACCAAACCGAACCGAATAAACATATGCACATCCCTATGATGGTAGTACTTAGCTCTGGGCATAATATCCGGGATATGAAAAAAATTAACCGAAACCGATCCGAAAAAGAGGAACCGAACCGGAACCGAAACCGAAACCGATAAAATACTCGAACGGATCCTAGATTCCTATATCCGAAGAACCGAAACCGAACCGAACCCGAACCGAACCGAGAACCGAATGGATATCCGAAATACCCGAAATACAATTATATACCTAAAATATTAATTATATTTAGACTTGATAACCAAAAATTACAATTATAAATCCGAAGATATGAGTTATTTTTATACCAAAATGATTGAGAGACCTAAAATAATCAAAATATACGAAGTTTTTAGTTATATTTGTTAAATTTTGTCCAAATTTTATTTAAATTTAACCAATTTTATTCAAATTTAACCAATTTTCATTTTATTTTAATGATTTTTCGGGTATCCGAAACCGAACCGAACCCGAATGGATCCGAACCGAACCAAAATCTTAAAATACCCGAATGGATAATAAATCCTAAACCCAAAAATCCGAAAACCCGAATTGATCCGAACCTAACCCGATTGGATATCCGAACGCCCATCGCTAGTAGTTCTAATCTTGGTAATTGGGATGGGCCGGATTCGAGTTTGGGCCTATCCAAAACTCAACACCGACAATCATGTGAACTTTCTTGGAATGATGAAATGTTCGATTAATCAGAATATTTGAAAATTACTAGTAAAATTACCAAACCTATGTGTCATGTCATCAGATTCAAAAGTGTTTATTCTGCCAATTCGAATGTCTCGTTATTGTAATGTTGAAAGTATATTTTTTCTTCTTTCTCTCACTACAATATATGCAATAATTTCGTTTTTGTGTATAAAAAGAAAGAGGAAGGGATGATTACTAAGGAACTCCGCAACCAAGACGTTCACCTACTACACCGAAGCAGAGTTGTTGGATCCACTTTTTATCTCCTCCTTCTTCTTCTACTCTACTCACCAAGTGTCCCCCTTTTTTTATTATTATTATACAGAAAATACCTCCTTTTTAATCTTTAATTATTTAATTCAAGCCTCATCTATATCCAGTGTAATTATTTCTCATTACGTCACACGACTCACACCCTTGAAACATTATTGTATATAGTCGTCTAATTTGAGAATAAAATCTCAGACATAATAAATACTAGTATTTGGCAGCATACATTTACTGACTCATAAATGCAGAAAAACGAAATTTACTTGTCACAAACCACACCACACAAATGTTTTTAAAATTGAAAAAAAATATTAAACATAACAACTTCCCCTGAATTGGTTTCAAAAATAATCGGAAAATTTTGATTGCCATACCAAGTGCGTCTGAAGAAGCCCCACAGTGGATGGGACCCACGTAAGACAGCTACCGACCAATTGCGTGTTAGGAGAGTTGTCACCAACCCCCGACCCGGTTTTTCATCATAATACCGGATTTAACTAACCCGGTTCGAACCGGTCTCGTTTTCTCCCTCTTTATATAACACCTCTAATGCCATCTGTGTGAATCACCAAAAAACACAATCGTCAAATCTCAGCGAAACAACACTACTCAAAAGAGAAATGGCGACGATAACAACAGAGACAACGAAGACATCTACTAATGGAGAAGATAAGCAATCTCAGAATCTCCGACACCAAGAAGTCGGTCACAAGAGTCTCTTACAGAGCGACGATCTCTACCAGGTCTCTCTCTCTCTCTCTCTCTCTCAAATCGGTTTCTTTCAAAATATCCTCCATTTCGTTTCAATTCAATTAATCTAATCTTCAATTAAAATCAATAGTATATTCTGGAGACAAGTGTGTATCCAAGGGAACCAGAATCAATGAAGGAACTCAGGGAAGTGACAGCAAAACACCCTTGGTTTGTTTCCCCAATCCCTTGTCCACATTTTAAAAACAAAAAACCAAAATTGAAATCGAAATTTACATTGAAATAAAAACCAAACAGGAACATAATGACAACATCAGCAGATGAAGGGCAGTTTCTGAACATGCTCATCAAGCTCGTTAACGCCAAGAACACAATGGAGATCGGCGTTTACACTGGCTACTCTCTCCTCGCCACCGCTCTTGCTCTCCCCGAAGACGGCAAAGTAAATATCTCCTTCATCTGTTTTTCTTATTTTTTTTCTCGTCGGAATTGGAATTGAAAATCTCATCTTTTGATCCTCAGATTCTGGCTATGGACGTTAACAGAGAGAATTACGAATTGGGTTTGCCGATCATCGAGAAAGCCGGCGTTGCTCACAAGATCGATTTCAGGGAAGGCCCTGCTCTTCCCGTTCTTGATCAACTCGTTGCTGACGTAAGCATTCTTCCTTCTTCTGGTGAAGACCAAACAAAAAAAAACAAATTTGTTTGGGAGATTTTATGAAGGGAGTAACTTATTGTGTGTGGTTGGGTGCAGGAGAAGAACCATGGAACATATGACTTTATATTCGTTGATGCTGACAAGGACAACTACATCAACTACCACAAACGTCTGATCGATCTTGTGAAAGTTGGAGGAGTGATCGGCTACGACAACACTCTGTGGAACGGTTCCGTCGTGGCTCCTCCTGATGCGCCAATGAGGAAGTACGTTCGTTACTACAGAGACTTTGTTCTTGAGCTTAACAAGGCTCTCGCTGCTGACCCTCGGATCGAGATCTGCATGCTCCCCGTTGGTGATGGAATCACCATCTGCCGTCGGATCAATTGATGAGTTTGTCCGCATGACTGAATTACTTTCCTCTCCTCTATCTACCTTTCAAACGCGTTTTCACCAAATTGGGGGACCCTCATGTATTTTGTTAAGTAATATCTCCATTGTCCTTGTTTTGGCTTTCTTCTGAACAAAGAAATAATGTATCCTACCTTCTTCTTCTTTTGGTGTTGAGAACCAGAATCATATCATTCATCAAGTTTTCTAAAGAAACCTACTGATATTAAAACGAAAATATGAACTTATGCATATGCAGATTAATAATATTAGCTAACTCCACTACTTTTATAATATTTAAACTTTGAGGAACCTATAAAGAACAAAAACTGGAGGTCTCTAACCACCTTTCCACATGAATCTGAATCAACCAATCATCATACATTTAAATTGTTGAAAGTCGTTGGAATTGTCAATTAAAATATATACTATATATTTGAGAGAAAGAGAATAACAAAGTAGGAAGATTTAGGTTAGCAGTCTTTGAAAATTTATTGGAAATACTAAACACAGTTAGGTAGTTTCAGCTAAATAATTAGGGTAGACGATCTATTTCCCCACGAACTATACCCATATCACACCAGATCCCCACGAAACTATGACCTCTGTATATATCCCTACTAAATGAAAGTTAAAGATCTAAATCCCCCCCCAAAAAAAGTTCGAAACTTAAATCCACACAGATGTCGGTTTTCAAGGTTTGTGAGCTAAACCCGAACCTAAACCATTAAACCCCTGAACCAAACCAAAAAAACCCGATCCAAAACCTATGCAATCCGACCCAACTTAAAACCCGACCCGTATCTTCACAAAACACGCGATCGTGTCGATTTACAGAACCCCCAAATCGAAAATTCAAAAAAATAAGAACCCTAGAATCGATTTTGCAAATTCGTCCAAGCAGTGATGTCTGGTGCTTCGAGTAATGTCTCTGGAGGTTCTAGTGGATCAGTTCGTCCAAGAAGTGGAAGAATTGTGGGTGTTCCTAAGAGGTGTTGGTGTGGTGAACAAATCTTGGGATTGATATCGAAATCCGAGCACAATCCTTACCGGCGGTACTACCGGTGTGCTTATGCTGTCTCAAAGAAGGTAATCTCAATGCTTTATATGATTTGTGAGATGTTGCTTTGAATCGTGAGTTGATTCTTATAGTTGCCGTTGGTGAATTGTAGCTTGTGAATGATCCTCACATTTTCAAATGGGTTGACGAGGCTCTGTTAGATGAGATTGAGACATTGCAATCGAGACTTGAGCAAGAGATGAAACATGTTGCAAGAAATGAAGTGGTTTATGAGAAGAAGGTGTTTGATAAAGTGCAAATGAAACTCGAAAAAGACATATTTGATAGGGTTGAAGACGTGTTGGATGAAGCGAAATCTGGTATGAAGAAGATGATGTTGCTAGTGGTCTTTGGTTGTATGATCGTGGTTGGGATTATGGCACTAGTAGGTTGAAAAAAATGGTGCTTTCGGAATGAAGAAAATGGTGCTTTCGGTATGAAGAAGATGATGTTGCTAGTGCTTTCAGTTTTTTTAGTCTTCATTTTCGGATTATGTGACTAGCAGGTTGTATGTGTGTGCTTTTGTCTTTAATTTCTACTTTTAGTCTTCATTTTCGGATTATGTGAGTAGCAGGTTGTATGTGTGTGATTGTTGTATTGAAGAACAAGTTGATTGTTGGATTTTAGTGATGTTCAATTCTTACTTTTGTCTCAACTTGCCTTCTCTAAAAATTTTGAACTTGTTTAAACAAAAGTAGAGACAACAAGCTCATATTCCAAAGTCACAAAACACCATCCAAATGGTTACAACTTGTTTAAACAAAAGCTTAAATCCGACAATCTCATTGAGTTGCACAAAAACATATAAAAACTGACCCGAAATGAGACCCACCAACATCTAAAGATTGAAAAACAAACCCACCAACACCTAAAGCTTGAAAAACAAACCCACCACCACCTAAACCTTGAAAAACAGACCCACCTTCCACCTAAACCTTGAAAAACAGACCCACCTTCCTCAGTCTTCCCATGTTATCCATGGGAAGAGTTTACTTTGAGAAGGTTTACCTTGAGAAGCTTGAGAAGTAGGTTGAGCAGCTTGTGATTCACCTTGAGAAAGACCTCGAGAAGGAGCTTGAGAAGGAGCAACAACTTCAGAAAGAGCAGCAGCTTGAGAAAGACCTCGAGAAGGAGCAGCAGCTTCAGAAAGAGCTTGAGAAGGAGCATCAGCTTGAGAAGGAGCATCAGCTTGAGAAGGTGCATCAGCTTGAGAAGGTGCATCAGTTTGAGAAGTTTTTTTGTGAAACCTTGAGTTGTGATCTGCTGTACCACATATGCCACAATGCATTATTCTCTTCTTCACTTTGTCTTGCTTCTTTGTTGGAGACTCGTTAACACCTTTCTTCCTCTTTTTATCAGCCTTAGTGATCTTCTTTCTCCCAGGTTGTAGCGGCTCAGGCGGAATGTGTATATTAGGAGCATCTGTTAAAGGCCAAAATGGAGCACCTCTCACTGGAACAAGTCCATCTGTGTAGTTCCTCTTCCACATTGTTGTACGGAACCAGTGACATACGTAGTCTTCAGGGTCTTTCTTCCTGTGAATAATCACTCCATAAGCATGCTCACAAGGGATGCCACATATCTGAAACTTCAAGCAGCTGCAAGTCCTCTTCTCCAAGTTGACACGGTAAGAACAACCACTCAGCCTTGCTTCATAGTCACCATTTGTGCTTGAAGTCACTCTACACTCATCAGCTTTCTTCTTCTCAGATGCTAGAAATCCCATAACATATGGCGTACAAATCCCTGAAATACAACCACATAAACCAGAAAGTATATAACACTAATCAGAAAACTCTAAAACATCAAAACCAGAAAACTCTAAAACACAAAACACTAAAACTCTAAAACATTAAAATCAGAAACACTAAAACACTACCTTTGTGGTCATGAGATATAGCAGATCTCTTGGCAATACGTGCCATAGCAAGTCTTCTAACCATCTCTAGCATCGGCACAAATGGCTTATCCCTTGCCTTTCTAATTGAGTTGTTGAAAGACTCAGTGGAATTGTTTTCCACATCTTCACAGTAATTTCCCATCTTCTGGAATGCTCTTACCCAGCTCTTAGGATTTGTCTTCTGCACATCATTATAGACGCCAATGTCATAGCAACGAATTCTATCCAATCGTTGTTCATACTCTGCGTTATTGTAGCTCCAAGCCAAACTCCATATCAAAGGCTTCATGTCTTTTTTACTCCCATGATTCTTCTTCAGGTTAGCATAGATGTGCCTAACACACATTCTATGCTCTATCTTCGGCAGCTCTAACTGGACAGCTGTAATCAAGCCCTGAAAGACAAACACAAGCACACAAACAACCAAGTTAAAGTAAACCAAAACACAAAACACTCGAAAACAAAACAGAAAACACAATAAACCATAAGACATTACCTTTTGCCTATCCGAGATCATAATAAAACCATCACCATCATTCAAACCTAAGTCATCCTTTAACTTCTTCACAAACCAGCACCAGTTATCCGTATTTTCCGCTTGAACAACAGCCCATGCTATTGGATATATACGATTATCTGCATCTCTTCCTAAAGCAACCAATAATTGTCCCTTCATCTTGTGTTTGAGGAAGGTGCCATCAACTCCTATCAATGGCCTACATGTCTCTTTCCAAGTTGTTTTGATGGCATTAAAGCACACGTAGAACCTGTTAAACTCCTCTTTACCTTCTTCATTTGTCAATGTATCAATCACCACTGTCGACTCCTTGTTTGAGTCAATTAACTCAGCCGCATAATCTCTTAAACGGGCAAACTGATGACTGTATTCACATTCAACCCACCTCAATGCCGTCTTCCTAGCAGCCTGACATTGATTCCTAGACACGGTGATTCCCCATTTCTCTAAAACAGTTTCCTCAATCTTCATGGGCAAGAAGTATTCTGGTTCATCACGGATTTTGTCTAGAAACAACCTAGCTATATGTGGCACCTTTAGCATCTCACATTGTCCATTAGGCACACAACTATGTTTATCTTCAAAGATCCTAACTTTCCACAGAGGATCTTTAGGTAGACTAGAAGCATAAATTTTCCAACTACATCCTACACCTTCACGATCACCACCAACACACTTAAATGCTATCTTATCTCTATCATACCTCTGTTGCTTCACATTTCGACCTGTTCTCAATGCATAGTCCAGAACACACTCCTTGAAAGCCACGCCGTTGAAGAATGTTTGGTTCTTGTACAATCTCCCTTCACCACGTCTGATGTGGGTCTTCTCTCTCGGCGTCTTCTGAGATTTCTCTCCATCGTCATCGCTCTCAGCCATCTGGTCGTGGTGGATCGAAGGCTCATTGACAAATTCCGACACCAACTGCTCGATTTCGAACTCATCTCTATCCACTGCTTCTTCATCGAAGTCTTCTTCGCCAAACCCTCGAATGACGAGTGCCATTGATCACGATTTTTGATTTAGGGTTCTAAGATTTTGGGGATTTTTGATTTAGGGTTCTAAGTCTTGATTTAGGGATTTTTTTATTTAGGGTTCTAAGATTTTGGGGGTTTTCGATTTGGGGATTTTGTTTACTTACCCACGGTTTTTTTTTCTCGGGTGGGTAAGTAAAACCGTGGTTTAATAACCTTAATCGGGTCGTAAACGGGTCATAATCGGTTAATTCTCGGGTTTTAGATGGTTAACTACAATTACGAAACAGTAAACCGTTTTAAACCGACCTGTATGGGGATTTTAGTTTTCAACTTTCGTTCTGTGTGGATTTAAGTTTCGAACTTTTTTTTGGGGGGGATTTAGATCTTTAACTTTCATTTAGTAGGGATATATACAGAGGTCATAGTTTCGTGGGGATCTGGTGTGATATGGGTATAGTTCGTGGGGAAATAGATCGTCTACCCAAATAATTATAACAAAGATGAGTAATATACTTTTTTGCTTTAGAGCTTTCATTGGTCAAAAGGAGAGGGCAGACAAATTAGTTTAAGAACGAAATCGTAAAAAGATATACGTTGTATTTTGCTATACATGTATTCCTCGCATATCTAACTCGTAGTTAAAATAATTATAGGACGTCAAAAATTTAACAATCTATGGCTAAATTTCAGCACAAGAACACTGAATTTCGCAAATTTTCAGCAAAATATCTCTCTTTCGTTTTTTTTTTTTTGAGGAAATTTAAAGTTTGTTTTTAAAATAAAAAAATGGCATCCTAATACTAGTTCTTAAGTTAATTATTTAATGATTGAGATTTCATATATTTTAGATATAGTTAGACTCAGCGTAATATGTCATTTAAAAAAACTAAAAATATTCAATAAACTATATTTTAAATTCTGAAAGTTTTTTAAAACAAATAAAATAAAGAGATAATCCATGAGAATATAGAAAAATTCCTATACATTCTATACATTTTTTCAAACTGATTAAAATCCTTAAGAATTTTAATATATATTCAAAACTCATAACCGAAAGATCTAAGAATATCTAATTGTCACTCGTTGACAAAACAAGTCGCTCTAAATATAACTTTTTATCTTTTCAGTTTTCATATAAACTAAATTTTATCCTGCGCCTACATAGACTAATATTTCTTTTTATAGATTACATTTTTTTTTATCACATTTTATTGCTTTTGATTGATTTGCTTGGCAACATATTTAATAGTATAAATAAATTACAGAAATAACTTTAATGAGACCTGTTTGGTAACAAAAAAAATGTTTATATTTTAATAGTATAGATTTCACAACATAAAGATAGTTTTCTAATTATAAGTTTAAAACACATTTAAAATATAATTATGTATTTTATTTTGATAGTGAGAAGAAGAAAATTCAAAAATTATAAATCGAGTCGTTCTAAAACCCCACTTATTTAATTTAATGAAGAGAAAACAGGTATGTATCCGATAATCTAACCCACTTATGTTTTGATTTAATATTAAAACGATCAAATCGATAACCTAATTCAGTTAGATTTACTCGTGCTTCAAAGATTTTATGATCTATCAATTTTGTTAAATTTTTGTTTTTCAATAAAGAAAAGGAAAATTATAAATCGATTTTTTTTTTTTTTTTCACTTCCCGAAACCCTTTTGTTGTCGTTTCTCTCCTCCAAAACCCTTTCCCTGCAGAGCAACTCCTTTTTTTTTTCTCTGGTAAGCTTAAATTTTGTTTAGTTTTAGCTCTCGTTTTTATTTCTGAATCTCCTTTTGCGATCGTTCTTCTAAGTTTTTTGTACATATGTTTTCTTTTTTAGAATCCTCTGTTTATAGCTATTTAGGGAACTCAGTTTTGTAATATCCTTTTTCATATCCGAAACTTACCTCAAATAATCCCGAATTTCATCGCTTTTGATGTTTTTTTGGTTTGGCTTTACTGAGAAATTGCTATTTAGGGAACTCAGTTTTCGAATCCGTCATAGTGGCGTTATAATTTTCCCCATGATTTGAGACAGAAAAATTTGAAATTATTTTCAACCTAATTTGGTTGTGTTAATTGATCAATTGTAGGTGAAAGAAAAGAAAACAAAGACGCAGGAGACAACAATGGAAAATTCAATTAAAGTTCCCGGTTTGTTTGTTCCAGGGACACCGGTTAAGCCTCGACAACCTCTCAAATTCTATGTTAGACGCAAATCTATTAAGCTGGAGATCAACAAGGCTTTTGGATTGGTGAATTCAACTTCTTCTTCTTCAGAATCCAACATAGACAATAATATTAGTAAAAAGGAGCTTGGAGAAGAGTGTTTTGTCCATGGAGATCGTGGTTTTGTGCTTATAAAGACGAGTGAAGAATCAGAAATTCCTAAAGGTAACAAATCAGTTGAAACTATTTGAATTTTGGTCGAGTTTCACTATATCTAATGACATAACCAATATTTTATTTTATTTGATGGTAAAATATGATTCACTAGGTATTTATCGGAAAGAAGAGAAAGAAACTTCAAACGAAGAATTTGGAGAAAAATATGCCAAGTCAAAAATTTCTCAAGGTAAATCATTATGGCTATCAATTCTAGCTTATTTGCAAATTTATTATGATTCAAATCTCCTATTATCTAATTTTTGTAGCTACAATAAATACAAACAAATTTACATCCACCACAACACAAGGTAGTTAGCTCGTCTCATAAATTTGTATGCTATTTTTTTCCACTACATTCAACATATACAATTTTCAATACTAGTTTTTTTGTTTTTCATTTTTGGTTTTCAACTAATTTAGCACCTTTTCTTTTTAAGTGATCTGTTGCATTGCCTTGCCTTGTTAACGCACATGTAAAGTGAAAGAATTGTGAGACAATCATTTCTATAGGATTTGTTATGACCATATCTGTTTACTACTAAGTTATTTAAGCAAATTATAAAATTATTTGTCTAATCTGTTCAATAGGATCAGTAATTTAGTCGTCGTTGTACTAATATAAAAATTATTTGTCTATTTGGTTTAAGATGATAAATTTGTACTTGTCAGCAACTATGATCTCTAGTAAAAACATGATTTTAGGATATCATTCTAGTCACGGAGAAGTCAACATGATTTAAGTTTAGTTTCAACTTTTGTGTGGATATTATAATGCATCTATGACACAATTATCAATTGTTACTTAATTCTTCGTGTTTGTTTTATTTGATGGTGAAAGATGATTCACAATATATTAATGGAAAGGGAAAGAGGAAGAACTCCAAAAAGATACCAAAAAAGCAGAGATTCCATAGACCACGGATCATGGAAGACGGGAAAAAACCAAGAAATCCTACCACTACTCGATTGAGAACTATATCTAGGACAAAGAGGAAGAAGGAAAAAGACAATGAAGAGGAAACTATAGTTGAGCCTGGAACTCCAGAAAAGCAGAGTTTTCCAAAGAGAAGAAAAAACGAGGCCAAAAGAAATGTAGCTCGAACTTTGACCTTTGATGAAGAAAGTGTTTCTGTTTGTCTTGAGCACAGCAGAAACTCTGGGCCTAATTTTCCAAACAGGAGAAGGAGGACGGCCACATTTCGTAGAACTGATTTTCATGTTTTGATATCACCGATATCATTTCCTATGCCCATTTGGAAAAGGCAATCAAGAAGGTCTAGTCGCAGGAAAGATGTGGTCAGATGGGCTAGAATTGCTTTGTCATTTGAATGTCTAGAAGAAACCTTATCGTTGGTAGCAATTCATCTGAAAGACGATGGCCTCTCATTTCACACAGATGTTTCCTTGCACATTGAAGGTAACTAAGACTTTTTTTTTTTGTTTTTTTAATCAGAGATTGCTTAAGGAAATTCTATGAAATATCCATATTTAATCAAAACTTTTTTGGTGATGTATGTAATTTTATCTTTATGTAGCACCGACGCTGGATTTGGTGCACTCTAAACGCAAAAAAAAAACTAAAGATCATGTTGAGCATCATAAAGGTAATGGTCTTTCATCTCTCGAAGATGTTCCTTTGTAGATTGAAGATAGTCAAGTTTTTCATTATCTTTATAAGAAGAGACTGCCTGAAATTTTCTTCTACTATATCTTGTGTAGTCCCAAAACAACGCCTTAAAAAAATTAAGGATAATGACAAGCTCTTAATCAAAGAAAAAACTCATGAGAAAAATAAGGAACTTTCATGTCTAGCAAATGTTCCAATTCAGATCCAAGGTAATCAAGTTTTTTCTGTATAATTGATCACATATATACTGAAATCTGAACTTTTTTTCTCAACTAAATCTATTACGTCATTTGTGTATTTTTTTTTCAGAGACACACATGACAGTTTCTAGTTGTGTCGCCCCAAAGCTAGACAAGAAAAGAACGAAGGACATTGTTGAGCATTTAATCCAACAATTGAATTATCAAAAAGAACATTGTCTTTCATCTCTAGCAGATGTTCCATTGCACATTGAAGGTAACCACATTTTCTTTTTCAATTTTTTAGAAGAAAATCATATAAAAAATCTTGAAAAATGGCTCTTACTCCCCATTTAAACCTAATTTTTTTCTCAATCCTACTATAAAAACTAGGGGAATAGTTAACTCTGTTAACTTTGCTGTTTACGATATCACCAACAAATGGTGCAACTTAATTTACACCAAGTTTGTCGATGAGGCTAGTTTACTAGAGAATCAACCACTAACGTCCAACGAGTGCAAGTCTTAGTATTTGGAATTATCATGAAGTAAACTGGGGGAAAAAAATGGAGTTGCGTTTATTTAGTTCACGCTTTTATATGCATAAAATTGTCCGTTTGGATCACCAGTTACAAGAAATTTTCCATTTGTGTAAATGTTTTCACTTTTCACAAACCTGTGAAGTATGTAAGTTAAAAGATTTTCATAATATCCCTTGGTATGTCTAATTTTTTGATTATTATGCCATGTCTAATTTTGTTTTCATTTATTTATTTTCTTGCAGATACACTTATGAGATCTGTTAGTTCCGTAGTCCAAGAAGAGCCTATTAAAAAAACTAAGGATATTGCTAAGTTAATCAAAGAGATGAGCAGATTAAATATCAATAGAAGAGTAACAATTTTGGGCAAGGCAAAGAAAAAATTGCAACTTGTTACTGCAAAGGTTAATCTTGATCCTGAAACCGTTAAGGAGTGGGAGCTATTAATGGAAAATGATCTTCCAGGTAGATCATATGCCGACGAGGAGACAGAGTCCAAGTGGAATGGGGAGAGAGAAATCTTTCAGAATCGGATAGAGCTTTTCATCAACCGGATGCATCTTTTACAAGGTATATTGTTATTGTCAAACTGTATTAATATTCAAAATGAGTATATATACCGTCTTTAAGGAATCCATGTTTGTGTGACTACATGTATGGTACATTGTTATAATCAAACTGCTAATAAATTTTTGTTCACTCCCATTATGTTTGCAGGAAATAGGAAGTTCAAACAGTGGAAAGGCTCGGTAGTTGATTCAGTGGTTGGAGTTTTTTTGACGCAAAATGTTTCCGATTATCTTTCAAGGTAAAATTCGAGTTTAATCCACTAAAAAAAACTTTCTATTGCTCTAACTATAATTTTCTACAGCAATGCTTTCATGAGTGTGGCTGCAAAATTTCCCGTGGATGCAAAAATAAATTTGGAAAGCCTAGCATACTACGTCGAGGAACCTCTAGAAGTTAATGATTCTTTTGTTGATGGCCAAAGACCAACTCAAAATGGGAACAATTATACTGAAATTCCATACGAGTTTATCTCCTTACCAGAAAATGTGGAAGAGCATGAGAAAGTTGCAAAAAGGAAAAACAAAAAAACCGGTATTATGGAAGATGAGAAAGTTGATTGGAAGGGTCTGAGAAAAATGTACACAAAAGATGGATTTCGGGACATAATGCATATGGACACTGTTGATTGGAATGCTGTGAAGGTATCTGACCAACAAGTTCTTGCAGACACCATCATAAAAAGGGGACAACACAATGAACTTTCAAGGAAAATCTTGGTAAGAAAACAAACTTCTTCTCAAAAACCTTTTTGATAAATCGCTCTAGAGGTTTGAAACTAACATATTTTTCCTTTTTTTTTCTTTTTGGTTTTCTCAAGAAATTCCTCAACGACGAAGAAAAACAAAACGGAGTCGTGGATCTTGAATGGCTCCGAGATGCTCCATCAGATCTAGTGAAGTATGCTTGTCCCGAGTTCTTATCTTATCATATATTTTATTATTGAAAAAAACAAGATTAAAGTTTCGTAGTATATTATCAGGAGATATCTACTGGAGATCGAAGGGATAGGATTAAAAAGTGCTGAGTGCGTACGACTGTTAGGTCTTAAACATTCTGCTTTCCCGGTATGAGATAAAAAAAAATTACGTTTATTTCTTTAACATTAATTTGTTATCTCTTAACCATTAAAGCCACTTTTTGTTTTCATGTGTATTATAGGTTGACACAAATGTTGGGCGTATAGCAGTTCGGCTTGGTTGGGTTCCTCTTGAACCTTTACCAAATGGAGTTCAAATGCATCAGCTTTTTCAGTTAAGTCTTTTTCAATTTTATTTTAACAATGTATACAGTAATTTACTAAGAGCTAAAATTCAACTATTTTTTATTTTATTTAGGTACCCTTCAATGGATTCAATTCAGAAATACCTATGGCCACGACTATGTAAACTTCCTCAAGAAACTCTGTAAGTTTAAATTTTATTTTCAGCAAACCAATTATTGTGATACCATAGGAGCATGTATTGCTTATCTTATGCTTTTATTTTTATAGGTATGAGTTACATTATCAGATGATAACATTTGGAAAGGTACATCCAACAAAAATGATTATAATGTTACTTGTCAATTAACCAAAATCCTTACTCATTTGGACTAAATTTTGTTAACCACAGGTTTTTTGCACAAAGGTTATTCCCAATTGTAACGCGTGTCCCATGAAATCAGAGTGCAAATATTTTGCAAGTGCATATGTCAGGTACACATTCTTTTTTATTCTTACTTATATAGATCATAAAGCCGTGCTCAAGTTAGCTTGATTGCCATGCCCAAGTTAGCTTGATTGCCATGCCATTTATAAGGACGTAAGAACATACCTTAAATCTTGGACAGAGTTGAAGAATTTATCTTCTACTTACGGACCAGAATTGCTCACTCTATACAAAGAAGCAGAGGATTATTATATTACCCAAAGTATCAACTCATACACATAAAAGATAAAACATCTAAAAGAATAATGGCATAGGAAGATTGATTCTTGCGTTTCGATCTAGAAGATCTCTGTAGGTTCCTTCAGTTTGGTTTCTCTTTCCCTGTCCTTCTCCCTACTAGACAATGTTTGTCACACCTTGTCCACAAAATATATCATTAGCTGATAAAGATAGGAAAAAATTACTTAATTACGAGCTGAATGGTGCGAGATTCCAGCTGATGAACCACATATCAAACCTATGTAGAACACAACTGTAGCTATATGGTATATCATCATCTTCTTTATCTTCGCCTGAAACTCTAATAACAGATTAGTTCATTTGAAACCTTCACTTGAGTATTTCAGTCGCATAACTTTCCCCTTTATCGGAAAAAATGTACCAACCTTGATACTTTCTAAAAGTAGAGATAGAAGACACATATACGTATAACTAAGGTCCACAAGACATATAAATGATTTTTAATGAAATTGACTTATCATGTTTTTTTTTTTTTTTTTTTCAGTTCCAAAGTTCTTCTTGAAGGTCCAAAAGAAAAGCCACATGAGTCCGATACCTCTCTGCCTTCAAATTCTCATGATATTGATGCAAACATGACATCAAAGATAACTTCGATAGAAGAATGTGTTTCTCCCGAATGCAGTAATCAAACTAACTGTTGTGAACCAATGGTTGAGTTTCCGTCTTCTCCAAAGGCGGAAATTCCAGAATTAATAGACATTGAAGATTTTCCTTGCAGAAGTCCTCGTCGGGCTTATGCTGAAATTCCTGAAATGGATATTGATATGGATGCATTGAAGAAAAATGTAGTGGATGCACTTTTACAAAGTGGAAAGATGCTGAACAGTTGTCACGACGAGGTATCAAAAGCATTAGTAGTTATGACTCCAAAAGATGCATGCATTCCAATCAAGCTGCCCCGTAAAGAAAAGTATTATAGTAGACTAAGAACTGAACATGTGGTGTAAGTAATTTTTTCTAATGTATTTTGGCATAAATTATCATATTCTATAGCCATATTGTGGGAATATGCGATCTAATTGTTTATTTTGCAGTTATGTGCTTCCTGATAACCATGAGCTTCTCCATGATGTAAGTATATATATATATATATGTTTTAAAATACCAAAAACGTTTCAACTCTTTTGAATGATTTCTTATTAAACGTTTTTTTAAATTGTTGTGTATTACAGTTTGAGAAAAGAGAACCTGATGATCCTAGTCCATACCTTCTTGCGATTTGGCAGCCAGGTATGACACAAACATAACTTTATCATCATTCACATACAGATAAACTAATTTTTCATTGGATACGTTCTAGGTGAAACGTCAAACTCGTTCACTCCACCAGAGAAGAAGTGTAACTCAGACGAATCAAAACTCTGCAAGATTAGGACTTGTTCTTATTGTTGGACTATACGGGAACAAAGCTCCAACATTTATCGTGGAACAATCTTGGTAAATCGAATTTGAAGATTTAACATTCTAACATTGTTGACTTGAACTAACATGGATGAATGCAATTGAACAGATCCCTTGTAGAACAGCAATGGGAGGGAGCTTCCCACTCAATGGAACGTACTTCCAAACCAACGAGGCGAGTGTGTTTTTGTTTTCATAAATTGTATGGGTTTTCATTGAGCAGTAGTAATAAAGAAAATGTAAGTTTCTTTTTCAGGTTTTTGCAGATCATGAGACGAGTTTGAAACCTATTGTCTTTCCCAGAGAATTGTGTGATGGGCTGGAGAAACGTGCACTATACTGTGGTTCATCGGTGACATCCATTTTTCGATTATTAGACGAAAGGAGGGTTCGACTGTGCTTTTGGACCGGTAACAAACTTTGTTAAAATATTGAAAGTTTTTTGTGAATTATTAAGCTGAAATATTCAGGTAACGATGTGATGATGATGTACAGGATTTGTATGTATGAGAGCATTTAATCGAAAGCACCGAAATCCAGAGGAACTGGTCCGAAGACTACACACTCCACCTGATGAGAGAGGGGAAAAGCACATGAGAGACGAATGATTTGTTATTGATTTTATTTTTAAGCTAGCGAAGACTTGTAACATGAATCTTCTTTCATAGGAAACATAGGTTTTTTTTAATCTATTATTTGGGGTCCGTGTACAAAACAAAGTTGGATATATCGTGTAACCCAGCCTCTTCATAACATTTAGCAATACGGTCTAAAGACTCAGACCAAGTTCCTTCAATAGAAGCCAAATCCAAGAGAAAAGCCGCAACATCCAAAGCAACTTGGATTGGGTCTTTGCCTTTCTTCAGATCCTCAAAACGACCTTCAACACTCACTTTCTCCCTTATGAATTCGATTTGCTCGTCTTCCCATTGCGCAATACTAGCAACCTCCTGCATGTTTCCACATTACCATCACCATGAAAATGTCTCCTCGCTGTAATACTCAGCACAAACGAAAAAGTAAAAAAAAACTTTGTGCCATGCCTCATAAGGACATCCTAATGTCCACCAAGGTGATTTCAATGCTACTCTAGCCGCGTCTTTTGCTTCTGAATTCCGTCCTACCCTACAAAGAAGAATCCTAAGATAAGTATTTTCATCTTTCTCCCAAAAAAGAAGAAAAACAAAAATATGCTGCAAGTAAGTAACGTTACAAACTTTTGCAGTATGTTTGCATAATATACAAAAGGCCGTCCAAATCCTGGAAAGAAGTCTTTCCTTGTGTAGAATTCTCCTGTCACCATAGCTGAAACCTTCCAGGAAAAAGAAAAGTCCTTTAAAAAGTTTCAGAAGGGAGATTCAGAGATATAGAATGTGATATTATTATATGCTTAAAAGATTCTTACATGGTCTCCTTCTTCGAAATGACGTAGCACTTTTCGCTCTAACACATCTGGAAACAGTCCAACCTACACACAATACAATACAAAAAAAAAAAAAAAACTAAAAACAGTTTATTGTATAATGCCTTTGATCTATAAGTAATGGGTTTTTAAGCCTTGCCTTTTTTAAGACATAGACATCAAGATTTTCAATCTGAGATTCAGCAAAAGCACCCTTTCTGTAAAGCTTCTCGCCTGCCTCCGCTGAAGCATGATAAAGTTGTGTCAACTCTTGCGCATCTTCTTCAACCAGAATCCGGTGAATATACTCATCTACCTGAATATCAGACATTGCTTCTCTTTTTTCACGGAAATAAAAATACATACATAAATCCTCTTAAAAAGGACAGACTAGAAAGAAATGACTTTACATTTCTAGCTATAAGCCGGACTCCACTCCTCCAAACTTCAACAACCGGTATATCCATTCTGTTCTTGGGATACAAAAAGTTAAAAAATCAAGAATATCCCAACAACATATGCTTATCCAAATCTCATACCCTGGTGGAGCAGTAGGCCATCTCAGAAGCGCAGTAACAGAGCCTGTTTAGACAGTAAGCCGGGAAACTAAGATCAAACAGCAGCTGGTGAAAAGAAAGCTAATGGAATCAATCAAACGTGCGTCTTACCTGAAGAATTCTTCGAAAGGGGAATAGCAAGAGGGATCAGTCCCTGCTTAGCTCCAGGAGAAATGATAGTTTCACCTGCAGATGAAACATGAAAACACCTGAGATTCTTCTAACATCTCTAAGTTTCCCTTTTCCATTGTAATAACAGTAACTAGAACTTGCATATCTGTTCTGTATCATAAATTTGGATAATAATGAGAATTATTTAACCTCTTGTTTGAAGAACTTTGAGTAAGTGAGGAAGATGCATTGGAGGTTGAGTGGCAGCAACATCTTTGATGAATGATACATGCCCTGCACAACAACGTCAATGTGAATTTGGAGATATATCTACTAACACCAAGATTAATTTTAAAGAAAGTCACTTCATTTGACAACACAAAGAGAAAGCATAATCTCAAACAATCGAGCATTTCTACATTTCTACAATCACATTAAAAGAAAAGAAAATATTATAGAGGAAAACCAGAGGAGCAACACGAGACGCTAGCTCTGGTATGGCGCAAAGGGAGAGCATTGAAAGGAGTCATGTGCATCAATAGCGAACCCATGGCTCCTTATCTCTCTTATCTTCTCTTCTCTGTGCTTTACTCAAAGCTGATCAGGTTTGGGCTTCGACCAACCACACGTCAGTCAATATATAAAATCTGGGCTTTTCGTTTTTTCTTCGTCCCAAGCCCAAATAATAAAGGCGCGTAACCGACAAAAACCGTCAATAAATGAACAAGAGGAAAGGTCAATTTCGTCAGAATACCGGTTTACATGTCCCGGTCTAGACCAGCCATATAATCAATTTACTCGGTGCGCTTCGATCTTTTTTCTTTTAGAGGATAATAATAATAATAATAAGAATCCGCGATAGACGACCGACCGCTTTTCTCGTAGCTCGGCGTTATCAGACTCAGCGAGTCGACTCGTCTCCCTATCACCCGCCGCCGCCGCCGCCGGTTCCACCATCTGAGCACTTCGTTATTCATAGCCCGGATTTCTCCATGGAGATTTCCTCGGCCGAATCGCTATCCATCTCTGGCGCGGCCGCCTCTGAGGTCGTCTCGGAACCGTCGGTATCTTCTCCTTCATCCTCGTCCCTGTCTGCTTCGTCGCCGAATCAGGCCTCTCCCACCGCTTTCTCCACCATGGATCCCGCAGCTGCGACGGCGGCTGGGTCGAGGTACGTTGATGATGACGAAGATGAGGAGGACGTTTGCAGGATCTGTAGAAATCCAGGGGATGCGGATAATCCGCTTCGGTATCCGTGCGCCTGCAGCGGGAGCATCAAGTTTGTGCACCAGGATTGCCTCCTTCAGTGGCTTAATCACAGCAACGCTCGTCAATGCGAGGTTTTGTTTCTTTTCCTCTTTATTATTATTATCAATTGATGGCAGAAGCATGTGCAGGATTTTTCTGATTTCCGATTTCTATTAAGATCTGTATTCTTGTGGATGTCTTTGAGGAACTTTGAATCGAATGGAATTTTTTATGGTTCAACCATTTTTCCATTGCTTTTTTCTGATTCTTCTAGATGGTTTGAGAGTTTGTATATATGAATAGGCCATTCCATACGATCTTTGTGCTATCATCTTTAACCAAATGCATGGTAGTTGGTGTGAGTTCTGTTGTTTTGAGCTTGGCATCGAATGATTTGTAAAGGCTTTGCTTTTTGGTAACCTTATTGTATTCCGTCTTGTCACATTTTTGATGATAGATTCGATAGAGTGATTGCTTATTGTTCTGCCAGGTTTGCAAGCATCCTTTTTCGTTCTCTCCAGTGTATGCTGAAAATGCTCCCACGAGGCTCCCTTTCCAGGAGTTTGTAGTTGGCATTGCTATGAAAGCTTGCCATGTTTTGCAGTTCTTTCTGCGGTTGAGTTTTGTGCTTTCTGTCTGGCTTCTCACTATTCCTTTCATTACATTTTGGATATGGCGACTGGCTTTCGTGCGGAGTTTTGGTGAAGCTCAGAGGTTGTTCTTAAGCCACATCTCCACCACAGTAATACTCACTGATTGTTTGCATGGGTTCTTACTATCGGCTAGTATTGTCTTCATTTTCCTTGGAGCGACTTCATTGAGGGATTACTTTAGGCATTTGCGAGAGTTGGGAGGACAAGAAGAGAGAGAAGATGAAGGGGAGAGAAATGGTGCTCGTGCTGCAAGAAGACCGGCTGGACAGGCTAATAGGAATCTTGCTGGAGAGGGGAATGGCGAAGATGCTGGAGATCAGGGTGCTGCTGGTCAGATCGTTAGACAGAATCCTGAAAATGTTCTGGCAAGGTTGGACATACAAGCAGCCCGTCTCGAGGCTCAGGTTGAACAAATGTTTGATGGTTTGGACGACGCTGATGGTGCAGAAGACGTTCCATTTGACGAGCTGGTTGGAATGCAGGGTCCGGTGTTTCATTTGGTTGAGAATGCCTTTACTGTATGTTGAATGTTTATCCTCTTGCTGATTTATTTATTTTATTCTATTTTCCCTTGTCGTTCACTTTTGGCCTCTCATTAAAATCTTCATGATGTGCATAATTTTGCAGGTTCTAGCTAGCAATATGATATTCCTTGGTGTGGTGATCTTTGTGCCCTTCACATTAGGACGGGTTATATTGTATCATGTGTCGTGGCTTTTTGCTGCTGCTAGAGGCCCTGCCGTAACCGCATCAATGCATTTTATAGATATTGGACTATCATTGGAAAATATAACTCTGAAGATTGCGTTGACTTCTGTCTCCAATTTGACCAATGAGGGTCAAGAAAATGGACTGCTTGGTCAGCTCACAGAAATTATGAAAGTCAATGGAAGTGAATTGAATGGAGCAAACAGTACTCTATCTGTTGCTGGTGATCTCTTGAAAGGTTCTGTTGCTGGATCATCAAAGCTATCTGATGTTACAACTCTGACTGTTGGGTACATGTTTATAGTCTTTCTGGTGTTCCTTTACCTTGGGATCATTGCACTTATTCGTTATGCTAAGGGTGAGCCACTTACCGTTGGGCGATTTTATGGTATCGCTTCAATAGTAGAAGCTGTACCATCCCTCCTTAGGCAGTTATTGGCAGCAATGAGGCATCTGATGACTATGATTAAAGTTGCCTTTCTTTTGGTCATCGAGCTTGGGGTCTTCCCCCTGATGTGTGGGTGGTGGCTAGATGTTTGTACGGTTAGGATGTTTGGTAAAACAATGTCCCACAGAGTACAGTTTTTATCACTTTCTCCACTGGCTAGCTCACTTGTTCATTGGGTTGTTGGAATCATGTACATGCTGCAAATAAGCATCTTCGTCAGCCTCCTTCGAGGGGTACTGTGTTTTCCCTGGTCATAATTTTATAAGAAACAGGTTTCTTCTCTGCTGCTATCTAATATATTTTTTCCATTTTTGTGCCCATTGCAGGTTCTTCGCCCTGGAGTTTTGTATTTCCTTCGTGATCCTGCAGATCCTAATTACAATCCGTTCCGAGATTTGATTGATGATCCAGTACACAAACATGCTCGAAGGGTTCTGTTATCTGTTGCAGTGTATGGGAGTTTGATCGTCATGCTGGTATTTTTACCAGTCAAACTTGCGATCCGGATGGCTCCTTCAATCTTCCCCCTCGACATATCGTAAGAAATATGGGCTAACCTCTTGTTTTTGGAGATTTTGTGCTTGAGTAGATCCTTCCTAACTTGTGCATCTATGCAGTGTATCCGACCCCTTCACTGAGATTCCGGCCGACATGCTCCTGTTTCAAATATGCATACCATTTATTATCGAGCATTTCAGACTACGGACCACTATTAAGTCCCTTCTACGATGCTGGTTCACCGGCGTTGGTTGGGCGCTCGGTTTGACAGACTTCCTCTTGCCAAGACCTGAGGACAACATTGGTCAGGACAATGGAAATGGTGAACCAGGAAGGCAGAACAGAGCACAAGTATTGCAGGTCGGTGGACCTGACAGGGCCATGGCTGCGCTTCCAGCAGCTGATGATCCTAACAGAAGTCTCCTCCGCGCGGGGAATGTCAACACGGGTGAGGAAGATGAAGATGACGAAGAACAGTCTGATTCAGAGTAAGTTCTGAGTCTTCTGACTTAAGAAACAAACTAATAAGCTTGTTTTGATGTTTAGAATTCGTGCATACTCGAAGTAATTAAAAGAAGTGTTCTTTTGGTTTATAGAGTTGACTAGGTACATCAAGATTTACATTAGGTCTTCCTCTGAAATAAATGTATTTTTTTAGCAGGTACAACTTTGTGCTCCGGATAATTTTCCTTCTACTTGTTGCATGGGTTACTCTTCTTCTCTTCAATTCAGCATTGATAGTTGTACCAGTTTCGCTTGGGCGTGCTCTATTTAGTGCCATCCCAATTCTCCCAATAACGCATGGCATCAAATGCAATGGTAATGTCTGTTAACTTTGATCTTCTGCTTCATTCTTTCAAACGGTCACACTATTATTAACAGAATCTCCTAAGCTGTAGACCTGTATGCTTTCGTCATTGGCACATATGCCTTTTGGACTACCATATCTGGGGCCAGGTATGCTATAGAGCATGTCAAGTCGAAGAGGACTTCAGTCTTGCTTAACCAAATATGGAAATGGTGTGGGATTGTCTTCAAGAGCTCGGTGCTGTTAGCCATATGGGTAAGTGGTTTGTGCTGTTGTTTTTTTTCAGATTTTTGAGATACTCCAAACTCTTTTGACTGGATTCTATGTTTTTAAAATGGCGACTGAACAGGTTTTTATCATTCCTGTTCTAATTGGACTTCTGTTTGAGCTTTTGGTGATTGTCCCAATGAGAGTCCCAGTAGATGAAAGCCCAGTCTTCCTCCTGTATCAAGACTGGGCTCTTGGGCTCATATTTTTAAAGATCTGGACTAGACTGGTAAGTATTTTTCTCCCCGTGGTAATTTTTACCGCTTCAAAAGATATATATTGTCACTAAAAACAACAACAATGGACAGGTAATGCTGGATCATATGCTTCCGATAGTGGATGATAGCTGGAGAGCAAAGTTTGAGAGAGTAAGAGAAGATGGCTTCTCAAGGCTTCAGGGGTTATGGGTACTTAGAGAGATTGTATACCCGATTGTGATGAAACTCCTAACAGCATTATGCGTGCCTTATGTCCTGGCGAGAGGAGTGTTCCCAATGCTCGGATATCCGCTAGTTGTGAACTCAGCGGTCTACAGATTTGCTTGGATAGGTTGTCTCTCGGTGAGCCTCTTCTGCTTCTGTGCAAAAAGATGCCATGTCTGGTTCAGAAACCTTCACAACTCTATCCGTGATGACCGTTATCTCATTGGTCGGAGACTACACAACTTTGGGGAAGCTGCTTTGGCTAACCGGAACCAAAACCAAAGCAGCGAGGATGGAGGAGATGGTGGGGTCTTGATAGGACGTGAGGGAGATGCTGATACTGGACTTAGGCTCAGACGTGCAATCCAACAAGAAGCTTAGAAAGAATATTAGTGTTTTGTCAGGTGATGAATCAAATTCGAAACAGTTCACCGACTTGTTTAACATTTGTGTACCTAAAAGCTGTAAGGGATTGGCTTTGAAAGATTTTTTTATTAGTCCATGTGTAATTATTATATCCGTTGATCCTCTTTTTTTGTTTGTTTTTGGTCCCTTATTAACACTAAAAGATCTTTAGAAATAAGTCGATGACTCTCCGTTTGTCCATATTTGTATTGTAATGTTTTTGTATTGTATTGAGTCAAACTCTTCTCTTAAGCCTTAAGGGATGGCTTTGAAGATGTATTTGGTTTTTCGTTTCACTTTTTTTTTTGTTGCAGAAATTAGATGCATCATTAGTATATTTTCAAGTAGATTTATTTTCCTCAAATTTTAGAGGTATTTCAAAGTTGACAAAAGAAAAAGAGATGAGTATATTATTTTTTTTGACCAAAAAGAGATGAGTATTTAGGTTTTTTTTTATTTTTAGGTCCATATTTGATAAAACTAAAACAACAATTTAATTTTAATAATAAAACCAATTATACGCAAAGAGATGAGTATATATGGGATTTTTGTCGAGGATATAAATAAATAATACTATAAACCTTAAACCTCTCCATTCTTTTTCTCCTCAGTATGAGGTCGAGGTCGAGGTCCCAGCGCTTTCTCCAGCAATTGTGACGGGGAAAGGATCGAGGTACACTGGTGATGAAGAAGACGACGAGGTCGTTTGCAGGATCTGCAGAAATCCAGGGGATGCGGACGATCCGCTTCGATATCCTTGCGCCTGCAGCGGAAGCATCAAGTTTGTTCACCAGGATTGCCTCCTTCAGTGGCTTAATTACAGAAACGCTCGTAGATGCGAGGTTTTGCTTCTTTTCCTCTTGATTAAGTCCGTATCTTATTGATTGTTCGGGTTCGATTTTGTAAATTCTGGATGATCACTATTAAGATCCGGATTCTGACTCGGAATTGAATTTTTATGCTTCTTCTAGATGATTTTTTGCATTTCATCGCTGCAGGTTTGCAAACATCCTTTTAAGTTCTCCCCAGTGTATGCTGAAAATGCTCCCACAAGGCTCCCTTTCCACGAGTTTGTACTTGGCATTGCGATGAAACCTTGCCGTTGCCGTGTTTTGCACTTTTTTCTGCGGTTGATTTTTATGCTTTCTCTCTGGCTTCTCACTATTCCTTACATTACATTTTGGATGTGGCGATTGGCTTTTGGTGAAGCTCAGAGGTTGTTCTTAAGCCACATCTCCACCATACCTATTCTCACCGATTGTTTGCATGGGTTCTTACTATCGGCCTTTATTTTCTTCATTTTCCGCGGAGCGACTTCATTGAGAGGTTACTTTAGGCATTTGCGACAAGACGTTCCATTTTACCAGCTGGTTCGAATGCATGGTCCTGTGTTCCATTTAGTTCAGAATGCCTGTACTGTAAGTTGAATGTTTCTCCTCTTGCTGCTTTGTTTATTTTCACTTTTGGCCTCTTGTTAAAGTCTTCATGATGTGCATAATTTTGCAGGTTCTGGCAAAGCAATATGATATTCATTGGTGTTGTGATCTTTCTGCCCTTTACATTAGGTCGGATTATATTGTATCATGTGTCGTGGCTTTTTTCTGCTAGAGGCCCTGCCCTGACCGCATCAGTGATAGATACTGGATCATTGGAAAATATAACTCTGAAGACTGTGCTGGCTGCTGTCTCAAATTTGACTTACGAGGAAAATGGGCTGCTTGGTCGGTTCACAGAAATGGTGAAAGTCAATGGAAGTGGATTGAATGGAGCAAACAATACACTATCTTTTGCTGCTGATCTCTTGAAAGGCTTTGTTGCTGGATCATCAAACCTATCTGATGCTACAACTCTGACTGTTGGGTACATGTTTATAGTATTTCTGGTGTTCTCTTACCTTGCGATCATTTCGCTTATTCGATATGCCAAGGGTGATCCACTGACCATTGGGAGATTTTATGGTATCGCTTTTATAGTAGAAACTGTACCATCTCTCTTTAGGCAATTCTTAGCAGCAATGGGGCTTGGAATCAGAGTTGCCTTTTTTGTGGTCTTTGTGATTGGGATCTTCCCCCTGATGTGTGGGTGGTGGCTAGATGTTTGCACGGTTAGGATGTTTGGTAAAACAATGTCCCACAGAGTACAGTTTTTATCAGTTTCTCCACTGGCAAGCTCACTTGTTCATTGGGTTGTTGGAATCATGTATATGTGGCAAATATTCATATTCGAGAACCTTCTTCGAGAGGTACCGTGTTCCTTTCTCATAACTTTATTCTAGAAACAGGTTTTTTCTCTGCTACTATCTAATATTATTTTCCACTTTTGTGCCAATTGCAGGTCCTTCGCCCTGGAGTTTTGTATTTCCTTATTGATCCTGCAGAACAGGATGGCACATTCCAAGATTTGATTGATTGTTCAGTACACAAGCTTGCTAGGGAGGTTTTGTTAGAATATGCAGAATTTGGGAGTTTGATTGTCATGCTGGTATTTTTACCAGTCAAACTTGCGATATGGATGGCCCCTTCAATCTTCCCACTCGACATATCGTAAGAAATATTGGTTAATGTCTTGTCTTTGGAGTTTGTGTTTGAGTAAGTCTTTCCTAACGTGTGCATCTAAGCAGTTTATCCGACCCATTCACTGAGATTCCAGCCGGCATGCTTCTGTTTCAAATATGCATACCATTTATTATCGAGCATTTCAGACTCCAAACCACAATTAAGTCCCTTATACGCTCCTGGTTCACCGGCATCGGTTGGGCGCTTGGTTTGACAAACTTCCTCTTGCCAAGACCAGAGGAAAACATTGGTGGACCAGACAGGGCCATGGCAGCAGCTGGGAATGTCAACACGGGTGAGGAATATGAAGATGATGAAGAACAATCTGATTCAGAGTAAGTTCTTACTTAAGGAATAAGCTTATGTTTTGATGCTATGCTTGAAGTAATTTACTGGAATGTTTGCTTGTTATATAGAGTTGACTATGTGCATCAAGATTTCCATTAATGAACGTAATTTTTAGCAGGTACAACTTTGTGCTCCGGATAATCCTCCTTCTACTTGTTGCATGGGTGACTCTTCTTCTCTCCAATTCAGCATTGATAGTTGTACCAGTTTCGCTTGGGCGTACTCTACTTAGTTCCATCCCACTTCTCCCAATAACTCATGGCATCAAATGCAATGGTAGTGTCTGTTGATTTTGATCTTCTGCCTCGATCTTTCAAACGGTTACATACATTATTAACAGTCTCCTGAATCTGTAGACCTGTACGCTTTCGTCATTGGCACATATGCCTTTTGGACTTTCATATCTGGGGCGAGGTATGCTATCGAGCATGTCAAGTCGAAGAGGACTTCAGTCTTGCTTAACAAAATATGGAAATGGTGTGGGATTGTCTTCAAGAGCTCGGTGCTGTTAGCCATATGGGTAAGTGGTTTGTGCTGCTGTTGTTTTTTAGATTTTTGAGATACTCTAAACTCTTCTGGCTCTGGATTCTATGTTTTAAAATGGCGAGCGAACAGGTTTTTATCATTCCGGTTCTAATTGGACTTCTGTTTGAGCTTTTGGTGATTGTCCCAATAAGAGTCCTAGTAGATGAAAGCCCAGTCTTCCTCCTGTATCAAGACTGGGCTCTTGGGCTCATCTTTTTGAAGATCTGGACTAGACTGGTAAGTATTTTTCTCCCCTTGGCAATTTTTACCGCATAAGAGATATATCTTGTCACCAAAATAACGACGACAATGGACAGGTAATGCTGGATGATATGCTTCCAATAGTGGGTGGTAGCTGGAGAGCAAAGTTTGAGAGAGTAAGAGAAGATGGCTTCTCAAGGCTTCAATGGTTATGGGTACTTAGAGAGATTGTGTATCCGATCTTGATGAAACTCCTAACAGCTTTATGCGTGCCCTATCTCCTGGCCAAGGGAGTGTTCCCAATGCTCGGATATCCGCTAGTTGTGAACTCGGCGGTTTACAGATTTGCTTGGATAGGTTGTCTCTCGGTGAGCCTCTTCTGCTTCTGTGCAAAAAGATGCCATGTGTGGTTCAAAAACCTTCACAACTCCATCCGTGATGACCGTTATCTCATTGGTCGGAGACTACACAACTTTAGGGAAACCAAAACCAAAACTAAAGCAGTGAGGATGCAGGAGATGGTGGTGTCTTGATGGGGCGTAAGGGAGATGATGATACTGGACTTTGGCTCAGCCGTGCAATCCAACAAGAAGCTTAGAAAGATGTATTAGCATTTCTTATTAGATTAGGCTATCTTAACATTTCTTATTAGCAAATTCTAATTCAAAGAAAATATGTAAAGTACGAATGACTTCTAGTCTACTGATTTGTTCTAATGTCGTCACCCTATCATAATCTTGATTCAAATCTATGAATGTGTGTAACATAATACTATCATTAAAAACAAAATTACAAATATGTCGAAAAACATATTATTTTTTTTCATAAGCAAATCATATACATGTACACTACAAAATTTGAATATGACTGTGAAGACATTAGAACACAGTTATACAAACCATCTGATTAAAATATTCTGATCAATTAAATTGTTTTTTATAATATGGAACAAAAATTAATCACTGTATACTATTCTAAGTAAATTGGTCACACTAATCAGATTTAATTGGTAGAATGCGAAGGTGTGACACACGCGCGCGTCTGTCTGACTTTTTCGGTAAGAGACAAGAACGAAGAAGACACCTTATCACCAACTCTAAAAAAAATCCATCTTACTTGTTATGTTTTACTTCAGACTCAATCGAACGGCTGAGATCTTCCTCAAAGCCACCTCTAGGGTTCTAGGGAAAATAAAAAAATATTTCCGTAATATAAAAGCAGAGAAAAGAAAAACCGTAATGCTTCTCTTTCATCTTTCGCAATTCGTTTCGCCTAGAATCTCTCGCCCCAATATCTCACTCGCCGTCGCAGGCTTCGCCGCCGGCAAGTTCTTACCCTTTTCTTCTCCCCTCTCCTCTGATATCCCCAGAAAAACATAAAAAGCCACACCAAAAAAAAACGAAAAGATAAAAAATTCGCTTAGCTTTATTTGATTTTGCCTTCCTCTTCATTTTTCCTTTGATAGCCTGTTCTTTCGATTGTAGGGTTTTCGATTTGGTTTCAGTCTAATAACGAGAGGGGAGGGAAGAGTAATTAAAACCCCAAAAAAAACTCAAAAAAGTTTCAAAAATCCAAAAAGAGAATGGCGCAGGTTCAACTTCAGGGTCAGACTGCGAATGGCACGAGCGTGGCTATCACCTCTGCGGCGGCGCCGGCAGCGGGAGCAGCGGCGACCCAGTTCGGCACGACATCGCTCTATGTTGGGGATCTGGATTTCAATGTGACGGATTCGCAGCTTTTCGATGCGTTTAGCCAAATGGGTCAAGTGGTCTCGGTTCGAGTCTGTAGGGATTTGGCTACTCGCAGATCGCTCGGCTATGGCTACGTTAACTTCACCAATCCCCAAGATGGTAAGCCTCCTGAATTGGATGGAGTTTCTTACAAACAAGCAATTCCCAATTTTATAGAAAGTAGAAAAGGGGATTAGAGTTTGCTCGATCTGGAATTGACTGGGGTTTGTTGGAAATGTTAATCTTTTCTGGTGTTTATATATTTATATGCAATGTCGTTGATGCTGTTACAGTGAAATTTATCCCCTGCTTAATCTTTCTCATGCATGCATACATCCATCTTCTAATGGTACTTTATGTGGTTGCAGCTGCAAGAGCAATCCAGGAACTGAATTACATACCTCTTTATGGAAAACCTATAAGGGTTATGTACTCTCATCGTGACCCTAGTGTTCGCCGAAGCGGCGCTGGGAACATCTTTATCAAGGTAAAGACGAGATGATTGTTAGGGGAAATATTGAATCTTGTTTTATCCCATTGAAAAGTCCTGAGAAAAAGTAGTTGTTTTCTTCACTTGTGTTTTATTGGGGTTCCTCTCTTTCTTTCCGGTGCTAAACCTGGCTATAAATATGCAGAATTTGGACCTGTCCATCGACCACAAAGCACTACATGATACATTTTCAACCTTTGGGAACATTGTGTCGTGCAAGGTAGCTGTGGATCCTTCAGGCCAGTCAAAAGGCTATGGGTTTGTGCAATATGCCGATGAAGAATCTGCCCAGAAAGCTATAGAAAAACTGAACGGCATGTTGCTAAATGACAAGCAAGTGTATGTGGGTCCTTTTCTGAGGAGACAAGAAAGAGACTCGTCCGCTAACAAAACGAAATTCACCAATGTGTACGTGAAGAATCTCGCGGAAAGTACTGCTGATGATGACTTGAAGAACGCTTTTGGCGAGTATGGAAAGATAACAAGTGCTGTGGTGATGAAAGATGGAGATGGGAAGTCTAAGGGCTTCGGGTTTGTTAACTTTGAAAATGCTGATGATGCTGCTAGGGCTGTGGACTCTCTCAATGGGTACAAATTTGATGACAAGGAGTGGTATGTTGGTAGAGCCCAGAAGAAGTCCGAGAGGGAAACAGAACTAAGGGTCCGCTATGAACAGAATTTGAAGGAAGCTGCAGACAAGTTTCAAAGTTCAAACTTGTATGTGAAGAATTTGGATCCTAGCATTTCTGACGAGAAACTCAAAGAGATATTTTCTCCTTTTGGTACCGTTACATCTTGCAAGGTTCAGTATCCTCTCTCTTTTGATCTGCAGTGAATCGACTCTCTTGATTCACTATATAAGAAATTCTTTCATACAATATGACAGGTGATGCGGGATCCTAATGGAATAAGCAAAGGCTCGGGTTTTGTTGCTTTCTCAGCTCCCGAAGAAGCAACAGAAGCTGTAAGTCAGTTATATTTATCTTGTTGAGTATATGTGTGAGGAAAGGCACTTCCATTGTTACTAACAGTGGAATACTGTACAGATGTCACAGTTGAGTGGTAAAATGATCGAAAGCAAGCCTCTCTATGTTGCTATTGCACAGCGGAAGGAAGACAGAAGGGTCAGACTACAGGTTTGCTTCTCTAGGAATCACCTTACTTGTGATATACCAACTGCTCCTACTTTGTCTGTCTGTGTGTCAATTCTAAACAAGTGAACGCATCATATCTGAGTCTGAAAATGATCCATTGTGTAAAATTTTCAACACTGATACTGATGCATCTTCCTAATTCAACCCCTCCTCATATCAATTGGAAATTATATGGTATTTCGAAGGTATATGTGCTGTTATAGTCTGTGAGCAGGAACATTTGTAAACAAATTTATCATGGTTTAACTTTGATGAGAATATAAAAATGACTTCAATTCGTATCAATTTCCACTGTACAAGTACAATTATGTATAAAGTAAAAACAACATGTAACTAATAGAAGAATTCCTAAGTGGAATAAGAATTAAAGCCCAACTATATCATCACCCTTGTTGATCACTTCCTCTAGGTTTAACGTTTTCCTGTTCTGTTTTTGTAATTATTCTGGTATTTGTATCATATACTTCTCTCATGTTTTATCTTTGGCTGCTGAGTGTGTAACAGGCTCAGTTTTCCCAAGTGAGACCAGTTGCAATGCCGCCATCTGCTGGTCCTCGCATGCCAATATTTCCCCCGGGTGGTCCTGGTGTTGGACAACAAATGTTCTATGGTCAGGCCCCTCCTAACATGATTCCTCCCCAGGTAATCATCATTCAAGTTGTACGGTCTGTGATCTATTGGTAATTCACTTGTTTATCTTCTACCCTGGATATAATGAATTACAAGCTGCCAGCTGCGTTTAAGTCATACTAGAAATTTCAAAATCTCTGTGTGTTTAGCTCTATAGTTAGAAGCTATAATCGCACTTCAGCCTTTCCAATTCTATTTCAAAACTATTGGGGTAATATTAACCTGTGATTGTGTAATGCCACAGCCTGGGTTTGGGTACCAACAGCAGCTTGTTCCTGGAATGAGACCTGGTGGGGGGCCTGTTCCTAATTTCTTCATGCCTATGGTTCAGCAACAGCAGCAGCGTCCTGGAGGAGGAAGACGCTCTGGAGGGATCCAACAGTCCCAGCAGCAAGTTCCCATGATGCAGCACCAGGTTCTATCTCAGTTGCAATAAGAAGTGCTTTGCTTGCTCTTCTCTCTTTTCATAATAGTTCATCGTATAATTTTTTGGCTGTGTGGGTGGTGATCAGATGCATCCAAGGGGTCGGATGTTCCGGTATCCTCAAGGGCGTGGTAGTGGTGGTGATGTGCCTCCATATGACATGCCATTGCCTATTGGAGCTTTGGCTTCAAATCTGGCTAATGCTTCTCCAGAGCAGCAGAGGACGGTGAGAGAATCTCTAAAAGACCAGTAGAGATGTTTGCTTATAACGTTGGGACTAACTCTGGTGTGTGGGTATGTGTACAGATGCTGGGTGAGAATCTGTACCCGTTGGTGGAGCAGCTAGAGGCAGAGTCTGCAGCCAAAGTGACTGGGATGCTTTTGGAGATGGACCAGACCGAAGTTCTCCATCTGTTGGAGTCACCAGATGCACTCAAGGCGAAAGTTGCAGAGGCTATCGATGTTCTCAGGAGCGTTGCTGCTGGTGGTGCAGCCGAGCAGCTCGCTTCCTTGAACCTCTCTTAACTTGTTTGATCTTTGCCATACAATTACAATTGGAGTTGTTTCTTTTTTTTTATTCGTTTTTTACTCCCTGGGAAATTGGATTCCTCATAACTGCTTTTGTGTGGTTTAAAACGTTTTTTAAAATTCAAAATTGGAGAAACGTATCTGCTTTGTTTTGCTTAACCACATTGTATTATCTCAACATACGGTTAGCACTGAAACAGGATCCAACGAATGAATGACAAATAATTTGATCACTCTCTGTCCCTTGCATGATTAAGGAGAAGGGAAATGGTTTATTTGACGTAAGCATAAAGTTGAGGAGTTTGTTTGAAAATTATCAATGCAGAAAAGGAACAAAAACCGTATTAAATAAGAAAGAGTTTATTTGATGTAAGTATTAAAAATCAGGCTGTACGTAGAAACTGGACCTAAGATACTTTGTTTAACATGCAATAGTGGTATGCACAATCTACAGACTGAGACTCTGCACCAACAATATGAACTTGTAAGCTTCTAGTCTCTCTTGAAAGCCTGGAATGATGGAGATAGAACTTTCTCAACTGTAGATTAGATTGTTAGCAAATGTGTGTGTCATTAGTGTATCTTTGTGTTTTCAGGTGAAAAGGAGGACTGCAGGTGTTGGGTCGGCTTACGGTTCTCATGTCATGCAATATGGCGATGCAGGACTTAGCAAGGACAAGCTCGACCTTTACATGGGAACAAACCCTGCCAATGATAATTTCACCTTTGTGGATGCGAATTCACTGACGCCACCTTCAAGAGTTACAAACCAGCGTGACGCAGATCTTGTCCATTTCTGGGATAAGGTTCTTTTTTCCATTCTTATGTAGTTCCGGTGAATGGATTAATACAATTCTTTTGCATGTTATTATTTTCATGAAGTACCGAAAGGCACCAGAAGGTTCCACAAGAAAAACTGAAGCTCAGAAGCAAGTCCTTGAAGCCATGTCTCACAGGCTTCATGTTGACAACAGTGTGAAACTCGTCGGGAAACTCTTGTTTGGCATTTCGGAAGGTCCTGAAGTGCTAAACAAAGTACGGTCTGCTGGGCAACCACTCGTCGATGACTGGAACTGCCTTAAAAATCTGGTAAATAAATACTTCCCTAGCCGTTTGGGACTTTTTACTTGCCAATCTTATCATCAACTTTTTACATCATTGCAACGAGATTCGGAGGATCTCTCTGTATATATGGGGTCAGTATTGAAAAACGTATTGATATGGTCATGGAATCACATCTATCATAACGTAAGATAGAAAAGTCAGTTTGTGGAGCCCAGCACTCTATTATTAGCCAGGCTGCTGAGAAGCAAGACACTTGCGTTTCTACTGAAGTTTCAAATTCGCTACTCATTGACTGATGTTAATAACATAACCTTCATTGTATGTTCAGGTGAGAGCTTTTGAGAGACACTGTGGATCGCTGTCTCAGTACGGTATCAAGCACATGAGGTCCTTTGCAAACATGTGCAACGCAGGGATCCAAATGGAGCAAATGGAGGAGGCATCTTCACAGGCTTGTACCACAATCCCACCTGGTCCTTGGAGCTCTCTTCACCGCCGATTCAGTGCTTAAAACCCTAAACCCTCTTCTCATTTGTTTATGCCTACCAATCCCCAAATATTCCTATTTCGAATGACTTTAAATCATTATTCTCTCTGTATATCTCATAATCATTTCCCTCTTCAGTGTGAAATTCCAAATTATCCTTTTTCCCTGTACAAATGCGTGTAGAACTAAAGTTAATGTATATAAGGTTTGTGTGTTATATGTTATCCTTGCAAATTCTCAAACTTTGGATGGTTTTTGTAGCAGAAAAAGCAGAATAACATAGGAATCGAGTTTCAGAACATAGGAACTTAATTAGAACTTGAGTAATGATCTTCTCATGGTTTTTACATACACCAAGTGTGTAGAGAATCAGAAAATAGAACAACAGACGCCGACTTTACTTGGTGACGCTGAAGCTTGCACGGAAGTTTGATATCATAACCGGGCACTCGCCCTTCTCATCGTACTCTGCGAATTCCTCTCCACTCGACAAAACATCTTCAAATTTGGTTCCAAAAAAAACTCAACTCATGAGAGCTTACAGTAAGACTATACTGGAAACGAAGCTTGAAGTTCTTTGTCCAGACAACTGTTGTAGGGAATCAGAAAACTAAGTGTGGCCGTTACAACTTACAGCTCCTCTTATGGTGTTTGACTGTCGAGGGGTTTGGTGGATAGGATTTCCTTGAAGTTCCAAGACCTGAAAACACATGATGAAAAACAAATGATGATGATGATAAAAATAATTATATACAAATACTAAACGATTCTAGTTGAAGTTTTTACCTCTCCAAAGTCGCCTAAGAAAACCAGCCCAAGTTAATTGGTCAACTTTATGTTTTAAGTCAGCAATGTCGATTTGAATCATAATCAAAGTCGCATCCAGTTTTCTTTCTCTTTTGTCAAAGCAAGGGCTTCCTTTTGAGCAAACACAGGCTTAAACAAATCTTTTAAAATAGTAGAGAGAAACCACCAATCCCCAAGAAAATCAGAAAAATCAGAAATGAACCCAGTAAGCACACCACAAGAGGAAAGAAACAGAACCCAAGAATTTGTTTTTATCAAATTAGCAAGATACTTTAGCGAAGGTATAAAACCATTCACAAGTTTTGCCGTTGCCTCTCTTTTCGAGAGAAGAGGAAGAGGAGAAAGAGACCGAGAACCATTTATAAAATCAGAGATTTATGATAGATGCTCTAATTCCTTCGTCTGGCTCCAAAGGAGTCTCTGTAACTAAGAAATGCATCTGAAATCATTGACAAATCCAAAAACATGTATATCTCGAAATAAAAATCACTGTCTGTCTCTCCCTCTCACATGACATCAACAATCTACATCGTAAAATTTACTTCAGTACATTGTAAAAAGTAAAAGTGGGAAAAACAAGTACCTGGGCGATGACAACAGATCTCAGAATCGGTCTTACACATGCACCTACAATAGGTATTCCTTCGTCTGGCTCCAAAGAAGTCTTCAATTCTGTAACTAAGAAATGCGTCTGAAATCATTGACAAATCCAAAACCATGTCTATCTCGAAATAAAAATCACTGTCTGTCTCTCCCTCTCACATAACATCAAAAATCAACATCAGAAAACGATGGAAAACGAAAACCCATTGACAGATAAAGTGCGGAATCAATTACCAATGCTTTTACTACGGGAAAAAGCGAAATTCCCAAAGGGGAAACATTCACTGTGATTTTTTATCTTAGATTTCACTGTGAAATTCCCAAAGGGGAAACATTTATATATAAGCATCACACAAATTTGTGATGTAGAGTTAAATGATGAAATTAGGCATAACTCTAGTTACATTTCTTCTCCCATTTGGACTTTTCTGTAAAACCTCAAGACACAAAGCAATTTTAAATAAACATAAGCATCGCACAAATTACGCACAAATTATCAAAGTGGTGAAAGCTAATGCATTTCAATATAAGTATCACACAAAAAAACAGAAACAAAGATGCAACACATTGCTAACTTTTTCCTTAAAGATTCGTAAGTACTGACTAATTATTAGTTTTTGGTTATACAACTCTAGTTATGGCCTATTTTCCTTGTTCTAAGACTTCTAATACATATATTTCTGGTTCAGCTTATAAACTCAGGTGCTTCTCAATGCCTTTGAAGTGTAAACTTGCAAGTCAAAGGGATTTATAGTCGCTAATTTAATCATTCTCTTTCCATCAATTTAATTTTGAAAGCAACATAATCAGCCAGTAACATTTTGTTTAAGTGTTGGATATAGATGCGATCAAAAGAGGTCTAAAGGGAGTCTTTCATTATAACTTATAAGAGAGGGAAACAAAAAGAGAGGAGAACAATCGTTTCTCTAATGGAAATAACGGGTTCATCAAATTATAAAATTCACTCTTTGAAGAGCTCACAACAAACTGAAATCATAAAGATGATCAAGTCAAATCCCTCTTACTCACACTTATAATAACGTTTAAAGATCTATCGCGCAGATGACATGAACTTTAAATGCGTAAACCAAACTTTGATTGCGAAAGAGTGCATACAAGATTTAACACGAACCACCATTGAACCATTGTCCATTGTCAGAGGATGTAGCTTAGCATTGTTCCAGAAAGTTTAGTCGACTTGGTGCATGACAACCTGCACCTTTTATTTTTATTTTGTACTAAAATGCAAGAAAACGCTCCCTAGCCAAAGCACAATATTGGACCTTAGCTAAAGTTTTTTTTTTATAGTAAAGAGCTAAAGTTGGTTTGTTTCTCGTAAATCACTAAGAGAAAAGGACATTTTCCTATAGAAAATCTATAAACGCTATTAATATCCTAATCAAATTCTTTTTTTTTTTTCAAATTCTTAATCATAACTTTTTAGGAATACGCAGTAATTGCCAAAGAGGCTGACTAAACTTTTAGGTGACATTGGGAGCTAAATGACAAAATCAAATTAACAAAAAAAAAAAAAATTATATATCGACCCTTATGCCTAGTTAAATTGTATACAGTTTCTTACTATTGCACTTAATCAGTTCAAGGTGTCTTCGGCTAAAGCAAGACAGCTAATAATATGCTTTACGAAATATTAAGAGACAATGTGAAACCTTATTTATAGACTCCGAACATATAGCGAACTTATGCAATAGAGAATACTAAAAGTAGAATGAGAATTAGGAAATGCAATCCTATAAAGGGATATAAAGAAGAAAACCGACCTAGTTTTATAAATTGATCTATACACATTAAACATATGTGTACCTATGTCCAATATCATTCGATACACATTACAATAGTTTGCACAAACTAATCTATTTTATTCTGGATATTCAGTAGAATAAAATCTGTGCACAGCTCTAAAGTCCCAATTGGGTAATCAGATCTTATTAGATTACATTAAAATTATATTGCTTGAACTATTTACCCATTTTATTTTGGGAGATTACTTTTTTAAAAGCAATCCTTGCACGCACGACCAGAACATTTTCGCAAATCAGACGAGTATTATTATGATTTATAAACTATTCTTATAATTATGAAAATATTCAAAAAAAAAAAAAAAAAATTATTCTTATAATTTTTTTGTTGGGTAGATAGCTGGCAATTTGATGCCTCATAATATTTTTTTAAAAAAAGCCAAACGACCATTTTTTTTCTTCATAAAATTGTCGTTTCAGTTAACATGGACGCTATTATGTAATTTTAAAAGGGTATATATCTAGTTATTTCTTTTTGTATATAGTACTATTTTATGGATATTTGCTCCAGAAATCGAATACAACAGGAATGAAAATAACTATTCAATTGTCTTTTAAAATAGCGAATAATTTGTGTAATGTTTATTCTAAAGAGTTACTTACTTCCTTCAAGAGAGAAGGGATTAATCTGTATGATAATCTGTATTTTTTCAAGAGAGAAGAGAGTAAAATATAGATTGGGATTAACCCATTCTCTCTTGAATAAAGTACATACTTTATTGACAAATATTTAAACATGAGCCAACTCATCGTGATCCAACGACTATTTAAAAAAAAAAATCCGATTGTGAATTTGAGGGAACAAGGTTCCACTATGGATCTCTTAAATTGCAAAAACATCCGATTTTTTCACAAACTTATAAGTTTCAGCATGAAATTTTCCGATTATTCCAACCAAAAAAAAAAAAAGTTTAAGCTGTGCCTGCCATGAAGGTGTGATTTAATTTAATTTTACCCAAAAATTTTTTAATGGTAATTTAATTTAAAAATAAAAAATCAAAATAATATCTCCAAACCGATGTTGAAAATGCCATTTTGCGCCTAAATGTGCAAATTTATCTATTTTTATAGCTAAATAAGTAAATTTCGCTTGCGTGTCTATATAAGCAAAATAGGTTAGACGTGTTTGTTCTCCCATCATTTAAAAGATTCATTATTTTGTTTGATTGGTTGACAAAAAGAGACATAAAAGATTCTTTATTTAATAGTCCTCGCCGATCTAAAAGATTCCTATCCACGTCACCATTCGCCGGCTTAAATCCAAAAACCGGCCTTGACGATGACAACTGTCGCCGTTCTCTTGCTCTTGTTGATTGCCGTCTCCGCCGCAAGACAAGGTCCTGATGATATCATCAAACTTCCGTCGCAAGCTTCTAGGTTCTTCCGTCCTGCTGAGGACGACAACGATTCTTCGGCCGGTACTAGGTGGGCTGTCCTAGTCGCCGGATCGAGCGGATATTGGAATTACAGGCACCAGGTACTGTCGCGATTCTCCGTTTTTAGATGAACCGTTCTGATCGGAATTTTGAATTTGCCTCCGATTCTAACCCTCGAATGCTTAGTGCTGTTTGTTTCGTGTTTTCGATTTTATCTAAACATCAAACATGAATTTTGTGATTCTAGATACTAAGTTGCAGTGTGGTTCAGCTGAATCTTTCCTGTTCTGAATTTCGCAAGTAGTTTAGTCTCGAAGAATATCTGCGAGATTCCTACGATGTTTAGAATAGTTCTGGGCATCTATGATTTATTGTGAAGAGTTTTTGTTTTAGATACTTATGAGCTCCTAACTTTTCAGGCCGATATTTGCCATGCTTATCAACTTCTGAGGAAAGGTGGAGTGAAAGAGGAGAATATCGTGGTTTTCATGTATGATGATATTGCAAATAATGAAGAGAATCCAAGGCGTGGGATCATTATCAACAGCCCTCATGGAAATGATGTCTATGAAGGAGTTCCCAAGGTCTTTTTCTTTCTTACGGTTTCGGTTTTTTTTAGCTATGCTGCTGCGATCGATCGATTCTCTCAAAATGGGTTTTTGCTTAATTTGTTGGGATTTTTTTGTATGGCAGGATTACACTGGAGATGATGCTAATGTTGATAATCTATTTGCTGTGATCCTTGGAAACAAAACTGCCACTATAGGGGGAAGTGGGAAGGTTGTGGATAGCGGTCCAAATGATCATATCTTCATATTCTACAGCGACCATGGTGGTCCTGGAGTTCTCGGTGAGTTCGGTAAAACCCAGAGATTGGGATGGTTTTAACCAAAAATATATTGATGGTTCTTCTTCATCTTTTATTTGCAGGGATGCCGACTTCTCCTTACCTATATGCAAATGATCTGAATGATGTCTTGAAGAAAAAACATGCTTCCGGAACCTACAAAAGCTTGGTAAATCGATAAGGTTCTTCTGATATGTTTTTGTTGTTGGTACTGCCTGTGAGTAATACCAAAAAGGCAAACCTGCAGGTGTTTTATCTCGAAGCTTGTGAATCCTGGAAGTATCTTTGAAGGGCTTCTTCAAGAGGGTTTAAACATCTACGCCACAACTGCATCAAACGCAGAAGAAAGCAGTTGGGGTACTTATTGCCCCGGAGAGGATCCTAGTCTTCCACCGGAGTATGAAACTTGTTTAGGTGACTTATACAGTGTTGCTTGGATGGAAGATAGGTAAGCTGAAGAATTACGCTTTTAGGAGTCGCAGTGTTCTATTCTCACGTTTAGGAATCTCTATGAATGTCCCATATAAGGGATGAATGATCTCAGTTACCACAAACACATATTTGATGAGAAAAATTGATGCAGGGAGATATTTAGAAATATTCGTTGGATAGATTGAAAAAATTGATGCAGGGAGACATCACTGATGTAACGGAAGCTTCAATGGATATAAATAGTAATACGTTGATTCTGAAAATACCCGAAAAACTAGGATAATCGCAAGATTATTCGTTTAATCTAAAGATCCCCGAATAAATCAAACATTCTTAGATTCATTGAGATCTCTCTAGATTTTATGAAAACAAGAAACAAAGAAACAATGCTCAAATTTATTAATCAATCAAAAACTCCATACAACATTAGAGCTAAACTAAATATTTATAATAAATTCAAAACATTAGAAAAACTTTAAAACAATATAAAAATTTTGTTTAAATTAATAAAATATATAATAAAGATATTTCCAAATATCTCCATGTATCAGAAATAGAGTTAAATTTTGTATGCAAATTGCTTCTTGATTGATTGGGACTAGTAGTAGATAGGATCTTAGTAGAGATCTGATGAAAACTGATGGATCATGTCATTTTATTTCAGTTTACCATTTTTTGAATACATATTCTCATACATCTTTTGGTTTACATTAGTCCAATGAATATTCGACTCTTGTCAAATTTGTAGATATATTATTTTCTTTTGATAAAACTCTAGATATTATTTCTGATGTCAACGATGACGGCATAAAAATCAAACAACGGTTAGTTACTTAAAACCAAAAGAGAGTTCAATTTAGGGTTTCTTCTTGTTAAGACTTTTTTTTACTTTTGACGAAAGAAGTGGAACCAACCCAAAGGAAGCGTAACCGACCAATCGACAATATACGAAAATTTGATATGTGGCTGTGTCCCCACCACCTATCGCAACTTGTCTGCTTTTTCTCCGAATTTTACCCACCCAATCAAAACATAACACTTCTCTTCTTCTTCTTCTTCACCTCTTCTCTCCTTTTGCACAATATATACCTTTTGATTTCACCAACAAAAAGAATTGTTTTTTTTATTGGGATCCGTGAGTTACAGAGGATAAGCGATTATGGGTTCGATCTCTTTGTCCAATTCTCTGCCCATAACGCGGCTTCCACTACTTACATCACCCAATCAATGCCTTCTTCCGACTTCTTCCTCCTTCTCACTCTCTCCTCTCTCAAATCGTCGTCGCTCCACCTTTTCACCGTTAATCGCCGCCTTTGCCGCCTTCGCAGCTCCTGCCGGCGTTAATAACTCCGTTCCCGTGAGTGAAAGCTGACTCTTTACCCTTTCATCTAAAAAAAAAATGAAACTTGTTTGTTTGATGATGTGAGATTTGTTTGGATTTTGGTGGGTTTCAGCCAAGAAACGGGGGTGGTTACACCGTTGGCGATTTCATGACACGGAGAGAGAATTTGCATGTTGTTAAGCCCTCGACCTCGGTTGATGATGGTAAAGATGAAACCTATCGTTCCTTGTAATTTCTACCAACCATGTCTTTTGTTCATCTTCCTTGTATTTTACAGCATTGGAACTTCTGGTTGAGAAGAAAGTCACGGGATTGCCTGTAATTGATGATGATTGGAATCTGGTATATTTTGCTCTTTTGTCTCTGTGGTGTTCCTCCGTTTGTATTGTGAAGGGTGCTCGTGATTAACAACCATAGTCACTCCGTAGCGGTTTGATTGCATATCTATATTCTTTATCTGTCTCAGATCTTATTTACTCCTCCCCTGCAGGTTGGTGTTGTTTCTGATTACGACTTGCTTGCATTGGACTCCATTTCTGGTAATGTATACAAGTTTTTGTACCTAGAGTTTTTAAATCTTCTGTTGGTTTTCTTTTCGCGAAAAAATGAAAACCCTTGTGTGATGATCACCAAAGTATACAGTTCCAGTTTCATTATATTAGACAATGAATACTTCAGGTGGATCTTAGTTTTGATGGAACATAGTGTTCTTGATTAGTTTGGTGAAGCAACTTGACCTCTCGTCTTTTGTATTATATAGGCCGCACCCAAAATGATACAAACATGTTCCCTAACGTCGACAGTACCTGGAAAGTATGTTTCTACTTATCCATTTTCTTGCAATTTCGTTGAGAACTAGTGTTTCTCCCAGTTGCATGAAACTCCTGGGAATGAGGTTAGTAGTTATATGATATTTCGACTTGTCTCTTTGCCAGACGTTTAACGAACTCCAGAAACTAATAAGCAAGACACATGGAAAAGTTGTTGGAGATTTGATGACGCCTTCTCCCCTAGTTGTCCGTGGTTCTACCAATCTAGAAGATGCAGCCAGGTATCCTCCTCGGAGAAAAAAAGTTCAATCCGATCTCTAAGTGGCATTATCTGTGAAAGCAACATTTCTTACAAGATCTTGTAACCATTTGTCTCCAGGTTGCTTCTGGAAACAAAGTTCCGAAGATTACCAGTCGTGGATTCAGATGGAAAACTGGTGAGAGAAACTCAAAAGTCACAATCTTTTCTTCTTCTCTTTTTTTGTTTTTCAGTTTGATTTTGACTGATCTCTGTTTTTGTTTGCTTGCAACAAAGATCGGGATCCTTACAAGGGGGAACGTTGTAAGGGCTGCGCTGCAGATCAAACGGGAAACCGAGAACTCTACATAGCTAGAAAGCACAATTTATGGAGCAGAGCCCTTAAATCTGCCATAGTTTTATAGCAAATCTGTTTATTCCATTGATAAGTAAATATAGATATATGTGTACCCATTCTCTCTCAGTTTTCTTCTACCTCCACAAGCAAAATTTTACTTTAGGAGTAACATTTCTCAGACTCTGATTCAAGACAAATTGGTATCTGATACCATATTATATTTATTGTACCACAAGTCTACTCTTATCACCGAACACAAAGACCAAACAGAATCGACTTAATTTTGCTGTCTTTCTCTTCTTTCTTCTCTCACTCTTTAGCTCTGCTCACCAAATTCATATAAATATGTAATAGTAATCTCCCATAATTTTTTTTTTTTTTTTTGAACTACATCAGTGATGATGCTCTCAAGTTCTCTGCGTTTCCCGTCTCGTCTCCTTTCTCAGTTGAAAGTATATCGGGGTCTAGGTTCTGTTCCGGCACCGGCATATGATGATTCCGAAGACGAGCCTTTAGGGTTCCCATCCAATGATCGTAGCAATGGCTTTCGTGTTAATGACCTCGACCTCGACCTCGAGGGCAATGGTATTCCCGCGGTCAGACGTGTCTACAACATATTGCTGAAGGAATGTACCGTCTCCAAGCGACTCACTCAGGGAAGGATCGTTCATGCCCATGTTACTAAGTCTCTGTTCCGCTGTGATCTTGTTATGAATAACACTCTCCTCAATATGTATGCCAAATGCGGGAGCTTGGAAGACGCTCGAAAGGTGTTCGACCAAATGCCTCAGATAGACTTTGTCACTTGGACCACCTTGATTTCTGGTTACTCACAGCATGGTCGGCCCCGTGACGCACTGCTCTTGTTTAATCAGATGCTGAGACACGGATTCTGTCCCAATGAGTTCACTTTATCTAGCGTGGTAAAAGCTGCCGCAGCTGAGCCGCGGGGATGTTGTGGTCACCAACTTCACTGCTTCTGTCTCAAGTGCGGCTTTGATTTGAATGTTCACGTTGGTAGCTCTCTTCTTGACCTGTACACCCGCTATGGTCTTATGGATGATGCACAATTGGTCTTTGATGCGCTTGAGAGCAGGAATGATGTTTCTTGGAATGCGCTGATCGCTGGCTATGCTAGGAGATGTGGTACGGAGAAGGCTCTTGAGCTTTTTCAACGGATGCTTAGAGAGAGTTTCAGACCTTCCCATTTCTCATACTCTAGCCTCTTTGGCGCGTGTTCCAGTACTGGGTTCTTGGAGCAAGGGAAATGGGTGCACGCGTATATGATTAAATCCGGCGAAAAGCTTGTGGCTTTTGCAGGAAACACTCTTATTGACATGTATGCAAAATCAGGAAGCATCCATGATGCGAGAAAAATATTTGATAGATTGACTAAAAGGGATGTGGTGTCTTGGAACTCGCTGCTCACTGCTTATGCCCAGCATGGATTTGGAAAAGAAGCAGTGTGCTTGTTTGAAGAAATGAGGAGGGCCGGGATTCCTCCCAATGAAATCTCGTTTCTCTCTGTGCTTACAGCTTGCAGCCATTCTGGTCTTCTAGATGAAGGGTGGCATTACTTTGAATCGATGAAGAAAGATGGGATAGTACCCAAGGCTTGGCACTACGTCACGATTGTAGATCTTCTTGGGAGGGCCGGTGCTCTTGATAGGGCATTGAGATTTATCAGAGAAATGCCAATAGAGCCCACTGCAGCCATCTGGAAAGCCCTGCTTAATGCTTGTAGAATGCATAAGAATATGGAATTGGGAGCTTATGCCGCCGAGCATGTATTTGAACTTGACCCTGATGACCCTGGTCCCCATGTAATACTATATAACATCTATGCCTCAGGTGGCAGATGGAACGATGCTGCAAGAGTGAGAAAGAAGATGAAGGAAAGTGGACTGAAGAAGGAACCTGCGTGCAGTTGGGTAGAGATTGAGAACGCAATCCACATGTTTGTGGCAAATGATGAATGTCATCCACAGAGGGAGGAGATTGGTCGCAAGTGGGAAGAGATTTATGCAAAGATCAAGGAGTTAGGATATGTGCCAGACACCAGCCATGTAGTAGTCCATGTGGATCAACAGGAGAGGGAAGTGAATTTACAATATCATAGCGAGAAAATTGCATTGGCATTTGCACTTCTCAACACCCCTCCTGGATCAACCATACACATAAAGAAGAACATCCGGGTTTGTGGAGATTGCCATTCAGCAATCAAGTTGGCGTCAAAGGTGGTTGAGAGGGAAATCATTGTGAGAGATACAAATCGGTTCCACCATTTTAGGGATGGTAGTTGTTCTTGCAGGGATTATTGGTAGTGACCACTAAAGAAGAATCAGTGGCTTATGCTGGTGTGTGTGTGGTATGAGTGATATTTGGATATTAAGAATAAATGGTTGCCACTTTAGTACCCATTACCAATCTGATATCTTACTTACTCCTCTGCTGTTGTATCTCCTGCAGGTTGGTGTTGTTTCTGATCACGATATGCTTGCAGTGGACTCCATCTCTGGTAATGTATACAAGTTTTTGTACCAAAAGATTTTTGAATCTTCCGTTGGTTTTGTTTCCGCGAGAAGAAAAGAGTCTTGTGTGATTGTTACCACCAACGTTATACGATCTCAGTTTGACTATATCATACAATGAATACTTTTAGTCAGTTAGGAAAGTGTTGAGTTATAATCCATTTTGTAGGATTTCAGTTCTGGACTTGTGGTGGATCTTAGTTTTGTTGGCACATAGCTTTCCTGTTCAGTTTTGTTATCCAGAACGTTTATGATTTTGTATGGCACAGTTTGATGAATCAACTTAACATCTTGTCTTTTCGTATTAGGCCGCAGCCAAAATGATACAAACATGTTGCCCTAATGTCTACACAGTACCTGGAAAGTATGTTTCTACTTTGTTTGTTTGTCGTTTTGCTTTAACTTGAGGACTAGTGTTTCTCTTATTTGCATGAAACATTGAAACTTCCAAGAAGGAGGTTATAGTTAAATGATATTTCAAATTCTCTTATCGCCAGACATTTAACGAAACCCAGAAACTGATAAGACAGACATATGGAAAAGTTGTTGGAGACTTGATGACGCCTTCTCCTCTGGACTCTGGTATGGTCCTCTTCTTTATTGTTTTCCTCAATTTATTTGCATACATTAGTTCCAAGGAGGAGTAATGAGCACAAACTGGTTTCTCTGACATTGACCCTGAAAGCAACATTTCTCACAAGATCTGTAAACATTTGTCTCCAGTCTTAAATGCAGCTGGTGAGAATCTCAAAAGTCACATTTTTTGTTTTTTCAGATTGATTTGGTCTGATCTTTTCAGTTTCTAAAAACAAGATTGGGATCCTTACGATCGGAAACGTTGTAAGCGCTGCACAGCAGATCAAACGGGAACCCATAGAGCATATCCCTTAATCTGCCATAGCAAATTTATGTGATTGAAATTACGGATTTAACTACATTATGTAATTGAAATTAACGATTCCTTTAATGCCTTGCCGACAAAAAAAGAGTCAAATTTCCACACCAAATAAAAAGATAAAATGTGTCATCATCCCAGTCGCATAATACCAAAGTCGCTTTAAGGCATTAATAATGATGATATAAAAATTCATGAGTTTCCAACTTAAAATCTGATTATGAGCTAAACTCCTCTATGAAGTTGTTTAGATCGTTGAAAGAAGACCCTCCTTCTTCCACGGCGGCTTTAGCCTTCTCCGCCATTATCTTTGCCCGTGTGCGCCTCTCCTCCGCCTCTTCCCCAACCAACACTTGTCTCACCGCCTTCTCTACATTCTCTCTCTTAATGATGAAATCTCCCACAACTTTCACATGCTTTGTGGCTCCCACGCTCACTCCCGTTCTGAGCACTTGCGTCACCAGTTTCTCGTTGTAGAATTGCTCCGCTCCAATCGGCCACGTCACCATCGGCAGCCCTGCAGCCACTCCTTCAAGAAGCGAGTTCCAGCCGCAATGGGTCACGAACCCACCGGTTGCTTGGTGCTCAAGTATCAGCACCTGTGGAGCCCATCCTCTTATTATCATCCCTTTCCCTTTCGTCCTCTCCTCCATCCCTTCTGGTAACCATTCTTCTTTCTCACCTGTGATTGTCCTAACAACCCAGATGAAATTTGTGCCAGAAGCTTCTAACCCTGCAGCGATCTCTATCAGCTGCTCGTTCTTGAAGCAAGCCATGCTCCCAAATGAAATGTAAATGACTGAATCTGGTTTCTTGGAGTCGAGCCATTTGAGGCATTCGGCTTCATCAATGCTCGCTTTCTTTCCTCTCTCAGCCTTCTCCTCAAATCCTCTGTTTATAACAGAGAGGGGACCGATATGCCACGCTCTCTTGGCTACAAATCTCTTGTAAAAATCGGCGTAATCAGGCTCCAGCTCGTAGAAGCTGTTCACAATAACACCTGAGCTCTTCACTTCCGACTCTCTCACGTCAATCATAAACTTCCCCATCTCGGATTCGTTGTCGCCGTCAATGATCTGTTCTTGAGTTATCATTATGTCCCCAGGGAGATCAGGGATCACAAATGGCTCACAACTCGAAGCTACTCTGTTCTGAGGTTTATGCGCTTTGATGCAATAACCAGCGCATAAAGAGAAGTAGCCAGTGCCGTGAAACACAAGTCTTGGCACACGGGACTTCTCAGCAGCTTCGGTAGCCCATGGGAAGAACATGTCGGCGATAAGACAGTCCGGTCTCGTAGTGTCGAGGAGTTTCTCAAGCTGGTCTTTGAAAAACCTTGTCGACAAGAAGAATTTGAAGGTTATGTCGTCATTGTTGTTTGCGGTGAAGAAATCGACGTTCTCGCATCCCTCTGGTAAACCGAGATCCACGCAGGGGAAATCGAAGATCTGGATGTCGAGTTCGAGGCTCGGGTTCAGGTTCTTGAATAAGTCGATGGGTTTTTGGAGGATCTTGGAGTTGAGAGGTGTGGTGATGATGGTGGATCTGGCTCCTCTGCTAGAGAAAAGCTTAGCCATGTCTAGAGTTGGTATCATGTGGCCATAAGCCATGAAAGGGAAGAACACAACATGGAGCTTTTGATGAGGATTACTACTCATGTTTGTGTTGGCTTTGGTTGAAAAAAAGAAAGAAAAAGAGATGTGCTCTGAGAAATGGAAGATTCTGAAGCTCGTAGAAGAAATAGTTTTCCTCGTCGTGTTGAATGGTTGTAGGAGTCTCCGATATATATTATTATTTCTGTATGTAACGTATAAAGTTCACAGGGAAGCTTGGAGTGTGGTGGATACTGACGTCTTTGCATACGTCACTTGATTTGGTTTCTGGAGATCAATTTGTCCGGAGAGACAATTCAAAGTTTGCAAATAGTTTTCCTCTGTCAACTTGTCCGGAGAGACAATTCAAAGAACCAAAATCGTTTTAACTTGTAGGGAAATCAATTTCGAGATCCGAAATTTAAATGAGAACGATAATCACCGGATTAATGTTATTGGTTAACGATTTACAATTATTTTGTAGTAATAGTTTTTTTGTATTTTAATGCTTTGGGTCTTTATATTAGAGAAAAGTGAGTCAATAACACGATGGTTGATGGATGGTCCACCACAACACCAGTAGCTTGTAGCAGACTTGCAAGAACGTATATTTCCCTTTCGCCTTTATGGGAGATATTTGGAGACCAAAGATGGAATTGTATTCTTATATATTATAAAATAAAAAAAACTATAAAGAATAAAACTGATGCTATATTATGGATTTACTCAAAGTGATATCTGACTTTTAGAGATAGTTCGATGCTTAAGTGTTGTAACAAATAAAGTTGTCTAAAACATCTTTAGTAAAACAAAAGTTTGAAAGTGATGCAGCCTAGAATTAAGATAAGTATGTGTATTTTGTTTTCTTTCTATTTTATTCAAAAGTGGTGTACCAATCCTAGTGTAATCATTGTGGTTCGTGTTCTTAGTTTTAGCATGAAGAGCAAAATCAGAAGACGGAAGTGATGGTGGGTTTGTGTCCTGATGGCTCAAAACCTAATTTTAGGTTCCTCTTCCAATATTACAAGCACAACAAATACAGTTTTTTTTTATACTCAACTTTTTTCACATATCACAAATACTTCTAAACACGCTTTCAAATTAAGCAAAAACATTGTTTTAACTTTCAATACATTCAGCTTCCTTACTCCTTTTCTTTTTGCAATTTAACCAACTTAAGCTCTTCCATCAACCTATCCAACTCAATATCTGAAGATCCTCCTTCTTTCACCGCATCTTTCGCCATTTCCGCTAACTCCTTGGCTCGTTTCCTCCTATCTTCTCCAGCCATCACTTCCCTTACCGCTTTCTCCACTTTATCTCTGCTAATGAAATCTCCAACAACCTTGATCATCTTCTTCTCTCCCACACTCACTCCCGTTTTCAACACTTGTGTCACCAATTTCTCGTTGTAGAACTGCTCGGCTCCCACGGGCCACGTCACCATTGGCAGGCCCGACGCCACGCCTTCTAGGAGTGAGTTCCATCCGCAATGCGTCAAAAATCCGCCAATTGCTTGGTGGTCAAGTATCAGCACTTGGGGCGCCCACCCGCGTATTATCAATCCTTTTCCTTTCGTCATCTCTTCAAACCCCTCTGGTAACCACTCTTCCTTCTCCCCTATATATTCCACAAAACACCAAACAAGTTTCAGATCCACTAACCAAATTTAAGACCTCAATTAGTTGTTTGTGTTTGTATTTACATCTAGTGTGTATGTTTTTTTTTTGCTAAATGGTAAATATTCATGATCGGTTTAGGTGTTACATATTGTGTTAACAATTGAAACGACCTAGATACTTGGTCTCATGACAAAAAAGAATAAAAAAACATGGAAGCAAACACAATTGGTACTATGTCGACACCAAAGTTGTGGAACAACGCGTATCTAGTAGCGATAAAGGAAAGAGCCCGAGAAAGGGTCGAGACGTCGACGGAACTAGCGAGGAAGCCAATGCAAAACGACAAATGTAAGCGAAGAGGAAATAAACTTGCGTGAACTCAAAACAGAATCTAGTGTGTATGTTTTCTAAATGAATTCATAATGTTTAGCATTTTCAACAAATAATGCAAAAGTTAGCGTTTGAAAAATTCGGATCCTAAACCATTGGTTTTCTCTTAACAAAACAGAGCATTGTACTGCAAATAATAGCTTGAGAGATGTCTATGATACGTACCTTGGCTGCCACTTTTATTAACCACCCAGACAAAATCATGTCCTGACATTTCTAACCCAGCTGCAATCTCAATCAGCTGCTCGTTGTCGAAACTCGACATGGTTCCGAAGGACAAGTAAAGCACTGAATCACATATCTTGGAATCGAGCCATTTCAAACATTCATGCTCATCGATGCTCGCCTTTTTGCCCCTCTCTGCTTTCTCCTTGAATTCTCTGTTCCCTAAAGAAAGCGGACCTATGTCCCAAGCCCTTTTCGCCACAAAACTCTTGAAAAAATCGGAATAAGCCGGTTCAAGCTCGTAGAAGCTGTTCACCAACACACCAAAGCTAGTTCTCTCTGAGTCTCTTATTTCCTTCATAAACTTCCCAATCACAGACTCTTCTTCTTTCTCTATGACCTGTTCCTCTGTAATCACAATATCTCCTGGGAGATCAGGAATCACGAAGGGCTCACAACTCGAAGCTGCTTTCTTGTAAGGCTTGTGAAGCCTTAGGCAATGAGAAGCACATAGAGAGAAGTATCCTGTGCCGTGGAACACAAGACTCGGTACACCAAACTTCTCAGCGACTTTAGCCGCCCAAGGGAAGAACATATTGGCGACGAGACAGTCTGGTTTCATTGTCTCGATGAGCTGCTCTAATTGCTCTTTGAAATATGTCATTGCGAGTAAGAACTTTTGATTCAAGCCACCTTTGATTAGGTCAGGGCTAGAGAAGATGAAATCGGTGTTCTCGCATCCTTGGGGCAAACCGAGCTCCGTGCAAGGGAAATTGAGGATTTGGATGGCGATGTCTTCGAGTTTCGGGTTCTCGTTGTTGAATGATTTGACGGGTTTCTCGAAGAGATTGGAGTTGAGAGGTGTAGTGAGGATTGTGGATTTAGCTCCTTTGGTGGCGAAGAGCTTGGCCATGTCAAGAGTTGGTATCATGTGGCCATGAGCCATGAAAGGGAAGAGGAAGAAATGGAGCTTATTAGAGACTTCGCCAGAAGTTCCCATGTTTGGCTGCGGAGAAAACAAGATCTGGGTTTTCAGAGCCAAGTACAAACTTTTCACTTCTTGTTTTTATAAAAAAAAAAAAATAGTGATTGGATGTTTGAGAACCAAGAGATATGAATGTGTATATAAATATGTTTATTGGGTTTTGGAGATTGAAGCAGGACGCAAAGAAAGAAAGAACAGTTTGGCAGCTAACGCTTGGATGATATGGAAACACAAATTTTTTGAGGGCCATTAACTTATATAATCTTGACTTTTGAGTCCATAGAATTTTGAAAATATATTTTTTTAAAAAGAGAGATTAACATAAATACTTTTTTTAAGTCAAATTTAGTGGTTGGTTATTCTAGAATTTCAAGATACCCAAATCCAAGGAATCCAAAAATTTACTATATGGGTATTTGAATATTTTATATATTTTTTTAAAAAAAATTATATATGAAAACATATCAAATCGAGTATCATAATCTTTAAATTTAATTATCTAGATAGTGATCCGATAACCTCGAATATCTTTATTTTTTTTTGGA
>PKML01062532.1:821064-865094 GCA_002933935.1 Eutrema yunnanense | reverse complement strand
TTCCGAGTACATGCTCATTCTAACACTGTTTATCTCCAAAAGCGTATCTGGATCCAGAGGAATATGATCGATGGTGAGGACTTCAGGGGTCAAATCTTCCACCGTTTGGATAGAGAGCAAATCATAGTTATCTTTGTTTCAAATTTGCAGAGAAGCTTTTGGTACTTTAGATTGCAGACATCAGTGTGTTCTTCACAAAGACAAAGATTGCAGACATCTATTACAAAAACAAAACATCCAACAGAGAGGAAAAGTAGAGCTACAAGAATACGATTGGGAGAGATTGGTGTGGGTTTGTTGGTAGAGATTGGTGTCGGTGCTCTGGTTGTAGCCCCATCGAAACTTTGATTTTTGGGAGAAACCACATGGAACTTGCAACTCATGATTTTCCCCCATCTAAAATAATTACAGATTTTTTTTTGTTTGGGTAAACGGTTTAACTTAATCGTAAACCGGTTTAGTTGTCGATTTGACGGTAATCGTTAGGATTTAACGTCATTGGGTAAAAAAACATGATTGAAATTTTAAATGGGGAAATGACCATACAAACTTTTTAGATGAGGAAAAATCATGAGTTGCAAGTTCCATGTGGTTTCTCCCAAAAATCAAAGTTTCGATGGGGCTACAACCAGAACACCCGTTGGATATGTTCCTAGATTGAGTATGCGTTCAAATGCTATGAAATAAATTAATTAAAGAAAGTTGTGAGAAGTTTACAAATTATCCATGAACCTTTTTTTATAGTTTTGATCATACCATGAACCTTTTCTAAAACATAACTTTATAATAGTGTTGAATTGTATTTTCATAAAACAATGCTAGGGTGTGTCATTTATTTTTTCATTCAGACTAAATACTTGGTCAAAGATTTAAAATCGAAGCAAACATGAGTACTTAAACAAAGACTAAGCAAATCCTGGAACAAGCTACGGAGCTTTACTTAACAAAAAACAGGTAGCTCATGTGATTCTACTTGGCGCAAGATCGAACACACTGCAAATTGAATTACCATCTGGCCAAACAAAACAGATTGAGTCACTTCTTTAACCGGTGCTCTTATTGTAAACCCATGACCAAAGATCATCTCTCATCATGATCTCCAATAGAATTTACTCTTTCCCGTTTAATTCAAATGTCATTTATGTAAGTAATTCAGCTTCTGTATTTAGAGTATTTACCAATCATGCCGTCGACTTGGGCTTTCCTTGACTAGCTAAAACCTCAAGTAAACCTTCATGGGCCTAAACCGAAATCCTCCGGTTAAGGCATGTTCCTTCGATTGACAGTTTTATCCGGTACGGTTTGATTATCCAGGCTTTTTAGTTTCAGCAATCTATCAATGGTTGATAATTAATATTCCTTGAAAATTAATCCTCATGCCCGACGATAAAGAATTGCAAGAGGCCAAGGAAGAAGAAGGCTCCTACGTTTGGGACAATGATAAGCAGCTCTACATCCATCACAGGCTACGTCTCTTTCCAATTCTTCTTCATTTTTTTAAATAGGTCGATTTCTTCGGAGCAAAATTAGTTTTTTTTTCCATTGTTTAGGATCTAGTATTTTGTTTGTTTGTTTGAGGAACTTACATAATTTAGCTTTAACTATAAGGAGTGATGAACAAACCAGACATGTTATTGAGATTGATGCTAACTTTGTTTTTGATTTGACGAATTTGCAGTAGTGGGTTTTATCATGACCCAATTGCTGGTTGGTACTATTGTAGCAAGGATGGTCGTTACTACAAGCATGAGAATGGCGAATATGTTCCCTTGGAACATGAACAGTCTAACCTGAACCCTCCTGGACAAATTGTCACTTGTGAAGATGACTCTGCCAGAAAAGACTCTCTTGCTCAGACTGAGAGTGTTCTATCAGTTTTAGATAATGGATATGACGTTTCATTAACTGAAACTCCTTCAGGTAAATTGAGTTCAGGTGAATTGTTGCATAACATCTATGTAATAGATAACTGATAGACACGTTATTTGCTCGAACAGGGTGCTCCATTGACCAGGAACGACCTTCCTCATGGTAGGTTTATATATTTCTTTATCATGGAAACTAATATATGTGCAACAGTGGGTTTTATCATGGTAGGTTTATATATTTCTTTATCATGGTAGGTTTATGGAACTTTTTTCCTTTGGATCAGGTTGGAAGATACACTTATTGAACTTTATCTGGCCGGAAATAACCAACGACCCAAATATTCCAGCTATGAGACACCTTCTGTGGCTGATAATCAGGACTACAAGATGTTGCCAGCTAATGGTCTTTGCCTGGGATAATGCTTATTAGCCTTTTATATTGCAAACTTTGGACTGAATTTGCTCTTCAAGATTGGAATTTAAGGAGAGAAGCTACAAAATTGTGTTTGTTCTTCAGGAGACGATGATGCTGAGGAACTTGAGGAGGGAGAATGGATTCCTGAAGAAGATTTTGATCCACAGGAAGACAACCTTGATGAAGGTTTTTTTTTTTTTTTTAATTATGTTCTTGTCATCTGCTTTCACTCTGCCACCATATCGATTTTCTTGGTTATGGTTATTGATATACGAAGCTACATAAATCCTTATTCCTCATGGTGTATAGTATTGTTCTTTCATGATTTACTAGCCGGTAGTGTTGTCTAAGGGAATCTTGTTACTTCGATGATGTGTTTCTTCAGCTAATAATATTCATAGCTTTGATGCTCATAGTTTCATTTGTAGCTGCTCCTTCAAGGGAGGAAGAAATATGGCTAGCACAATATGGTCAAGTCACTGATACCCCTGAGAAGACCCTGCCTGAGATCTCAGCTGTTGATTTGTGGGATTGGAAACTTGTTTGTGAATCCAGAAAAGCTGACAATGAACAGGTGGCCAGGCTAGTAGGGAGGCTGGTAAGACGGTCCGCCAATCTTCATCCATCTGTGGCTTCTAGTGGCACGCTTGTCAAAACTGCACCAATTTGTGAAGCACGGCTTCACCTGGTGCGAGTTAGGACAGGTTTACCGTTTTCCTCTTAACAAGTGTACAGATTTTCCAGATTGGATTTTTGTTAAAGCGCCAGTCTCTAGCTGCTCTTGACACACCAGAGATGGTAGCCTTATGTGCTTTGTTATGGATTTCAATCGTCAAATCTTGTGTTCCAGGTCAAGTCTATAAACTGCGAAATCCTAGTGCAAAGCACCTAGCATCCTTGTCAGTATATGACTCGTCCAACCCAACAAAAGATTGGGGATTCCCTGATATTTCAACAACATGGCAAAATCCTGATACAAAACGCAAAGCTAAGAAGGTGAAACCGAAAACGGACAGCAAACTCCCGGCAAAGCCACGAGATGAAGTCAACATGATTGAAGAGGTACTCCAATCCCACCTGCATGACTGGATTCTTGTAGTTATGTCTTAAAATGTTTGTGAAGGATTTAAACAGCCTGCTTCCTGAACTTCTGCCAACTATTTAGCAGGAGATATTTTTCCAAAGCTTTCAGTGAGAAACTTAAGTCTACATAAGAGTATTTCAATCGCGTAGTTTAGTGTGTTTAGAACCGTAGTAAGAAGCAACTAGTATTTTTGATTCATGGTCGTGTTGTTCATCAGCAGAGAAGTTGTTCATACAGAGATAGAGCTGCAGAGAGAAGAAATTTGCATGGTGGATATGGTGTGGGGCCAGGTCAAAAGGGAACAAAGGTGGGCCTTAACGCGGAGGAGCATGATAGTGCTTCTGAAGAGGATGGTACAGCGGAAGCATTGGAGTTTTCGTTTGGATCTGGAAGTTACGCAAGGAGGATAATGGGAAACATGGGGTGGAAGGAGGTAACTCATGAATCTAATCAGTTATGATGTAATGTGGTGTCACCGTAATTATGATAATTGGGGAAATGCAAATGCAGGGTGAGACGCTGGGGAAGAATACAAAAGGTTTGGTTGAACCGATACAAGCAGTGGGAAACACTGGGAATGTAGGGCTTGGTTATCCTCAAATGAGAAGGAAATAATCTAAGGTACCAGATTTCCTCTTTATATTACTTGAGAATGTGCTCTTGTGGTCACTTGAAATGGCTTGATAACAAGAGCTTCTATGAGAATAAGGTTGTACTAATTCATGGTTACTATCTATGTTTATCTCATTTCCTATGATCTTAGAGATGGGAGACAAAGATTACTATCCGTGAGGATGCATAAGTTGGTAAAGAAGCATCCTGAATCGAAATACTGATGACCGCAACCAAGAAGTCAATTCTCCACTTTTTATCTGATGTTTTGATGATTAAATTATGAATTTGGGTGTTTTCAAAGTCTATAAATTAGCTACAAAAGAAAAAGAAAATGATGTGACTGAATAAAATCATTTCAAGAAAGAAGTGCTATTTCCCCATATATCTTTGGGTGACTTGTTCCGACACGAGACGATAAATCGCAGGGAACTTGCTTAATAATAGTAATATAATAATATTTGAGTTTCTAGATTACCCTAAAATGTCTCTGAAGCTTGAAAATATTATCTATCGTCTTCATTAAATTGGTCTTCATTGAATTGATATGTAAATGCATTCGAGTGATGATGGTCAATTTGGTGGGTACTTATCATTCCTAAAGATTCACATTTTTAAATTTTGTGAATATTCATCAAAGATAGCCAATGAAATAAAATCATTCCTAAACCAGAAACGACAAGTATATAATATATTTTTAAAACGCGTATAACTCAAGATGTAAGGTCAAAGTTACGGTCAGCGCCTTACGATACGCGTCTTGCTCTTGAAAGCAACTTCTGCGAAATTCAAAGCCTATCATTTGATTGATTTAATCATATTTAAACACGGTCTCTCTCTGGATTCATCTTCATCGTTCTTCTTTCAAACCCTAATCTCTCTTTATTTCTTAAGCAATCGAATTTCGATGATGGCGGGTATTCAAGGCCAGATTCTCGAGGTCACTGGTTGGTGCCTTTTTTTCCTCTCTCACATCCCTAATTTCTTTGTTGTTTATGAACCGGTGAATATTCCTCTGATTCGATCTTAGAGAAGGATTGTTTTTGTTAATGGGATTCGTTTGATTTCAGTTGTTGGGTGCCAGAAATTGAAAGACACGGAATGGATTTCAAGGCAAGATCCATACGTTGTCCTCGAGTATAGCGGCACAAGGCACCGTACCAGAACCTGCAAAGGTTCATATGATTCCTTCACAGATTTTGCTCTTCTATTCTTACAAGGTTCATATGAAAGCTTACTCATCTATGAATTGGATTTGGTTGATGGGTGTTTCTTTTTCTTTTTTCCCAGATGGTGGAAAGAACGCTGTATTCCAAGAGAAGTTTATGTTCACTTTGCTCGAAGGCCTTAGGGATCTTAAGGTAGCTGTCTGGAATAGCAACACACTCTCCACTGATGACTTTATTGGCAATGCTACGTATGTGACCTTTTTTTTTATTTTTTTTATGCTTTCGATTTCCTGATTCGGATTTTGGAAAAATTGAGTCTTTTGCTTTCTGTTGTGATTAGGATTCAATTGCACAAGGCTCTTTCTCAGGGATACGACGACTGTACCTGGACTCTGCAGACTAAAACTGGGAGGTAATAACATTGCTTTCACTACTTTTCTATCCTTTTGCATTGAGTATCATGTTTGGTAATCGATACTTGCACATTCGCCTTGCTGGTTTTGGTGATGTACTTGCTCATTATCAATGCAACTTTTGATGTGTTTCTGTTTGTAGCATAGACTGCTTGAATATATATAGTTTCCTCAGTTGCGTTGCTACATTTGTGTATCTACGTGTGTGAAAACTTCACTTCTTTTCCATTTATTTACATTGTTCCCACTTGACATGGAAGCACGGTTTTGTTCACTCATTATGTGAGTTTCTTGTCATCATTGCTGCAAACTGTTTGATTTCAGAGAAACCTGCACTTCTTTGAAGCACTTGTTCTTAATTTTGAACTTCTAAATGTCTGTTTCTGTTGTTAGGTTTACCCAAACAAAAAAAGAGAGTAGTGAAGTTCCATTTATTTATTGTAGTATTAAATTCTAATCTTATTAAAATTGGTCTCTGGTGTATACCATTTTTGTTTTCTTATATTCCCGGATAGTCAGTTGCAACAATATGCAAAGATTTTGGTAGTTTGTCGGTCCTCAGCGATTGCCCCTTGTTAAATGAGTTGTTCTTTGATTAGAAATCATCTGAAAAATGCATCACCTTTCTATCTTGCAGATATGCCGGAGAAGTAAGACTCATACTGCACTATGCAGGAGCAAATGTAAAGTCAAGTCGCAATTAGCAAACATTGTGTTACAGGTTCATTAATTTAATGGACAAAAAAGGCTAAGCATACAATCCATTTCTTGTATGCAGAAACATAATTACGGGTCTGCGCCATCAGCACCACCATATGCGCCTCAAGTACCTCACTACTCAGCACCGCCTTCTCCATTTCCATATTCATCACCACCATACTCTGGACCATCTCTATACCCACAAGTACAAAACTCTCAGCCGCAATCAGCATACCCACCACCTTCAGCTTATCCTCCTCAGCCATCTGGCTATCCTCCTCAGCCATCTGGATATCCTCCTCAGCCATCTGGCTATCCTCCCTCAACCTCGGCTTACCCTCCGGTTCCATCAGCGTACCCTCCTCCGCCATCCTCAACTTACCCTCCGCAACCATCGCCATATTACCCACAAGGTACATAAGTGTTATTTTTTTTCTTTCTGTTGTGTGCTTTTTGTGTTTAGATGTTCGTTTTCCGTAAGAAAACCACAACATTTGCCTTGTCAAACAAATTACATCTAAAGAAGTTGGGTGTGTTTTGTAGAATATCTCAAAACAAGATTGAGTTGTGGTTGATATTTTTTCTTCTTGTTTTCCAGGTCCATATCCAGGACAATACCCGCCGCCGCCTCCGTACTAAAGCTCCGGCGACGGAAAGTGGTTATTATGATGTATAGTTGTTATTACTGATGCTATTTCTAGAATTTGGTGACGAATTTTTCTATTTTTAAAAAAAAAACTTTCACTGTGCTGTTGCTGGCCTTTGCACATTGAGAAGTTTGGATCTTTTAATATTAGCCAGATTGCAGATTTTCTTGTTCATCATCTTCAGTCAAAGTTCCATAAGCGTTGGTTTCTGTTGTGTCTTTAACAACTCTCACTAAGAATTGGAACTATAGGCGTTCACAGCTTTACAGCCTCGAACCATTATTGCACATCTCAGATTTTAATCAGATAATTAGAGAAATAAGTTATTTTGGTCAATGCCCGTGATTTAAAGTCTTTAACTAATAACGTTGTTGACAATCGGCAAAAAGTAGTAGAATTAAGCCGACAGATTTTACTGCACTTTGGTTTCTCGATCTCTACTCCAATGAGTAAAAAGTTGGTAAAGCGGGAAACAGAAAAAGAAATTACACATAAAATGAAAGGAAAGCAGGAAAAGAAATTACACATTTAATATCATACAAAAAAAATAAACAATATATCTTGCGAGTAAAAGACAAACGTGAAAACCATCTCGCCTTCTCTCATAAATCAATCTCCTTCTTTTCGCTCTCCTTCCCACTTCCAGCTTTTCTCCTCTCTCTCTCTCTCTCTCTAGTCTCTCTTTTGTAGCTCCCTGCTACAGCTAATCTCTGCACGTTTCCATAGAGAGAGGAAGATGAGTCTCTCTCCCGATAGATTTTCTCTCTATCATCTTATCTTCTTCTGTGTAATGCTCTGAGCCAACCCAACAACCAAAGAGAAAAACCAACAATATAGAAGAGAAGATCTCTCTCCTCATTCTTGACTTTACCCGAACAATGGCGATTCGGAAGGACGACGAAAGTCGAGAAGAACAGAGCACTTCGTTTCTTCTTGATGCTCTCTACTGCGAAGAAGAGAAATGGGAAGACGAAGGAGAAGAATTTGAGCAAGTTGAAGAAATCTCTTCCTTTTCTTCTTCTTCTTCTCCATTCGTTCTTCTGCAGCAAGATTTGTTCTGGGAAGACGAAGATCTGGTCACTCTCTTCTCCAAAGAAAAAGAACAAGGACTCAGCTGTCTCGATGATGTTTATCTATCCACGGATCGAAAAGAAGCCGTGGGCTGGATTCTGAGAGTCAACGCTCATTATGGGTTCTCCACTTTGGCAGCTGTTCTAGCCATAACTTACCTCGACAAGTTCGTCTGTAGCTACAGCTTACAGAGAGACAAACCATGGATGCTTCAGCTCGTTTCTGTCGCGTGCCTCTCTCTAGCTGCTAAAGTCGAAGAAACCCATGTCCCTCTTCTTCTAGACTTCCAAGTAAATGATGATACTTGAGATCATTTCCCTTAAAGTTTTGTTTTTTTGTCCTCCTGTTCTCAATCTCTCTGGTTTTTGGGTTTGAATTAGGTGGAGGAGTCAAAGTATGTGTTTGAGGCGAAAACCATACAGAGAATGGAGCTGCTGATTCTGTCTACTCTCCAATGGAAGATGCATCTCATTACACCAATTTCGTTTCTCGACCACATCATCAGGAGATTGGGCCTTAAGAACAATGCTCACTGGGATTTCCTCAATAAATGCCACCGTCTCCTCCTCTCTGTAATTTCCGGTTCGTAAACGACAAACAAAAAAAAAACCATTTCGTTTATCAATCTACTGAGTAATCTTACATTCTTGTGTTTTTTTTGGGGGTCAGATTCTAGATTTGTCGGCTACCTCCCGTCAGTTGTTGCGGCAGCCACAATGATGCGAATTATAGAGCAAGTTGAGCCCTTTGATCCTAATTTATACCAAACTAAGCTCCTCGGTGTCCTTAACATAACCAAGGTTGGTTTAGCGCCTTACTAGTAATAAAATCATATCATGTTTCAGTCTAATTAAGCATTTTCACGAACAACAGTTAACGTGCGTTAACAGGAAAAGGTGAAAACTTGCTACGAACTCATCCTCCAATTACGAGTGGATCGCATCGGTTTACAGATCGAAACCCAATCTAGCCGGAAACGCAAGAATCACGAGTCATCGTCGTTGAGCAGCCCAAGCTGCGTGATCGATTCAAACCCTTTCAATAGCGACGAAAGCTCAAACGATTCGTGGACAGCGAGTTCGTACAATCCACCATCATCACCGCCGCAACAACCTCCATTGAAGAAACCGCTTTCGCATCTGCCATGGGCAATCGTAGCCACTCCATAAGAATCGAGCTCGCTTTCTTCCGTTTATCTATATATTATATATTACCGTCTGAGAACAAATCCGTTCCCCGTTGCATATACGAAATGTCGCGAATGCCCTTACTTTCCCATGGCTTGATACGGCGTGTGTGTCAAGGGTATTCATGACATTTGACTGCATGGGATGGGATTAAGAGAATCGAAATAAATCGTAACTTTTGCAATCTTTGGTACTTAATCTCCGGGATTATTAATATTTAATGTGTCTTAATTATGACTTCTTGTGAGTAATATGAAAAGCCTTCTTTCCCGCTTGTAGTTTAGGGGGAATATTTACACTTCAGTTATGTCGAAAATAGATACCCGCATTTGATCAACAGATATTTAATCCCGTTTTAAAAATGGAAATCTACACAGTTCGAAAAATTCTAGAAAAAAAAATAAAAATACGATTAGCATGGAGATTGCATAGGAAGATGGGTTGGACTTGGGAGTTTGAAGATAGCGTGTAATTTGCGGTGTTAAAACATAATAGATTAACGGACTTACACCCAAAAAAAAAAAAAAAAAAAAGTGTTTTTGGATAAAGAAAGGTTTTTGATGTTATTTGGATTAGTGACGAAATGTAGCATTTTTATTTTTCTTCTACAGTGAGATGTATATAATTGTTACTAAATGAGATGTCAAAATATTTAGTATGGAATGAAATTGTTGTGTGTTATGATTGAAAATGAAGGCTTTGACTTGGTGGGAAGAGCCAATTGTTGCTTTTTGGGTCAGTCTTTAAATATATATAATCGCTTTCAAACATGAAATTATATATAATTATATTTTCAAAAAACAAGAAAATTGAAAACGCAACACTATAATTTAGTCTTATCAACCAACCCAAACATATTAAAATACAACATTATTATAATATCAATTTTGCATAATTTTAGTAGTATTGTCTTACAAATTACAGAGACACATACAATATATTTAAAGTAATATAACAACAATCAGCAGATGTGTAAGATAGTTTTTGGAGATCAATTACACAAATAAATAAATATTACAGTAGCAATTAATTTTGTTGAAGAAAAGAAACACAGACTCATTAAATCGTTGAATTGTGGATAAATTTTCGTGAGACAGACAAAACAAAAAGTAGGAGAGTGTAGTACACGCGCCACATTTGTTGAGTGGTGATAAAATCTGGTGCAGCAGTAACACCAGAAACAAAGCAACCTGCTTCCACTCTGAGCACCTGGGATGACGCCACGTGGCCAAAAGCATTCATCGTCACTATTCTACGCATAACAAGAAAGTCGCTAACCTAAATTATTTGTAGAAGAAACCAACCAATATATGACGACGATTTAGGAAACTTTTTTTTTTCTTTTCCTTCAACGATTGATTGATGATACTTCTATAAAGAATAAATAGTAGTAGTAGTTTTTTTTTTTTTTTTTAAGAACCACATTGTAATCAAAATCAGTTTTGATGAAAATATGAAATGAATCATCTACTACTATACTCCTTCCGTTTCTTTTTATAAATAGTTTTACAGATTTTATTTTGTTTCACAATATAAGTTGTTTTCATGTTTCTATGCAATTTTTACATTTATCGAATACTGTGTGGCCAATAATATTCTGCAATTTTTTTTATGATTGACTGGATTAGTTTTAATTTAAATATTAAATGTTATTTTTTCGTAAAAGATGAGTTTCTTAATTATCCGTGTTTTTAGCTAAAACTATTTATAAAAAAAACTAATATACATTTGTATTACGAAAATTATACATATATATATATATTTGTTTTTAACAAGTGCCGTCAAGCTTTAGGTGGTGAAATCTTCTCTACTTGTTTTTTTTCACTTTTTCTTTTCCAATTTTATTTTCGCTTTTTTTTTCAACAAAAAGAGAGTATTAAATCTCTACTTTTTTCACGTGTGACACGAATTTTATCCTTTCTTGATTTATATTTCTTTTTCCTTTAATTTTCCCAATTCATTTCATTATTTAGAAAAAAACGATTTGCTTTTAGTATGTCGTTTCTTAACGCTCAGCCACACGTCATCAAAACGTATATCAACTCCTCTCGATTATGTAATCTTGTCAACGTTTAGTATTAAAACAAAATATTAAATATCAAATTAAGCACCCATATAGATTAAATTTATAACAAAAGATACGTTCTCTAACTTCAACTATACATATATACTTATGAAAGGTGCAAACAATCAACACCCATATAGATTAAAAATCAAATTAAGCACATATATTCCGTTTTAACATGTTAACAAAACATGACACTTATTTAAAATTTTGTATATCGTCTCTAAACATAGGTATATATATGAGTTGTTTTTTTGTGTGTGTGTTGTTGTTGTTCTTGTCTTCTTGACCAAGTACGCTAATTTATACTAAGAAACAACCTATTATAATTTGCGGAAGCATGGAATATATACACTGTGATGTATCAAAACTAAAAATTAAAAGTACTGAAACTTGAGTCACTAATCTAATAAAAGTAGCATAAATAAATTGAAAACCCTCAAATATTGGTTTTAAAAAGAAATACTTAAGATGTCGTCATAAAATTAGAATCGACCACATGCATTAACCATAATAGTAAAAGCTTCAGATAATAATTTGAAAATATTTGGGGCATGTATCAATGAAAGACGAGATCACGAGAAAGGATGTATGTTGAAATCGGGAGGTTTTCAAAATGGGAGACAAACAAATCTTTGTGGTTATTCTTTTTCTATATAAAATTTGAAATAGTTGTGGAGAATGTGTGTTTCTGTCTTATTTTTGTCTCTTCTATTGGTCTTCTCCTCTGAAAGGTATGTTATCAATATCATGGTACCATACGCATCTCGTGAACCATATAATGACTTGCCATAAATTATATTTTCTGAAACAAAAATAAAATAAACCGAAGAAAATAGAGATTATTTGTTAGTATATTCTTTATGTTTTTTTTTTTTACAAATATATATACATACAGTGTTCTTCTCGATTGAATAATTCCATTCTCTCCATTCCATTCTATACCATCAAACAGATGTGAATATGTTGATATTAATCAATAAATAGGTGTTAAAATCGATGCTTAATTTCATTATAGAAAAAACTGATCAGTTACTAATAATAATTAGGTAAAACAAAATGAAAAATACTAGTAAAAAATGGGGGAAAGGAAAACAGCTTGCACAAAAAGAAAGAGTAAAGAGGTCAAATGTGTCCCCACACAACAATAATTATAGAATAATATTTATCATTCTCTCTGGTTTTGTGACCTTTTTATATCTTAAATAATTCTTCTTTTGACCTAGTCTCTTCCATTCTTCTTTTTCTTTTATTGTAACGGGAAGACAATGTGGTTGTATGGTCAAAATGTTATGCGGGGGACTGAAGACTCCAAATTAATACATCAAATTTGTTATCCAACTACATATGCTTAACAATTTCATTCCAAAATTTCGGATTAATTAAGCAATTTAGATAAATCATAAGTAGAGTGTAAACGCTGCTAGTGTAATAATTGATTCATTGATCAATGTTTCTGCACTAGAACTTAGGTTTTATTCACAGAAGCTAAGTGCATAGTTTTAAAGGAGAATTGAAAATTTAGAGCAAAAAATGGGAACTATTGTCCCCTTAATACTTATTGGAAGATTATTGTCCCCTTAGTATTTATATTAAGGATAATCCAATTTTACCCCTTAAAATAATAATAATCAATATTTTTTAAAAAAATTAAAATAATTAGGCATTGATAAGAAAAAAAAAGATTACACGACAAAGAAAATATTTTCGAGTTAAGTAAAAAGAAAAAAAATTACACGACAAAGGAAAAAAAGTTTTTAAAAAGGAAATATTTTGTTAAGGAAATATTTTTAAAAATGAAATATTTGATCATGTTAAGGAAAAAAAAAAGTACACGACAAAGGAAATATTTTTGAATATTTTTTTAGGAAAAACTGTTTTCAAAACGATTTAAAAAAGGAAAAAAAAAATATTTTTTGAAGATTTTTAGTTGTTCCTATATTTTCTCTCAGATTTTGTTAACCGATTGGTAGAATATGTATTCTACATTCAGTAGAATCAAGACAAAATAGTAGAACTTATATTCTACAACAAAGTAGAATATAGAGAAAATGGTAGAACTTCTATTCTACAAAAAGTAGAATATAGAGAGCATTATAGAATGCGAATTCTACAATTAGTAGAATACATACAACATTGTAGATAACAGATTCTATAGGGATAGTAGAATGCTATACAAATAGTAGAATACCTATTCTATACTTGGTAGATTTTAGAGCAAATATTAGAAACCAAATTCTACAATTAGTAGAACATGAAAATAAATATTTTTAAAAAAAATTATTTTTCCTAAGATAAATTACACAATATATATTACTTATTTAATATGAATTTTCCGAATTTCTAAAGTAAGTATAAATATTTATTTTGAATATTTTTATATTTAATAAAGGGTATTTTAGTCTAAAAATGACATATCTCAAATAAGTACTAAAGGGACAATAGTTCCTATTTTTTGCTCTAAATTCTCAATTCTCCATTTTAACGTCCCATGCTGCACTATTTTCATATTATCACTACATGTTTGTACGATTCTAAATACCGCATTTAGCTTTAAGAGCACAATTTGCATCATGGCTAAAGCCATATATGCGCGGCCATTATATTGTTTTTTTTTTTACCAATTTTTACTGTATTATAATTTTGTTTGTGTTTTTTTAGTACAACAAACCGAAATAAACTTAGCCTTAAACCCGATTGGGTCCGGTTAAAAAATCTAAATCAGAATACAATTGGTTACAAAAACCGAAATTTGGACCGATTACTAAACTGGATTGAACCGGCGGCCATTAGATGTTGGGGATTTTACTTCAGCAAACTGATATTTTTTGTAGACCTAGATGTCCGTACGATCTAGGTCTCGATTGTTTATAGGGGATTTCATGTTATAATAAAAAAAATTATAATATGGAAACACAAACATATATAAACGCAAAGAAACAATCGGTACACAGCACACTAAAAGAATGTTACTCACTACTCCCAACCTCTAGACCAACATAAATCCAGTTTATGTTTGTTTCTATTATATATTATTTTAAATAAAAAAATCTAAGTTTTTATTTGTTAGATTCAAATTAGAAGCAATCATAATCATTAATCAGGATCGGCTTTGGGCTAAAGCCAATAAAACACTAGTTTTAGATGCCAAATTTTATAAAAATATTTGGGGCATCAATTTTTACACTTATCACAATAAATAAATAAAACAATATATACATGCAATGACTTGAATATTATATACTTTGTTGACGGTTAATCGAATCATAAACTAATTTTACCTTTACAATCACAAATGCGCAGACGTTTTTACTAGTCAAGGTTTGTTGACAAAGATCACATGCATTGAAAAATTAAGACATGATTAGCTTCGAAACACGGAAGTGGGATGAAAGAGAAGTAAAAACAAAAAAAAAAGTGACAAGAGCTGCATTCCTCATATTTGTAGTCTATGATTCTGTCTCACAGCTTGCAAAGTCTATGATGCTTAAAACAAAGTAATCATTGGTGTAAAAAAAAAACTGATAAACATATAACAAAATATATTGTCTCATATGAACATGTATATATATATATATATATATATAAAAAAAGTGCATCACTATAATATTTTATTGGGCAATTGACCAAAATAGCACATTTTAAAATTTTTGTTCCAAAATTAGCATTTTTAGTTAAAAATGATAATAATAACACAAATTTTGACAATAATAACACAAATTTAATATTAAAATGACATAAAATCATTTCTTAATGGAAAAAACTAAACCCTAAATTGGAAATAGTGAACCCAAACATAATGTTTAATTTTATTTTAAATTTATTTTGGGTAAACAAGTATTTTTACATAATTATTTATGCTATTTTTGGAATTTTAAATTTAGAGTGATAGTTTTAGAACAAAAAATAAAATTTGTGCTATTTTAGAGTATTTCTCTATTTTATTTTATATATTAATATATCCTATAAAAAAATTAAGTTGTTAAAATTTATTCATTATAATATTACTATTTCATACTTTATATGATAATAATAATTCATAAAGATAAATTAAACATAACCTTAAAATTATATTTTTGGAGCTGTTTTATAGAAAATTTGATATTTCTTATTTACTGGCATAGTTGAGAATTCCATATAGGGTCTGATCGTTTGTGCCGCACAAATTTTCGAACGTAGATCGCAGCGTCCAGCCGCAGTCGCAAGAGGCTGCGTCTGGTAAACGAACACCGTTTGGCCGCAAACGAACAGACCCATAATATAACACTAGTTTTTTAATAGCATAAATACTTTCAAGTGATTTTTTTTTGGAAACAATTACAAAAATCTGAATTGTTCGAATGGACTTATCCGGGAAAACAGAGCATTTTTAACAACAATATGCTCTGAGACTTATTAGCTACAAGCAGGCTGGCTACAAGTAGGATCATAAATACTTCCCAACGATTTGACATGTCAATGTTACTCTCAACTTGAAAAGGATGAAAATACACAATACGATTTGTAACTTCCTTTGCAATGGTGATTACAGGATAAAGAGGAGATAGAAACGGTCGGAAGTAACAGAAGAGAGTCCATACTACTCAATCTTAGAACAATATTGCTATGGAATGAAGCTACATTAAAAAAATATCACATAGTGGCGGTGTCATCGCTTGGTTCGTATAAACCAAACGTCTATGAACATCAATTTGTTTAAGTAGCAAAAGATAATTTAAAATTAAATAAATAGGAAAGAGAAATTAAAAACTCATTAATACCCTTTTAATTTCAAATAAATACGTACAATACCATTAACCTAAAAACTATGTTATCAGTAAATATAACCGACGATACTGTTCACCAACCGCCACCGATATTGTTCATTCAAAGTCGATGACACTATTTATTATCGGAGAACGTAACATTCCATACTTATTAGCGTGCTAACAATAATATCTAATTTTTTGTTAACACGTTAACAAAAATGTCTGATACTTGTTAACAGTTAACGTGCTAACAATAATATGTGATACGTGTAACATGTTAACAGAGTATGTTACATATTAACAATAATATATGATATTTGTAACGTGATAACAATAATATATGATACTTGTTATTATTATTAGCACGCTAATAAGTATTGGATAACACGTTAACAAAATTTCGACCCACCGAACTGAACTACATAGTTTTGGACCTCTTGGTTCTAAATTTCGAATTCATTCAAAATCTACAGAAAATTAGAAATCTAAATAAACCAAATACCGGCTCTTAGATAAAATAAAAAATAGTAGAATAAATACCAATTAAACATGCAACACACGACATGAATGGGATGTATACAGATCTGTTCTAATGATTAGTAATTAATTGACCAATTATGGCTATAATGATAGCAAAATCAAAATGTAAAATATAAGGGTATAAATGAAGTAGGACCAAATGAATATAACAATGAAAATGAACAAAGAAGAAAGGGAAGAGTGTGAGCTGCGATTGCAGAACCTGTCGCCATGGCCCTCTCCGTCAGACAAATCAGACTGCAGGTCCCAAACCCTTGTTCTATTTCGTGATTCACATTATTGTATGCTTTTATCTCCACAATTCTATTAGATATGTACAAGTTGCCTAACGTACCCGTACGTATATAACTATATATGCATATAAGTTTGAGCCTTTTTAGACCATTTTCAATCAATTTACCATACCCTATGAATGTTACATTTGATTTCTAATTCAATTAAGAAACTTTTAGATAGCAAATGTGTTTGGATTTTTGTCTACATCAATAGAAAGTATGAAGAAGACACTACGAGTATTCATATCTTAAACCGATGAAAGAATAAATCTGATTTATATGTTTATACTCTAGTTTTGAATATGAAATTTTGGACAAGAATATGGTTTAATACTTGAAAACACGTATTTGTGATACATCATATATAATTTTGTTGACAAAGTTATAGGAAATAAAATAAAATATAGTTAAATATAACGGATATGCGAGTAACGGTAAGATATTAATTAAGAGGTCCACAAATTTATACACAAAGGTTCGGTATATATGAATGAGTATTGACTATTGATAATATTTGTTCTTTATCAAAAGAGTAAATTTGCAATTTGCTGCTATAAACATGCCCCAACCCAATATTGCAAAATGTGGTATTTGTGTATCCATATCATTGAATTATTAGTGGTCACGATCCCATATATGAAGCCAAATCTAGTCTCACGTTTTCACAAAGAAACATCAAGGAAGCATACAAAACTTCTTCAAACACTTTCTCCTTTTTTTTGCATGATTTTATCGATTGGAGCTACCAAAAAAGGTTTCTGTTTAAATATAGAATATTTTGAATGTAGCTACTCGTAGCCACTATGATAAATTATTTTCACAATATATAGTGATACACAATGAAAGAAGTGTAATAATTATATCGCTTTGATTTATCAATTGGTAGTAGAGTAGAATTTAGAGAGATCCAGTGTGGATTAAACCAGTGTGGATTAAGTGTAATAATAAATATATATATATATATATATGAATAACTATAGAGTGTTTGAGATTCTGAAATTTAATATCTATGTTATATTGGGATTTTGATTTTCATAGTGTCGTATTGGAGTAAAGGTAATGATCATATGGTACAACAATATTAGAGAAGAGAGATGAAAATCACGAGATATGTATTTCATGTTGTCCAAATTGGTGGACAAACGATTCACTATATATGATGACTCAGAATCTTTTTTTTTTTGATGTTTTTCGGCTTCCGGGAGTAATTCCAAGCCCAAAGACCCAAATTAATCTTCCGGGTGGGAGTGACACAGCCCACTTATAATGCCTCATTTGGCCAAGTGCTTGTCCTAGTAATTCCGCTCTCACGGGGAATCGATTTCTGGCCTAGACTAACATGGCCGACACTCACTACAGAAGGGGAACCACCCGACCACCAACAACTTGGTTAAAACTCTTTTCTTGGATCCTAGTTATGGACTTATTTGGTACATTCTTTCTTTTTCTGCATTTGTGGTCTCGTTATTTTGGTTGGGATCTTTACTAATAAATTGGCCTTAAAAATTTGGTTTGTTATTAACTTCAAATGTGAGTCCCTTGTATATATATATATATTTATTTTTTTTAAAAATCGATTATGTCATTACAAAGTACTAAAATTGATTCAAAAAGTACAAAAAAATAATATCTTTAAAACATTAGCTTATTTTTATTGGTTAAGTAATAATAGAATATGATCAAGTGGATATAATCTGATAGAAAAAACGCGTAAAATGATTGATTCCAATCTCTACAGGACAAGAGCGATATATCTATTTCAAGACCAAACCAGAGTGGTCTCGCACACTATATGATATATTGATATCTCGCCCATTATATCTCTTCTGTAGTGAAAGCAACTCTCTCACGACGCAGCAGCAATGGCGGAGAAGTCGAGCTTCTTCTTCGTCCATTTCAGCTTCCTTCTGCTTCTACTGAGTATCATAACATGTTGCGAGGGAGGGAGGAATCCGGAGCGGCGTTCCTCGGAGAGGACATTGATGGACGGCCAGGATCTCTCGAGGCCTCTGAAGCTGACGTTTGGTGGGCCTTCTCGGAATTGGACTGACGCCATTCCCATCGGCAATGGCCGCTTCGGAGCCACGATCTGGGGCGGCGTCTCCTCCGAGACTCTCACCCTCAATGGTAATTGTAAAAAACGGCGTCGTTTTTGTTTGTTTATTCTCTCCATTCTTGTGTTGTCTTCATTCTCGTTTTTTTTTGTTGGGATTTAGGTAATAAATGCATCTCTATAGTTTCTCTGCTATATCAGATTTTGATCATTACTACTATTGTTTCTCGGAAACATTTATTGACATAAATGCTTTCGACATTGTAAGCAATAGAACAGGGGATTGTTCTTGAGACATATTCTTAAATCGTAACTACCCGAATCGAACTGGATATCTTAGTTTGATTTGTGAAGTAAAATGCGTAAAGGCAAACACTTTTGCTGAAAAAAGACATCTTGTTTCTTGTTTAATGCTGCTCTGTTGTGTTCTTTGAATAGTTGTGGATCTAAAGTGTTAAAAATTCAATGGGTTTTGATTGATAGAGGACACGATTTGGACTGGAGTTCCAGCAGATTACACGAACCCGAATGCCCCGGAAGCATTAGCACAAGTTAGGAGGCTTGTTGATGACAGAAAATATGCTGAAGCTACTTCAGAAGCTGTCAAATTATCAGGCCATCCTTCTGATGTATGTTTTGATTCTTTTGGTGAAATGTGTTTATTTATTTTTCACTTCTTGATTTTTCTTAGCATGTGTAAAGAATAATCCTTTGTTCTTGGTTTCTCTAAAGGTTTACCAGCTAGTGGGAGATTTGAATTTAGACTTTGACAGTTCACATCGTAAGTACACTCAAGACTCTTATCGCCGTGAACTTGATTTGGAAACAGCAGTAGCTAAAGTAAGGTACTCGGTTGGGGCTGTGGAATTCTCAAGGGAGTTTTTCGCTTCCTATCCGGATCAAGTAATTGTAGCCAAGATCTCTGCAAGCAAACCGGGGTCTCTGTCTTTTAAGGTATCTTTTGACAGCGAATTGCACCATCATTCGGAGATAAATCCCAAGGCGAATCAGATTCTGATGCAGGGGAGTTGTCGTCCCAAGCGTCTTCCTGTGAACTTGAACAAAAGTATCAACGCCACAAATATACCGTATGATGATCACAAAGGATTGCAATTTGCTGCCATTCTCGAAGTGAGGGTAAGCAATGGTGGCTCTGTGACTTCCTTAGGTGGCAAGAAACTAAGTGTTGAAAAGGCGGACTGGGCGGTTCTGCTTCTGGCGGCTTCATCTAACTTTGACGGGCCATTTACAATGCCCGTTGATTCTAAGAGAGACCCTGCAAAGGAATGCATTAACAGAATCAACTCAATCCAGAAACACTCATACTCTGATCTTTATGCTCGTCATTTGGGAGATTATCAGAAACTTTTCAACCGGGTCTCTTTGCAACTTTCCGGCAGCTCAGAAAATAAATCCGTGCAACAAGCAGCTTCAACTGCTGAAAGGGTGCGATCATTTAAAACCGATGAAGACCCTTCATTGGTGGAACTTCTATTCCAGTATGGTCGATACCTTCTTATATCTTCTTCAAGACCCGGAACTCAGGTGGCTAACTTGCAGGGCATATGGAACAAGGACATTCAGCCGCCATGGGAGTGCGTTTTCGCTTTTCTTCATTTCTCTTGGGATTTCATCACTTTGTTGATGTGTCACTAACTCCCTTCATCTTCTTATGCGGGATTTGCAGTGGTGCTCCTCACCTGAACATTAATCTCCAGATGAACTATTGGCATTCTCTTCCTGGTAATATCCGGGAATGCCAGGAACCGTTGTTTGATTATATGTCGGCTTTAGCAATCAATGGCCGCAAGACAGCACAAGTAAGTTTCTATCCTTTTTGTATTGATGGGCGTTGCAATGTTAACATCAATGTGTGAAACTTGTTGAGTGTTTCAAGATCAATAGCCGCTTATGTATGATGCATTTGTGTTTCATATCACTAGAGACATTAGTCGTATAATCATTTTGATGCGGTATATAGGTGAACTACGGAGCAAGTGGTTGGGTGGCACATCAAGTATCAGACATATGGGCGAAAACTTCACCGGATAGAGGTGAGGCAGTGTGGGCCCTCTGGCCCATGGGTGGAGCTTGGCTCTGCACTCATGCATGGGAGCATTATACATACACAATGGACAAGGTAAGGTCCTCAATCTTGCTGATCTCACATCAGTTTATTTAATTGGTACTATGTTTTCAACCTTTACTTGTTTATTTGTTTATAGGAATTTCTCAGAAAGAAAGGATATCCATTGTTGGAAGGATGTACGGCGTTTCTTTTGGACTGGCTGATCAAAGGTAAAGACGGATATCTCCATACGAATCCATCGACATCCCCTGAGCATATGTTTACTGCTCCGGATGGCAAACCTGCCAGTGTTAGCTACTCATCAACCATGGACATTGCCATCGTAAAGGAAGTCTTCTCTGCTATTGTGTCTGCGTCAGAGGTAACAAGACCGATGAAGCAACAAAAAAAACGAAAAGAAAGCACATCACCTCATCGATACTGAGCTTCTCTGTCTTCTGGTTTGTCAACAGGTTTTGGGAAAAACAAAAGAGACTTTTATTGGAAAAGTCATTGCTGCTCAAGCAAATCTTCCACCCACTAGAATAGCAAAGGATGGTTCTGTAATGGAATGGGCAGAAGATTTTGAGGACCCAGAGGTACATCATAGACATGTTTCACATCTCTTTGGTCTCTTCCCGGGTCACACAATCACACTTGAGAAGTCTCCCGAACTTGCTAAAGCTGTGGAAGTAACACTTAAGAAAAGAGGTCTGTGATATTCTTTTTTCTTTCCCATTCCCTTTCTGCAATGTCATTGACGTGGTTGGAGCAATATGTAATATTGAACTGATTGTTGCAGGAGAGGAAGGACCAGGGTGGTCCACCACTTGGAAAGCTGCCTTGTGGGCAAGGCTTCACAATAGCGAGCACGCGTATCGGATGGTGACACATATTTTTGATCTGGTGGATCCGTTACACGAACGTAACTACGAAGGAGGACTCTATAGTAACTTGTTCACAGCACACCCGCCGTTCCAGATCGATGCCAATTTTGGGTAAGTCAGGACAATTTATAGCAAACACTTAAGATATGTGGGATGTGTACAGTTACATACCAATGTACTAATTCATCACAGCAAGTCATCAGTTCTTATAACATATTGACTACTCTGTACTTACACATGATTATTTTTTTCTTGGGCAGATTCTCAGCAGCGGTAGCGGAAATGTTAGTGCAGAGCACGACTAAGGATTTGTATTTGCTGCCGGCACTTCCAGCGAATAAATGGCCTAACGGTTCTGCGAAAGGGCTAAGGGCACGGGGTGGTGTGACGGTTAGTATAAGGTGGATGGAAGGGAACCTTGTGGAGTTTGGTCTTTGGTCGGAACAGATTGTGTCCACCAGAATAGTGTACAGAGGAATCTCTGCGGCTACCACATTGTCGCCAGGGAAAGTCTTTACTTTTGACAAAGATTTGAGATGCATTCGGACAGACAAGTTATAGATGTAAGAGACGAGATCTTGATTATCATCTGTTTTTGGCTCATTCAATAGAGGAAGAGCATTGTTTGTCCATCGTTCCACAAGTTACAGTAGATGTGCAACTTGCACAGTGCAAGTGTATGTAACCCACATGTATCCAAAAGGTATCTACTTTGTATCATTAGTTTAAATAATTTATATGGCTTCATGCTGTATCAATATTAACATGATTTAGATGAGAAATTTTCATATTCAACTTATTTTCCAGCATCTACACAGGCTCCTGCCACTGAAAAACAGATTCAGGTCAAAATTGCGTATGTCTTGATTGCATCAAGTCACCAAAATAAGTTGAAAATGAAAATTTTCATATTTAACTTGGTTTAATTAATATGTCCACTCATAATTTTTTTTCTTTTTTCAACTAACCATTTTATTAAATCAAATTTGGCGGATAAAATGATCATCCTTTCCGACTTATATACGAAAATAAAAAACTCCGTATTCGAGCTTTTTTTTGCAAGAGAGTCGGCACGAACATTTAAAACTCGTGGAATATAAAAACATCCACATTCAGAGGTGTTTCACCAAAAAAAAATATTAATTTTTTTTTAATTAATTAAATAATTATTGTTTTTTAAAAAATTGGACCAATCAAAACGTAACACATCAGCTCGGATATCTCAACTTTTTTTTTTTGATATCTCAAATGAGACACGTCTCTCTTTTTAAAATTTTTTTTTTTTCTATTGTTTAATTGAGACAGCCCAAATGTGGATGCAAATGAATGAAGGACTCTCCGAGGTCATGAAATGAGTTAGTTCCGAACCAAACCGAAAAATGTTGATCTTAATGAGTTCTCAAAAAGTGAAAAAAATAAACCGAACCAAACCGAGTAACCCATTCTATTTGTGGCCCAATTAGGTTTAATGGCTCTCTCTGCCCTCTCGTTTAGGGCTTCTCTTGTTTAGTAGTCTCTTTAGTTCCGTCTTCATCTTCTAAGTCCACTATCTTCTTCTTCTTCTGGATTGATCTTATTACTTTGTTGTGTGTTTCTGCTAGAAGTAGATAACAATGGCTTGGCGCAGTGCAGGATCTGCTGCCCGCTCTTTCGTTTCCGCTACCGCTAGATCTCCGTCTCTCCGATCTCCGCCGGCAACGCTTCCGCGCCTCCGTCCTTCCCAGTCCTCTTTGCCCCGCCGCCGATTTGCCTCTTTCACAAATCCCAGGTTTCACAATTTCTTTTGCCTCCATTTCTTAAGGTTGATAACGTGTAAATCCCTAATTGAAATGTTAATTTATCAGATTGAGATATGACTTTTGTGTTATTATAGCATTGACCACCCAAACAAAAAAAAGAAAGGAAGAAGACGTTTTGTAAATTATGGGCTGTTTTTGTTGCTTGCGTAGGAATTTGGGAGCGCTTGGATGCATAGAGTCTTTGTTGCCTCTGCACAATGTCGTGTCTTCAGCTCGACTCACTTCTCACCTTAATGTTAATGCGCGAGCTTTCTGCGAACTCTCTAACGGTACCTTCCCACGCACTTGTCAAGATCGCTAATTAGTCTCCATTTGTGAGTGTTTCTGTTCTTAGGATTTCACTGGAAAGAGCAAACTAAACTAGTTTTTTTTTCCTTCTTCTGAATTTCTTGTATGATGTTTCTTGTTGGAACAAGCAATTGCTTTTGTCTTGCGAAGTGGAATAAAAATGGATTTTTCTTTTTCTCGAAATTAAGTGTGTGTTAAGAACATATTGGGCTTGGGATTTGATAGGGAATGGAAAAGATGGGTGATGGAAGTGGATTTTCAGTCGCTGTCAAGAGAGGTGCTACTGCTTTGTAGGTTTCTTGTCCATTTTGCTTTTTGTGTGTTGATGTTTAGGAACCCCAAAAATTTAAGGCTCCTCATTGTTTTCGTGTACGCAATCAAACAATACAGTTAAGCTTTGACCCTAGGTATAACATCTTGTTCATTTTAAACATCCAATTAAGTATTTCGTTTCAAAGCTTATCGCCATGCTCTCCATCTAAATATACGAGTGGTTGGTTATTCTGTTATAACGCATTGAGAAATGACAAACCTCTGCTTCGCATAAAGATCCTGCCTTTTAGATCCATGAGTACCTTCCAAAAGAGAACACTTCATTTATTGTTATCGAAGCATACATGGCACAAATATGGACTTGTATAACACATTATTGTTTTGAATGGCTGATATACGTTTGGTCTGAAGATCTGATTCTGATTCTAAACTTTGACTGTGACTTGATGATGGCAGGTACTTGAATGCCCAAGTGTGTGCATCAATTATCTTGAAGCAGATGGAGACTTTGAAAAAGGGGTGTTCCAAGAAGAACTCATTGGTCGTGTTTGTGTTGTGTTCCATTAGGAACCAAAAACTTAATACATTATTTGGTCTTCCTTCACTTTTGACAATTTTCAGTTCCATAGTAGTATCTGGAGTTCTCTTCATATTTCTTGTTTTTAAGCCCAATGGGTTTGAACACTTCAGTGTAGGCTCGGTTTATATTTCAGTATAATTTTGAATAACCATTGATTCTCACCTGATAATGTTAGTAACTTTCTCAGGGTTATTATTTACTGAAAGGAAATAAAAGAAAAGATTCTTTACAATATAATTCAGGACAGTAAATTTTGTTTTCAATTTTCAGACATGGCAAAGTTGCTACGGAATTGAAATAACTCTTATTTGTGTGATACACAAATCATAGACTTTGAACAGTGAGGAGGAAAGTATTTTGGGAACAATGAGAGTGTAATAACATGAAAGGGTTTCAGTGTTCGCATGAAAATGAAATCCACCACAATGAATCAGTTAAGTAACTCCTTACATCAACAAACTCAATAGTAAGTATATTGAGTAAGTATTTTTTTTAACTGCTCATGCGATACCTTCTTCTTGGTTTAACTTGCAACTTTATAAACAGCTTACACTTTCCGAGGGATCTTCAGTTTCTGTGTCATCTGCTTAATCACCGGAAGCCTCTGACTGATGGAGCTCGGGTCGCTATAGACTGCTAAGTCAACTGGATACCCTTTCTGCATATATATATAATCAAGAGTTAAATCACAGGACCTTCTATATTCACTAACCATAGAAACATTGCAGTATGTTCTCGTCTTGTAACAAAAAGATTGTGGTTATTTGATGATCTATAGGAAATGGTTAGGTCTATCATCAGCCAGCCCTTCTAGGCTTAATGGAAAAAGATGGATTTCAACAAGAACAAAGATTGGAAATGGAAACGATATTTAGTAATCTGTCCTAAAAGTGACGAAAAACTAACCGCAGATAGAGACTGAAATGTTGCTTCTCTCCAACAGCTTTCACGAAGAACAGTGGGTGTCTCACCTTTGCCAAACACATAATGCATTCTCGTCTCTCTCAGTCTCATAAGCACACCATCAACTCTAAGCTGTAAAAAGGCAACCGAATGGATGATGAAAATCAAAGAATCACAACAGTCAATGAAGGTCCACATACTGGTGCATAATGATTTTATATCATGACTATGGCTTTTCCTGATGACTAACCCAAAATCGTAAGAGGAGGAACCATGAACTTGGCATGACTCTCTGAAGAAAACAAACAGAACGGCACACACAGGTTATCCTTTGTTACTAAGACAGAAGTCAGATAAAATCCACGGCATTATGAAAGAATGTGACTGGAAAGAAAGACTTGTGATATCTTACCACTTTCACAGTCAGAAGTGACACTCCATTGTCAGCCAGTTCATCTTCATACAAAACTACCTGAAGGAGTAGAGAATAAGACGAAAGTAAATGTTTTGTGTTTGTATTGATTAGAGGACAAACCTCATCATAGAATAGAATAGGTTCTTTGAGTGAGAGAGCAGCCAAATCAATCTGCTCATCACAGTTCTCCCACTGAAGACTAGCTTCCCCCTCAGGATTTGCTTTTGCCTCAACGTGCTTCACATAAAAAGACAGCATACATCAACGAGCATGAAAATTAAACTTAAATTGATCACAGGCAGAACAAGGGTGAGCATGAGAGCAAGTCGAACCTCTTCTTGGTCTTTCTCAACGACTTCACTTCCACGGTATGGCGTTGTAAAAGTGTAATCATAATCAAGTATCACCTGCTGGGAGGGCTTGCTGCATGTACATCAGAGTTGTATCAGATAAAACCATGTACATGCAGAGTTTGAAGAAGGTCAATCTAATCAGATAAAACCGGTCATAAACTGACCTCCTGAATTTCCATTGTGCTGCAGCAGGAACTTCAACAGGTGGAAGCCCTTCTTGCTTCCAACCCGCTAGTGCGTCAAATGCATTAAAATGAATCTTAGTGTGGCTACTTAAGTGTCTAAGGACTAATGCATTCTCGCCAAAAACCATTTCAGGTAAGTGAGATGTCTGAAGCTTTTCTTCCCACCTGTGTTACAATCAAGCAACACATTCGACATTAATATACCTGTGCATCTCATAAGACGCTATTTGGGCTACTCAGTTCTCAATCAATCAGACCGAATCAAATTGACGACGCAAAACCTTGAAACACAACTATCGGGGTGAAAAAAGAAAACTACAGTAACAGCAATGCACAGACAAAAGATGATTGTATCTTATGGAGACGTGAGGAGAGAGATAGAGATTGAGTACTCTTGGAGAGCGAGAGAAGTAAGAATCGTGCCACGGAGGGTTTCGATCTCCCAGTCATGGATGCGCAAACCTCGACGTCCGTCGGGAAGAAGCTCTGCCCCGGAAGACTTAAGAATCTCCTTATCGACCTCCGTCTCCATCAGAATCGCCGGAAAATATCGGCACTTCCTTTTCTCCGCCGATTTCACTTTTGCGACCAACGAACCGGGGAAACAAACTATCCAAGACATTGACTTAAGAACTTGCTGGGCTTAAAGTGGGTACCGTGGGCCTATTTTAATTTGGGTTTGATTTGCTCTGTCACTTAGTTGATTAATTATAATTTTTTAAAAATTTAATTTAGTATATTTGATAATACAGTATGATATTCTCGAAAGTCAAGACATTTTCAAGAGGTCAAACATCCATATTAGATCATCAAAAAAGACGAATGAATTGCTTTGAATTACATATCACAACTTAACTCGTTCGATACAACTTACGAACTAGCTCGCCCATATTCCTCTTTTTGCATTGCAAAAAACACAAAAAAAAAACAAGGCTAAGGAATCGACGAGCGAAGCGTTGTTAAAACTTGGGGGATTTATTCAGAGTCAGAATCTGAATTAGCAGTCTGCCTTACGCTCCTCCTGGTTTGTGTTGCAGACTTTGGTTTAAGAGATGATTCTCCTTCGTAGTGGATCACTTGAGCTCTAGCTAATCTCTCTTCCAGATCCTCTGTGCTGAAATCGTCTTTCCCTCCGAGCTCATTGAACCCAACCTATCAACAGCATTGAAATCATCATATATTCTAAGAGATGCCAAGATGGAGTTTGATTTGGTGGTATTAGCGTGTTATTATACCTACCACATAATCATCCACTTTAGTGTTCTTTATGAGGGCAAGAGTCGGAAGAACGACAATCTTGAGCCTCTCAGCCAAGAATGGACTTTTCTCAGCTTGGATCTTCACAAAACGTGTCTCAATGTGTTGCTTTGCCAATATACTCATGTGTTTATCCATCACCTGCAAAGAAACAATTATTACGATTACAAATACACTCGAGAATCATTTTGGAGAAACAAAATTCTGCCGGAACATCTCTAGACAATTTTTCCAAAGAAAAGGCTAAAACCCAGCAAAATCTCCTGGAAATTGAACTACTCTGAGAAATCTAAAAACTAAACCCCAAAATTCAAATGCAGCCTAAGTCTCTTACCAAAACATAAAAGACAATGAGAAACTCGGGAAAGGTATGTATCAGAATCTTCGAACAAGAGATACTAAAAAATAATCCAATTGTGAATCCATACTTTACAGGGCCAATTCTCGCGGTAGAAGTGGCAGACGACGCGTTCACTGGCCTTGACGGCGGAGAAGAAGTCTTTCTCGGAGGGGATCTCGGAGTATTCGCCGTGTCCATGACTCATCCAGCGTTTCCGTTTCTCCGCCATTTTCTTCATCTGCTGCAACCTTCTCTCCCTCAGCACCTCCAGATCGTCCTCGTCAGGCTTTTCCAGGGACGCGATCTCCTCGTCAAGCTTATCCTCCATAGCTTTCGCCACCGTCAAAAGTTGCTTCTCCAGAATCTGCCATGAAAACGTTTTACATATCCAATCGCGCAAAAGTTTAAAATCCAAAACAGTCCATTGCAATTCAAAGCCACATCAAAAGTGTACCTCTTGAATAGGATTATCCATTGTGAAACTCCGGTGAGATCTATTGGACGGATCCTCGTTATTTGAATTCAAAAGAGAGAGATTCCGTTTTAGGAGACCAAGGAAATTGGATGTTGAAGAACGGAAGAGAGATATTGGATAGAGAGTTTTTTCTTTCATTTATTGGACTAGTCAATGTTTTTGGTTAGATTATCAAAGTCTTGCAATTTCGCAACGGCCCATAAAGCCCAACAAATGTTTAACCTATTCTGTTAAAATGGTAAGCACCGGAACCCAAATCCTAGATCGTTTTGCCGCCAATCCCTAAGTTATTTGTTCTCTGCAAGTTGGAGAACAAGTATAAGAAATGGAGAAGTTGATCAACGGAGATCGTATCGTCAATTTCAATGCCGGGAAATGAGAGGAAGAGCTGGATAAACTAGATAACAAACTAGCTTTTATTGAAGTTGATCAAAGAGTTTTTTAAAACTTTTTTCTTGCAAAATGTTATCAAGATCAGAATTGATCTTGATATCTCCGCTGAGAACTCTTTCAATAAAAGCTAGTTTGTTATCTAGTTTATCCAGCTCATGAGACAATTTTTTCACCATAAATCTCTGTATACATCACAATATTCAAGAGTCAGATTAGTTAGACCATTGCCATAATAACTAAAACCTCTAAAAGACTCATAGTTTCAGATTTTCTTACCTTCCTCTTCTCATATTTTTCAAGCCTTTCGACAAAGTAGTAGTCTTCAAGGACTGGAAAGTGACTAAAATTAGTTGATCTTTTATATAGAGAAAAAAAAACAGAATGAAACATGTGCTCTTCTTACTTTTTTCCGGAGTGTCATATTTTCTGATGACTTTAGATCGATCAAGTAAATGCATGTTCCTGGTGGATATAATCCTGGTGAGCTTCAAAAAAATTTCTCGATCTTCCTTATCCAAAAACAACTTCATCTGCTCTTCACTTAAAGTTAATTTTATGTCAATGCATAAGCCATCACTATCATTCTTGTAATCTTGCAACAAGAAGAAGCATGAATCAGAAAGTAGCATACAAGATTCTATCACAGTTTCTGATTAAAAGCAGGCATTCTACCTCGATAAACCCGCCTTTCTTCATTTTCTCCAAAAAACTTATGTAATTATTTGTCCAATTGTAGACATGTAACTCCTTAATGTGAATAATATTGTCTTTAACATCATATAGACCGGTGATTGTGTAGGAGGTACATGGACCTTCATTGGGTGTTTTCGTGGGTGCAACTTCTCCTTTGAAATTTATATACCAAGGATGCATCTGTTTCAGTCCTTCACCTTGGAGGAGACGCCTAATATTTTGGATGATGTCTCTTGGAATGAATGTGTTCCACCCAGGCTCGGTCCGTAGGACAGGCGAGCTAGGCGATGGCCTAGGACCACTATTATTTTAGGTTTTTATGGATCACATATTTAGTTTTATGTTAATAGTTTATAATGCACAAAATTTGAACTTCATGTTGTAACTAAAAAAACAATTGGTTTGTGTCACATAATTATTTATCTAAAGACCACTGGAAAAAAAAGTTGAACGATTTAGGAAAAAATGCAAAGAGAATTATTTTTCAGAAATAGTATTTTGTTCTTTTTTTCTGATTTGCTGTATTTTTTCAGAAATACAAAGAACAGTTTTTTTTAACTGCAAAATTTGTAATTTATAAAGGGCCATATTTTTTATCGTGCATCGGACCACCATTTATGTTGGACCGGGACTGGGACTGGTTCCACCCAGTCCCAATACCATTGGCGCCATTGACTAGTACCATTGGGATGATAGACAGAAAACTAAAAAACATTTAACATAATATTAAGTTAACTAGTCTTAAGAAAATAAAAAAACAAATGTATTCCATTGAGATATGGACAAAGACTTACATTTCTGGATGTCTATTTTTCCCGAATTCATCAGCGTACTCCAAGGTGTCATCATCATCCTTGGGAAACAAAAACCTTGTTATTGGAGAGAGCTTAATGGAAATATATCTTGCATTTGCGGCATCTTTACCACCCTAGTATCACAGTGAGTACAAACATAGATAAATGAGAACAATTTCTCTAACCATGATGAGTACGAACATGGATAAATGAGAACAATTCCTAATACGTACCGAAGCTCTCTAACCAAATAGACCACAATGCTTGAGTAAGTTTTGATTGTTGCTACCAACAAAATTTTGCGCCATGCCGATGATGGTTTTAGCAAGACTCCGCTCGCAGTGATGAGCATGCTCTGATACATAAGAAGCGAGTTGGGAAACCTTGAGTTTCTTGTCTCTCTTAACCTCGGCTTCCTTGTCTCTCTTGAATAAACAAAGTAAGATCTTTCTCTGTGCCAGCTTGAGCCCATCGGCCACTAAAGGTATCGATCTCGCAAGATTCGCTTGGGCGGAGAATATAAGTTATTTGTTTATAAAGTCACCATAGGAAATTCGGGGTTCGCTCCGATCAAGAAGAGTCTCAGGCTGAATAAAGAAAATGACATCAGAAAACTCATATAGAATAAGCAAATAACAGATATCTTCAATTTTCCTCCATGCCAATTTCTGAATCAAGAAAATGACATTAGAAAAAAGTAATATAGAATCAGCAAAGAACAGACCATACCATTTTCTCAAGCAGCCATTCTTTTCGTTTAGTTTTCTTGTTCCCAAATGCGACCTCAATTGATATTCCATCTTCTTTACCGCCCAGAAAAATTCCTTAGTATGACTATCAATATTAGCAAAGTACTGTTTACCCTCCTCGGGCGTACATGTGCCCAACCCCTGAGAAAGACATAACAAAAAAATAGTTAGCGAAACATGAAAACTTTCTCTAAAAGCATTAGTTCTCTAAATAGTTACTAAATAAAGCAAACCTTGTAGTAATCTATAGTCCATTCGCTTGTACCATCCCCTAATGTTTTTCTCCAGTTGTCGTATACAGGCTTTGAGTAAATTGTATCAACGTGTGTAGCCTATGTTTAGGGCAGTTCTTAACATAAATATTTGTACTATTATGACAAACACTAAGATATTATGCAAAGATAACGTATTATACTTACCTTCACAAGGGGTGTAATAAACTCAACAATAAATGATGGTGCAAGCTCCAGTAAGGTTGGCCAAAAAGAGTGAATGAAATTTATAATTAACCATATTATATGGGTACCGTCGTGATCCTGAACAATAAAGATTCATCAGGAACATATATATATATATATTTATGTTGCACACCCACATGTATAGAATAACGAATGCACAAAGGGGTAAATAAATTTACTTGATCGGTCATGATCATAATACGACCATATCACAGTTCCTTGGTGTTCTTGTACTCTCTATATGGCTCTTTCAATCCAAGAATTTTCTTGATGTCATTAATCACCTTATTCTTAGAAATTTGAGCTTTGCTGGCATCCTTAACGTTCAGTAGTTTGCCTCGAAGTGGAAACACACCGTAGAGGTGAAGATAGATTAAGTTTTCAATTTGAGCTTTGCTGGCATCCTTAACGTTCAAAATCAGCGTACAGTCTTCAGAGTTATCCCCTCCAGCTTGGTTTGCATCATCTAAGTTTTCAATTTGAAGCTTATGCTGGAAAGTTGCCCATGAAAGCAAATTCTCCACTACGCCAGATTTTGCCACTATCAAAAAGAAAATACAAACGAATTGAAGAACTCTTCTAGAAACCAGTAACATCAGTAATCCAAGAAGATAGATTAAGCACACCATACCTTTCTTCAAAACTCGTCTGAGAGTTTGCCTTGAGACATGAAATTGCTCTGTTCTAGAGTCAGTTTTTCTCTCTTTGGAAAATCAAAAGCAGGACTGTCAATCCGTGCATTGACAAAGACCCAAAGATAGCTCATCACATCATGGGTCTTAACACAAGCGTTTTTGTTTTTTTTTGTTCACAAGATCTACAATGTAGTTTGTGACCTGGTTGGTCACATAATCAACATGTGTACCACCCTTGATTGTTGCTACGGAGTTGACAAAGCTAACCTGGTAGCAGCAGAAAACGTTGTTAAGAGTGAGTTTACGCATTCTTCATAAGAAAAAAAGGTAACAGGCAGCTAAAAATATACCTGCTGAAAATGTCCATCACACAAACCTCCCATCCGTCATCATTAACTTTCTCAGCAATTCTAATCACACAACTCGAAAGATTAAAATCCATTCCAAGACACAATTTAATATAAGTGAGCTATAACTATATATAGTCGAACAAACAAACCTTTCATTGGTAAAGATGAACATAATCGGTGAATGACATTACTGGTATTCGGTGGCCATTCATCTCAACCTTCACAGTCTCTCCCAGAAAATTAGCAACTTCAAGCACTCTCTTTCTCATTAGAGAAACCACACCTTTGTCAAATTTAGTCATGTTGAGCTTTTGTAGATCTGGTTTGAATGTAACTTTCGTGTACTTGTTATAAGGGGATCATGTTGTTTTTAAAGACCTAAACATCATCACCAGTAAAGTTAAGTTACTGTATCAGTACATTTGTGCGTTAATTAAAAAACACATACGCCACATTAGCAATCAACTGTTCATACCTTTGTGAACTTGTTCTTTCCATCTGCGGTTTCTATTCTGAATTCAGTGGAGAAGATGTTGGTAAGCTTAGCACCATACCCGTTTCTTCCACCAGTGCTCTTCTTCTCATTATCGTCGTTAATAATATACTAGTTGTTAAAAAACAAACCAAAAAGCATTTCAGGGATGTAAACGCCTTTAACCGAATGATACTCCACGGGGATCCCGGATCCATTGTTATAAACACTTATCAACTCATTCTCAGCATCGATCCAAACTTGAAGAGAGTCCATACACAAATCCCGTTGCTTGTTATCAGCAGCATTGATGAGTATCTCGTCAAATATCCTAAGAAATGCGGGGACTAACAGGTAAACGATCTCTTCGTTCACGTAAACGAAAAGCCTTTGGGTCTGCTCTTTAATTGAGCCGATATGTAAAGATCCGGATGGAGCAAAATATGGTCCCGGAGAGACATCTCAATATACTCCATCGCCATGGTAAGAGAATGGGGAAAGAATTAGGGCTTGTACGGAGGGAAGGAGAGAGTAGAGAGTCTCCGTTGTGGAAAACTTTGACCGAGAAGAAGAACAAATGTTGAACTTAATAACGGTACTTTTTTTTCTTCATTAAATAAATCTCTTAATAAACAACGGTAGCTTAATAAATTAAACACCCATATGATCAATTTAGAAATTTTATGCTTCCCTTGTGCTGGAGTAAAAGTTATTTAAAAACAAAAATTAATACATGATCAAAGAACGTTTTAAGACATCGAAAATATATATTAAAAATTGAAATAGTAAATCTTTTCGTTCGGAAAATAGATTTAACCTATGAAATAGTTATTTATTTAAATATAGCATTAACTCCAATTTATTTTTATACTAGGATTGTTGTAGCACGGGATAATTTTTTTTTTTTTTTTAAAGTTACGGTTTTAATATCGAAACCAATATTGATATTTATGTACTATTACCTGTTAAATACAAATTATAGTTAAAATGTTATTGTCATATAGTATGGTATAGCGCGGGTAAAAATTTCAATAATAATATTGTGTTGACACATCATCATAGAGCCATTTTTAATAGGAGTGAGTTATCGTGTAGAGCACTTTTGAAAAGTTGGTAAACTCTGTTCTTCATTGGATTCTCATTCTCAAGCTTTGAATCACAAGAAATTACGAGCGTCAGATTCTCCATTGTCAACTTCGAAGCTAACTTGTTATCATCTCTAAGATGATCCAAGAATTACTTGCTTTAGGCAATGGCCGGGCCTGCTTGTACGTGTGGTCCTTATTAATCTCAAGACAGATAATTGGAACATCGATTTTTTCAGACATTGTAGAAGCATGCTCGCTAATTGCATCCACCATAAACCTTCTACATCCATCATCATCATCATTATCCATAATTGAGTCTGCACCTTCAACATCGTCAATCACAATGGCTTTCTTCATCCCAATCAACCAACACTCTGTTCAATCGAATAAATAAACGAGAAAAAGGGATTATTCTGGAAGAAAATTCCTAAAACGTTCAATCGGTTGTCGTTAAAACCATAATGCAGAAAGCTAGTCATGTATGGAAAAACCAGTCGATTATACTCTTCAAGCCGATATATTGAAAACCGTGAGTAATAATAATATTACTAGCTTTCTGCATTATGATTAATTAATCGGTTTTAGGAAGCTAGTCATTTATGGAAGGATTAACAAATACTAAGTTCTCCGATATTTCATCACATTTTAATATTTTATATATCTAGAAAAAAAAACTTTCATATTTTGAACGATAACTAAAAATCTATTTCATACAAGTTATCCTAAATTTACTTAAGAATCTAACAATAAAACATTAGAAAAAGTTATAGTCAATTCGTTTTTATCAAACCTAGTATCATAGTCAAAAACCAGAAGTTTAGGATCCGTTCAGATATTTTGTCGGTTCCAGATTTGGTTCAGCTTCTTTTTTCAAGTCAAATTCGGTTCAATTATTCGGATCCAGATATTTTGGGCCTAACAAATACGTTGCGAAATTGCTAGACTTTGATAATCTAACCAAATAAATGTTTAACCTAGTCTGTTAAAATGGTAAGCACCTGCCGCCGGGAAATGAGAGGAAGAGGAAGGGGAAGACAACGACTACGACGTCGTCGAAGAAGAAGCAGATGGAAGAAGCAGTCGTCGACCCCAAATCCGTCACTTCCCGATGATTTGCTATTGGCCATCGTCGCACGCGTCCCAATATTATACTATCCGATTCTCTCACTCGTCTCCAAGATCTTTCGATCTCTCCTGGCTTCACCGGAGCTTTATAAGGCCCGGTCACTTTTGGGCCACACCGAGAGTTGTCTCTATGTGTGCCTACGTATGTATCCTTATAAAAACGGCCCTAGCTGGTTCACCCTCTGCCGGAAACCTGTCCTAACCACCAATAACACCAGTAATAAGAAGAAGTCAAGTGGTTATGTTTTGGCTAGAGTCCCAATTCCCCATTCTCCTCGAGCTCGGTTTTCGAGTCTCGTGGCGGTTGGTTCTGATATCTATAACATTGGCGTATCCCAATCCCGCAACAAAGCCTCCTCCTCTAGCGTCTCGATTCTGGATTGCCGGTGGAGCTATTTTCAGTTTCTGCTAGCGTCCTTGAACGAAAGAAGATATATGTAGCAGGAAGATGCAAAGATAGCGATTCCGATTCCCTGAAGAACTCGTTCGGGGTGTTCGACACAAAAACACAAGTTTGGTATCCTGAGCCTATCCCTTGCAGCCTGGCAAAACGCACTTATTTCTCCGTAAGCAGCGCATGTATTGACGGAAAGTTCAACGTGATGACTGTGGGTCAATCGGTTGCTTACAATCCCAAGGAAGGTAGCTGGGGCCTGGGTGGACCAACGATGATGTGTGAATATATGTATTCAGATTCTTATTGCGAGGTAGCGAATGTTTTCTACTCTTGTCATTACGGAGCGTTCAGATGGTATGACACGAGGTAAGAACGTGGAGAATATTGAAGGGTTTGGTAGGACTACCCAAGTTCCCTCCTAGTGCTCAAGTTAGATTGGCTGATTATGGTGGAAAGCTAGCTGTTTTGTGGGATGATGGTTGGTGGTATGGGAAGATGATTTGGTGTGCGGAGATTGCGCTTGAAAGGCGCAATAGTTGTGAAATTTGGGGGAAAGTTGAGTGGTTTGATCGTGTGCTTAGTAGAGTCCCTATGTCATTTTCTTTCGTCAAGGCTTTTGCTGCTACTCTCTGATGAATGCGTTCAACATGTCTTCTTTTGGTAACATCCACCAAGTTTTTAATTGGAATGCTTGTGTTCTTTTGATGTATGTGATATTTGCTGTTGTATGATAGTTTATTCTATGGTGTTTTACGATATGTATTGCCTTTGATCTGACAAAATAGTATATTATCTCTATCTCTATTTTATTTATTTACGCATGTGTGTGCGTCAATGTGAATCGATAGAAGAATTAGACCCTTTAATTTTTTATTTTTTTTAAAAGTTGGACCCATTAATTTATGTGCACCACTCACTCACTCATATTTTTTTATTATAAAAAAACACAAAATTATTAAAGTCTTTTGATATGTTAACTTCCCCATAAAACTTGCTTTCGTGTAGAAAAGTTCATCGGAAAAAAAAGAGTAGTCGGAGTTCAATCTTTAAGATTTGATTGAATGGCTATGTTCACTAAAATCGCCACCCTCGACGAGAAGTGAGTTTTGTGTGTTTTTTTCACCTCTTTTGAGTATCTAATCTTTTGTATTAAGACAGAAAAAGTTGAGATGTCATCGTACGTTTGGGTTTTGTCTGAAACCTGGTACTATCTTTTCTCTGGAAACTGATGAGTTCTTCCTTTATCTCCGTATTTTGGTTTGGAGGAACGAATTTAATAGCTTTTTCTTTCCAGTTAATCTATTTTGTGTTTTTTTTTGTTTGTCTGAATTTCTGCCTCTTCTTTGTTTAAGGATTTGTTTCGATTCTGTTCTATCGTTTTTGCTCTAAGGAATCAAAGAAGGGAGGTTTTTGTTAAGTCTTCTTCTTTTTTCTTGGGGTAAACATTTAGGGTGCTTTCTGGGTCGGATTGATTTGTTTAATTCTTGGTAATTTCGTTAGTCTTGGGTCAGATCTCTAGATGGACGTTAAGTAGGGTTCTTGATAAGTTATAATGTGTCAAGTGATTCCTCTACTACTAGTATTCAGGTTAATGGATTTGATTCATCTTTGGTTTTAGGTATGTTGAATTATGCAACAAGCATGGAATCCTACCCAACACTTCCATTTTATCTACCTTCCTTGAGGTATGCTTGCCTTTTCCTTGTCCAGATGATCTATTTATTGCTTCTGAATAGCTCATTCTTTGTGTTATCCTGAGTTATATTTACAATTGAACCCGATCAACTGAAATTTCAGGCGGAGGATAAAAAGTCAAGGAATCAAAGATGTATCATGAACCTTTTAGTGGACAGAGTGAAGTACGATGACTTTCACCCGCTTCTCGAGCTATGCAATGAGATCAACACATCTGAGGTAGAAGGAATCGATCTCTTTGTGAGATCCTCTTGTTCTTTGGAAGATCATTATGCATTGTCCTTAATCCGTTCTGTCAATCAAAAACTTCGACTTGTTCATCTACATGATTCTTTTGGGAAAAACTTCTGGCTGTAAGCAATGGTCTTTTGACTACTTTTTTTGCATTATTTCTTAAGCTTTCTATTTTCATTTGGTGATTGTTTTTTTTTTAATCTCAGGGACGTTTTCTTTAAAGGTTTGAGCTGCCAAGTTTTGAATGTGAGGTCTTTGCATTTCCATAAGCTTAACATCGTAGGAGAGTTCGCACAGCTGCACACCCTTATACTCGATAACAACCGTTTACATGGTTTTGGGGAAGGCTGTTTTTCTTGCATGCCCAAATTGACATATCTTTCGATGTGCGACACTCTAGTGTCGGATCTTTGGACTGCAGCTGCTGCTCTCTTGAAACTCCCCTCTCTTAAGGAGCTCCGGTTCCAAATTTGGATTTGTTGCAGTGATTCTAGCCCACTTAAATCGCAGTCATCGTCATCATCTTCTACCCGGGATGATGAAAACACATTTAATGAATCAAACTCTTCGATTGGAGCAGATTTTTCAGACGTTTTCGAACAAATGGATCCTGATTTACCTGTTGAAGAGACTCTTCATGGCGTGGATTTCTCGTATAAAATTCCTGAGGAAGATGATATGGATTCACGTATCTCCGTGTCTACAGAGTTGAATGGAGAAGTATTCATGAGGGAAAAGGTAAAAACACATTACCATTTTTCTTGTATGTAAGTCAACCGATGAGACAAAACATGGGATGGTCAAAGCTTCCTTGTACCATTTTGGCAGGTTAGGAAAGGGAAAATGTCGTGCCAACCCTATGATGGTTCACCCGTTGGTTCATTCACAAGACAATTTGGGAATGTTGGGTTGAAATATATATCCTCTAAAGCATCACCGATATGTTTCAAAAAGCATTATAGGATGTACATGATAAACTCTCTACCCAAATTAAAAGTGTTGGACAATTTGGCTATCAGAAAGAGTGATAGAGATAGGGCCATTGAAACATATTCCGCAAACTTTGAGCACTTACCGTACAGGAGAAAGAACAAAGAAAGTGTAGTTAGAGTCCTCGAGAGGCGTGAAACGAGATCAAGCAAAGGGAAATCTCAGAATTCCTATACAAGGTCTCTTTGTGCGGCTAGGATGGGTTCGTCTGCTTGGCCTCTCTTGCATTCGCTTCCTTTTAGCAGGATTCACCGGGAAGATGAAAACAGGAGATTAAGTCCAAGGCAGTTTGAATACCATCCGTTGGACCCTAGCCTAATGGTATTTGGGACTTTGGACGGCGAGGTGGTTGTTCTCAATCACGAAAGCGGGAAAATTGTACGCTACATAGCTTCTCATGGAGCTCAGAGTAGTATCTTGGGACTTTGTTGGCTCAAGATGTATCCATCTATGGTAGGATCAAAAAATTTAAGCTGCCTTTATTTATTTCGGTTTTTTTTAGTTGTTAGCTAGCGAATTCATTCAAAGTTTTTATTTCTCAGGTTATAGCTGGCTCAGCCAACGGCTCACTGAAGCTGTACGACATCCAAAAAGCGTCATCCACAGTTACTACTAGCAGTCACACCACTTCTGGTTCTGTTACTTTTGATGAGTTTGACCAATTAACCTCGGTTCATGTTAATTCGACGGACAAACTATTTCTTGCTAGTGGATACTCAAAGGACGTGGCTTTGTATGACATTGGTAGTGGAACACGCCTACAGGTTTTCGCCAACATGCATGAAGAGCACATTAACGTGGTGAAATTTTCGAATCACTCCCCGTCTCTTTTTGCGACCTCTTCTTTCGACAAAGATGTTAAGCTATGGGATTTGAGACAAGAGCCATCCCAACCATGCTACACTGCTTCTAGTACCAAAGGAAACGTGATGGTTTGCTTTTCTCCAGATGATCGTTATCTTCTAACATCAGCCGTGGACAACGAGGTACTCTCATCGACCATTTAGTTTTTACTTATGAAGCTTTCTGCATATAAAAGAAAAAACTAAAAGTAGTGTCAAACAAACAAACAAAAAAAGGCATCATATTTACTTTTTTGATATGTTTGGCAATCTTGTATTGATTTTTAGCAATCAATTGAGCATTTTCCCAGGTGAGGCAGCTTTTGACAGTTGATGGAAGGCATCATCTGAATTTTGAGATAGTCCCAACAGGAAGCTCCATGAACTATACTCGATCATATTACATGAATGGTAATGACTACATCATCAGTGGAAGCTGCGATGAGAGTATGGTCCGTGTTTGTTGTGCTCAAACGGGAAGACGCCTCAGGGATGTATCTCTAGAGGTAATATATATAACGGTATATGAATGTGAGCTGCTGTGTGTATAGAGCATATGACCTAACTATGTGATTCGGTTTGTCTTGCAGGGAAACGGTTCGGACTTCTCCATGATGTTTGTTCAGTCTCTACGCGGTGACCCCTTCAGGGTGAGCTGACATGTTTTTTAATCAGTAAAATAGAAGTTTACCGGTGGAATTTCCAATTATAAGTATGTTTATGGCATTTTCAAGACTTGTGTATCGTTTTATCTCTTGCAGGATTTTAACATGAGTGTTTTGGCTGCGTACACGCGACCGAGCTCAGTGTCTGAGATAGTCAAGGTACATACATTGAAACACACAGCTATTGTTTGATCGAAGAAAGTTCCCAATTCTTTAAGTAATCCTCTTGTAATATAGTAAATGGCAAACATGTTTTGCAGGTGAATTTGCTAGCATCAAGAGATTCTATAGAAGAACAATCTCATGGTCTTCGTTGTTATCCCTCAAATAGCATGGGAGGCTAAAAAAAAGAGAAGGATTTGTAAAGCAACCAACTAATATTGTGTAAACTCTGCTTGGAAACTGTATGTTTTTGGTGGAGAGGCATGTTTGAAGTATATTATTATACTAATAGAATACGACCAATACAATTCTAAAGAGATGTGTAGGAGAATGAGAACCGAGTCCAAAATTACCACAAAAAAAAAAAAAGGATCCGAATTCGATTCTTACATGATCGATTTCGGTAGTAATTTTATAATCTCCGATTTATTTTTGGACAAAGAACATTAACCAACCAACAGCAGACAACATGGTCCGGTTAGACCAAACGATTTCTCTAATAAGAAAAATAGATTGGTTAGCCGGTCGAATGCGCACCTCTTTCTTTTTCTTGAGAAAAGGAAGGAAAGGATAACACAAAACCTCTCTCTGTCTCTTCCAAATCCACCACACAGGCAGGCGCACAACAATGGCTCTTTCTTCTGGAATCTTCTCTACCTTTCTCTGCGTCGAAACGGCGCCGTTCCGCAGCTCACCGTCTCTCTCGTCCCTCCGTCTTTCCCCTCACTCGGCTAACCTGCGCATGGTGCGAGCCGTAACCTCCGCGACGGCGTCTTCCGAGCCGTCAACCACCAAGACCCGGGAGCCACGTGGCATCATGAAGCCTCGTCCAGTGTCCCCCGAGATGCAGGACGTCGTCGGCGAGTCGGTGATCCCTCGCACACAGGCTCTCAAGCGCATTTGGGCCTACATCAAGGAACACGACCTTCAAGTATACTATTATTTCATTTCTCTCTCCCTTTCTCTTTGAAATGCTTTACGCCTTGATTTTTTTGTCTTGCTTTTCGGATTTTCTCCAATCTGTTCTCTATAGGGGGTAAGAGGGTTTCTGGTGTTTCAGAGTGGTTGAAATTCTAGGGTTTCTGGTAGACTAATCCCGAACATGGTCTTTCTAACTGCTTATGGATTCAAAGAGACATCTTTTAAGAATTGGATAAGGTTTCTTGGAGTTGTTTGTTGTTTAGTTTAGGAATATGAAACAGCTTCTTTTGATTGATTACTAGGCTCTGTCTTATTGTGCTTGTTTCCTCCATGTTGTGAATATGATTTCCTTTGACCTGTCTAATGACTCTTTGAGCTCTGTCTTGATTGAAACAAATGTAGACTTGGATAAGCTGGGGTTTGCTTCTGCTCACCTTAAGACGTTAGCTTGTGTATTTTCTGGTGTTTTAATCTCTTGCTGTTGTTTGGTCTTAGATTCTTAAGTGTTCAGTGATACTTTTCCAACAGAATGGACAGATTTTCAAAACCAACAGTCATCTACTTGTGTGAACTTTGGTGACTAACAAGAGTAACGTTGTTCTCCAGGATCCACAAAACAAGAAGGTTATAATCTGCGACGAGAAGCTGAAGAAGATATTTGAAGGCAAAGACCGTGTCGGGTTCTTGGAGATTGCGAAGCTCATCGGTCCTCACTTCCTCTGAATGAATTTGGCTGAGAGAAGACAATCATTGGCGTATGTTTTGCTGAGCTATTAAAGGCCATGAAAGATCAGATTACAGATTAGTAAAATTAGGGTTTAAGATGTTTTATGCAACCAAGTAGTTAAAGCTTTGGAGGATATATTTGGTCAGTTGTGTACACTTGCTTCCCATTGCAGTTAAAGTATGCGTTTTGTATTAGGACTTGAACAACTCTTTTATGCATCGGTTCTTCATATTGTTTTTTACTTTCATTTCATATCTGGATACAAACATAAACTAAATTGGAAGTTAAGGAATAATAATAATCCTACATGAAAAAAGATATTAAAAAAATAGTTATATTAAAGGTTAGATTTATGGGAAATTAGGTGAGATAGCCGAATTTGGAAACCAAATTAAGAAAATAAAATACTAATATTTTATTCAATGGGAAGGGATGATAAAAGACTCAACAGCCCATCGAATACTTCAGACTATGTTAGCTATAATCGACTATAGCACTCAACTTTTTTCATATTCTGACAACTGTTTACTTTACTTTACTTTTCATTCTAATTTCTTTTTTATTTAACAATTTCAATCCTCCTATTGAAAGATTAGATCTAGGAATGTTGACCCAAACCACCACTCTTTAGTCTCTGAAAATTTCGTCTCCGGTCACTCCACCGTTCACAACAACGGCAACACACCCGTCTTCCTCATCGTCGACTCCTCTATCTAACAAGTTTGTTCGTTTCCCCACCGTTCACTACACTCGTAACGCCCCCGTCTTTCTCACCGTTCACTACACTGGCGACGCATCCGTCTTTCTCAACGTCGTTCCCTACACCTAATTGGTTTTTTTGCTTCCCCATCGTTTTTTTTTAGTTAATCCGAAAATCTGATATATATATATGCCTTCATTCCAGTGGCTCTCTTTTTGAATCGCTCAATCTAGCTCGCACTTGGGTCTCTTTACAATAGATATGTAGTTTTTAGGGTTACTACATCTACGACTACATGAATCTCTTGTTGTATCGCTCAATCTAGCTTCGATTTCTATAGATCTACAATAGATCTGTTGTTTTTGACTATATTTACGACCAAAATTAGATGCTTTTCCCGGTTCTTCATCCGATTTTCAAAGATTTACACTAGATTTGAAACCCAACCTACATTTAGGACCCAAATTAGACGCCTTTCCCGGATATTCGTTTCTGTGTTAATGTATAATAGTTGACTATTGTGTGTTATGTAGTAATGTTTCAGTGAGGGACTATATGATTCACACAGATTAGCTATCAATTTATTTTTCTGGAATTGTCTATCTTATTTTGATAGTTACGTTTTCTTTTTGTCGATAATAGGTCATTACTTTCGATATTTGCCAGTGACAAATTGTCACCCCACCAATTATTTGATTACTATGTGTACATAGATGTCTTTTCGTAACATACTATCTTATTCTCATAGTTCCATACTCGTGTTGTGTAGAGTAGGTGATTACCTTATTCTCTTAGGGTCAATATCGGTTTGATTATAGCTGTTGATTAATTTTGATACACTAGTAGTTTGACTATCATGTTATTATATTTGATTACTCTGTCTACATAGTTGTCTTTGCGTAATGAACTATTTTATTCTCATAGTTCCAAACTCGGGTTGTTTAGTATATGTGACTACTTTCTATGTGTATTCACGTTAGAATAATTAACTATCTTTTTCATAGTTAAACTTATTAACTTCCTAATTTTGTAGCAAAATTGAGAATCATCAATGTAATGCCACACCGAAGTCAGAAAATGTGTTTCATCAGATACGCGATCTAGTACTCCTTGATGTGATAGTAAGGGTCGGAAGAGGATTTGCAAAGGACGCTTGTCGTTTATGATGTGCATGTAAACTTTTAAACAAAACATTGGAGGAACCATTTGTAATGAGTTTTCTATGTGACTACATAGTCTATTAAATTGATAGTTAAGTTTTTCCTTTCAAT
>PKML01062532.1:773079-820664 GCA_002933935.1 Eutrema yunnanense | reverse complement strand
TTTGTGGTTTGTGGTTTTAGGAGTTTTTGCAATCAATGAATTTAATTATTTAACCTACTCTAACCACCAAAAATTTAAAACACATCAAGTCTTATTAAGAGCCTACTCTAACCACCAAAAATTTAAAACACATCAAGTCGAAAGAGATGAAAAATTTAAAACACATCAAGTCGAAAGAGATGAAAAACACATCAAGTCTTTTTTTTGGAATACTGCTGGAAAATTCTCTTAGAGAAATTCCTCTTAAAAACATGAAAATTTTAAAAACACATCAAGTCTGTTTTCCTAACCAGAGATTTTTCAGGCTAGAATATTAAAATATTGTAACAGAAAAACTGTAAACTTTTTTGCAAAAATCGAAAGAGATGAAGAAGACGGGAACCTGGAGTAGAGAGAAATGCTTTTGTGCTGTCGAGGTTTCTTTCAATTGATTTCAGATTTATAGAGAGGCAAATTTTAAGCTCCATGACAATGGCTAGCAGTTTTGATTCTGCGAGATAAACCACCAAAAATAGACAATGTTATATATGGCTATGGCAAAAACAATATCAAAAGCAAATGAACATCTAAATTATGATGTTCATTTCAGATTGTTAACAGATATTTCTACTAAAGAGCTACCTAGCCTATTAATTCATATTGATCTCCTCAGTGAGATCTTATTACAATGGCTAGAGAAAGCAAAACCAATTAGCAATTTACACAAATCAAAATAACCAAACAAACCAATTAGAAATCTATCAGAAACCCTAAATCGAATACGAAATCGAACCCTAAACCCTAGATCGAAACCCCAAAACAAACCCCACAAAGATTTCGAAACGAAACCGTTTTCAAAACTCGATTCGAACCCTAAAATTTATAATCGCAAACTCTAAACTAATCCCCAAAACGGTTTCGAATGGTAAATCGAACCATGAAAATGAAGATAATGGTCGCTATTTACCTTAATCTCGAGCAGAAATGGCTTCGACAGTCGATTTCGATCGAATACCCGACCCTCTGCGATATCGCCTTCAAAATCGCCCACAGCTTCTCTTCGGTGACCTTTCGTATTCGAATGGTCGATGGAAAACAAGCGAAACCCTTCGATTGAGAAAGAGGGTTTCCAGTGAACACAAACAACAAATTCAGCGAATGGCAACGTGCCACGTGGATGGGGACCAGATCCAAAAACTCTTAAATGGGATCCGGTTCTAAATCTGTTTTCATTATAATAATCTGTTTAATTAATGTTTTGCACAGACGAACCTGGTAAGAGTCCCCGATGCNTCACCCTAGATTTATCCACTTGTTTGTATCTGAAGTTGCAAGAGAAAAAAAAAAGAAAAAGGAAAGACGAAGAGAGTAATTCGATTGTGTATAACAAAACAAAAGGAAATCCTGATCGTGATCGATTTGCGACGATAGTTGTTATTCATAATTCCTATCCAATTTGGGAACCGACTCTCAACCATCCTCTTCCTAGGCTATATAAATAGAGGACCTCTAAACTCTAATTAAAGAGCTCACAAAAGCAAAAGAAGAAGAAGAAGCGATGGGTCTCTCTGGTGCACGCAAGCTACTCTTAGTCCTCGTGATCACCGCATGCGTCTTCTCCGGGACTGCTGAGGCATGGAGCTGGAGTTGGGGATCCGGCCACTCCGGTTCGAACTGGGGCTGGGGCTCCGACAACTCTGGCAGCGGTTCTTCTGGCTCGGGTTCAGGTGGTTCAGACTCCAACTCGGGTGGTCGTTCAAGTTGGGGTTTTGGTTGGAGCTCGAACGGAACGGATACAAACTGGGGTTGGGGAAGCAGCTCCGGCTCAAACCACTCAAGCGGCACTGGCTCTACACACAACAACCACACGGCCCCATCAAAACACTCAAGCGGCACTGGCTCTACACACAACCACCCGGCCCCGTCAAACCACTCAGGCAGCACTGGCTCTACAAGCAACAACAGCCACCACAATTACACGGCCGCTCCAATATCGCCTAGAAGAAAGATTGAGGTTAGTGTGTGGAAAAACGGATTCGATTACCAAGAATGGGCTTCAAAGCATGCGCCTTTCTACGTCAACGATGTTCTTGTTGTCAAGTACAACAACAATAATGATCAAACCCAATCCAAGACGAAGCACAGTAACAAGAACGATGTCTACTTGCTCCCAGACTCGAGGAGCTACAAGAGATGCGATGTGACCAGAGGCAAGAAGCTAGTCGCACGAGGATCATCATCCTCATTAGGGTTCAAGTTGCTTCTCCGCAAGACTCAGACTTACTACTTGGCCAGTGGAGACCACAACGGCTGCAACCACAAGATGAAGTTCTCTTTTTCCCCTGTTCCCCGCCCTTCTTCACACACGAAACCCTAAATCCACTTTCACTCCTTGTTTCCTTTTTCTTTAACCTTCTAGTTTGACGTTTTCAGATTCTGTTTTTTTTGTTTCTTCTGCTTTAAGGCAACGATGGATTGAGATTTTCCAAGAATACAATACGCATCTAATTTTTATATTTTCAATTGCGTTTGGGATGTAGAAACGCCGGAATCTTATAATAAACCAAATTTCTTTAAACCGCCATACCAATTTTTGTTTGGTTTGTTTCTTACGGTTACGGGCACAACAACGCCAGAATCTTCCCTTCGTTATCGCATATCCAAATATTCCAAATTACATCTTAATTCTAAAAACGTGAGAACAAATTTTAATTCCGAAAAGGACGCAAGACAAAAAATTAAACAAGAGAATGCTTCTTCTCCGTTACAATCTTCTCCGATCTCATAACCGTCGTCTCTTCCACCGTCTTCCGCGAGCTTTCTCCTCCACTTCTCCGCCATCCACCGGTCCTTTAGGTTCTTCCTTGAATCTCAATGAACCTCAGCTCACACCGTCTCTGCCGCCACACCAATCACGAAGTCCTCTTCCCTCGATTTACACCGTCTCTCCATCTTCTCCCTTCTCTAAGAAATCCGTTTTTGTTCTCTCCGCCGCCGCTTTATCCACCGCGATTGCGTACGCTGCTGTTTTCCCTCCTGATCATGACCAATCAGATCGTAACCCTAGCAGAAACACCCGTATCTACGACTCTATCGAGCACGCGGTTCAGAAATCTGGAAATTCATTGAGGAGAGTGGTTCACCACGCTAGACAAACCGGTGTTGCGGCCTCGGTTCTGTGGCAGTCGCTCAGGTCGGTGCTCTCTTCAGCCAATCACGAGGTGCGTGCGGGATTCGAGCTGCGGGTGGCTGCTCTTCTAGCCGATATAGCGTCCGCGAATGCTGCTCGCAGAGCCGCTCTCGTTGGAGCTGGCAGTGGTGCGGTGGTTGATTGGTTGCTGGAGACGGTGGCCCTCCCCGGAGATAGAATTGGGGCCCAGGACGAAGCTGCTCGGGCTCTGGCTTACCTTATTGCTGATCCAACGGTGCGTAAAGACGCTCTGGGAAGGCCTGATGCAGTGCCTAAGTTGCTCAAGTTCATATTCTCTTGTCAACCAAAAAACAAAAAGGTGCGTTTTGTTTCCACTAGTTGTTTGGAATGATTGAATTCCTAGTGAAAAAGCAGTAGATGCTATAGCCTGTTAATTGTTCAGGAGATGATAGAAAGATTGTTCAGGTTAGATGTAATGGATACTGTGACGAACCAGCTGATATGAATCTACATAGCACTTTAGGATTTAGAAGAATCCGAGGGCATTTCTTTGATAAGCAAGAACAATGAGTTTTGTGTTTTTCTCTAGGGTTGTTTATCAAGTGTCAAGCTGGAGATTTGTCATTCTCATTAAGATATGAAAAGCTTTCTGAAACATATGAGTCTTGATTATGTTATGCTTCTGGTTGTGTTGCCATTGATATATAGCTTTTCTTTGGGAGCAGCATTCAAGACGTAGTTCATTCGATATTTCTGATTCTTTGAAAGGTAGGAGCATGCTTGTGGCTGCCATAATGGATATCGTCACTTCCAACTGTGACACAATAGAAAAGACACCTTTTAAGTCATCATTGCCAGGAAATGCTAAGATGAGAGATATTGCTGCTGCAATTCAAGTAATTGAGGAAGGTGGTATGTATTTTGATGAACCAGAGAAAGATGATGACAGTGACGATGGAAGAAGTGGGATTCAGGGAATTGGAATTAAAATCCTTGAAGGAACCACGGTTCTGGGGCTGTCAAGAACCAGTGGGCTTGCGCCGTTGGGTGACCTTAATGCTAATGCGAGAGAGGGAACTCCTAAAACATTTGCATTGCTAAGTAAACATGACAATTCTTCGCAAGCTAATTTGTCATCTGCCGTCATTCCTGGCCTTTGGGATGATTTACATTGTCAACATGTCGCAGTGCCATTTGCTGCGTGGGCATTGGCAAACTGGGCAATGGCTTCTGATACAAATAGATCTCATATTCAAGAACTTGATCGGGATGGGCAAGTTGTCATGACAGCCTTGATGGCACCAGAGAGGACTGTGAAATGGCATGGGAGTTTGGTGGCTCGGCTGTTGTTGGAGGATCTCAATCTCCCATTAAGCGATTCTGTTTCCGACTGGAGTTCGAGTTTGCTTGCCACTGTTGCACATGCCAGTAAAACTGAGGATATCTCTTTGGCTCAAGTTGCGTTGTCTGCCTTTTTAGTTTCTGTTGACCGAAGTGATAAAGCACAGAAGATGGTAATGGAGAAGGGTCTTCATCTGATGAGAGATAGTGCTAGGAAGACGAGAAAGCACAAAGCAGTGCAAGAAGGTTTGTCAAAGGCTCTAGAATTACTCTGTGCTGGTGAGATGCATTTATCTCTTGAAGAGAGTCAAAAATGGTCTGGCATACTACTCTCATGGGTTCTTGGAAAGGTTGCATCTGACACTGTTCAATCTTCAGCAAGAAGAATCCTTTCACGCACTTTTGAGGACTATGGACCACACTCTATCCCGATTTCTCAGGGATGGTTAACCCTTATAATGAATGAGATTTTGAATCACAGCAAAACATTGTTAGCTAAAGGAGCTAGCCTACCTAAAACTGAAAAACCAAAGGTGCATAAAATTTCATGGTCATTGATTCTGCTATCTGAACATAGAATAGTTGAGAATTATGACTATTTTAGATTAGTTACATCTTTCGGATTAAGATTTTGTAAATAACAGCTATTTTATTTGGGATACACAGGTAGATCTGTCAAAAGTTTCTTCTGCTACTCAGTCAACCAATCAGCTAGCAGGGGCTGTTGTTAGTCTTGCCATGGCTCAACTGGGTACAGTCCCAGATTCTGTCAATAATGTTCCACTGGCAGATCTGCTCCTTTCAGAGCCTTTTGCGGTACCGGTAAAGAACTTAAAGAAGGACAGCCCCCCTAAATTTAATGCTGCTGAGTCTGCATTGGCAACCCTTAAGGCTATCAAGTCTCTGACTGATGTTTGCGCTGAAGATTCTGTATGCCAGAACAAAATAGTTGATTTTGGTATTCTGTGTTTGCTAAGGCGCTTTCTGTTATGTGATGATTATGAGAAGCTAGGTGCAATAGAAGCTTATGATGCATCCAAAGCCCTTGAGGCTCGAGAGCGAGCTCCAGATAGTCTTGGTGAATCTTCAATTACAGATCTGCAGAATCCATCTAGTGTCAGAGTCCCAGCTAGTGCACACATCCGAAGGCATGCATCTAGATTGCTAACCATTCTTTCGCTTCTTCCGCAAGTCCAGAAGGTCATTTTAGCTGATGAAACATGGTGCAAATGGCTTGATGATTGTGCAAGAGGAAAAATTTCCGGCTGCAATGACCCTAAGACACAAAGTTATGCGAGGGCTTCTCTGTTAAATGTGTATTGCAATCAGCAAGATGATAGTGGATCTGGAAACAGTGGCAGTTCCAAGCCAGACATCTCAAACATAAACAGTAATTGTCCTCGCTATGGAGACATGATCTTTCTTATTAATCCCGGACTACCCCATTGGAAGTGTCCTGAAAAGGAACATCAAAATGGTAAGAAAAATGAATCATCAAGTGAAGGTGAACCAACAGATGCTGCTTATACAGTCAGAGATCATGTCGATGCTAGCGATCTGTCTAGTTCCATGGATCCTTCCAGTAGTGGTTCACGTGTCCATGATCCTGAGTTTGATGTTATCTTTCTTCATGGATTGCGTGGTGGACCCTTTAAAACTTGGCGAATAGCTGAGGATAAGTCCTCTACCAAATCTGGCTTAGTGGAGAAGATTGACCAGGAAGCAGGAAAGCTGGGAACGTTTTGGCCAAGTGAGTGGCTCTCAAATGATTTCCCTCAAGCTCGCTTGTTTACCCTTAAATACAAGGTATGTCTGAGTTTTATGCTCATACCTACTCAATGCGGATCTTTGTAACTGTTTGATCTATATGTTGTGTACTTATCTGTTCCCTGGTGCATTGATGGTTGCCAATTTGATTCTCGTTGAAATATTTGATACAGACAAACCTCACGGAATGGTCTGGAGCTAGCTTGCCTCTTCAGGTACGTTCTTCATTATTAATTGGTTTAGGAAGTTATACCTTTTTAATATATTTTTGTGAGTAGTATTCTGCAACAAGTCTTTTATACATGAAAGCACTTAATATCTGTTAAACCCTTGTTCAGATATAAGCTTTCTGCAGTTATAGGACCTAACAGGCTATATGACGAGAGCATTAAGAAAGGAGTCACACTAGAATATTTTGAAGTGTCTTGGTCTGAGTTTGCAGTCTTTGACAATGTAAAAGGAAAATTTTTGAATCTACTGCTGAGGTTTAGGATTATTTGCCATTAGTATGGCTTTGTTGGACAGTTGTTGCTGTTTTTCCCTGGAAAAGTGGTCGAGAGCTGGATGAGTGATTATTGATTACAGACAGCATTCCGTTTGTGTACTCTACTTCATCTCATTGTTTTGTTGATGATGGAATTTTGCTAATTTGCAGGAAGTTAGCTCTATGATATTGGAAAAGCTCGTCTCTGCAGGCATTGGAGACCGACCTGTTGTTTTTGTGACTCACAGGTCTGAAATCTCTTATGGGGTTTGTCTAAAGATATTCCTTAATGCAAAGTTATTTGGATACTTGCTGATCTGTTGTCAGCTAAGGCTTATTATAAATCTTGGGGTTTTTCTCAGTAACAAAGTACTTGATTGAATTGACATGTTGTCTCATAGAACATCAATACATAAATTTTTTTATCAAGGAACGTTCATCTTGTAGTATGGGAGGACTTGTCGTGAAGCAGATTCTGCACAAAGCAAAGGAAGAAAAACTTGATAAACTAGTGAATAACACCGCTGGAGTTGTATGTATCAAACATATCTGGTTTTCTATTCTCTTAAGCATCATATTTCTCGATTTTTGTGGGCTTTGTCTTAATGAATTAGCTCATTAAAAAACAATGTGAATATCTCTTACCTCTCACTTTCAGGTATTCTACAGTTGCCCACATTTTGGCAGCAAGCTAGCAGATATGCCCTGGCGAATGGGTCTTGTGTTGCGCCCGGCTCCATCTGTTAGTAATACTATTCTGTTATTGAGCTGATTTCAATCCATCGCCAAATCTCCATATCTAATCAACCATATGGATGACGAATTGTGATATAGATAGGGGAGCTACGAAGTGGTTCTCCAAGACTAGTGGAGCTCAATGACTTGCTTCGCCAGCTCCACAAGAAAGGGATTGTAGAAGTCCTTAGTTTCTGTGAGGTTGTTGATTTATTCTATTGCACTTATGAGTCTCTTTAGATTGTAACATTACATACTCTGTTAATTTTTGTTAATGGTAATTGTTTATCATCTAATTGCAGACAAAAGTAACCCCAATTGTGGAAGGCTATGGAGGATGGGCATTTCGGATGGAAATCGTGCCAATTGAATCAGCATACCCAGGATTTGGTGAACTTGTGGTACGTATCTCCATTTGTAGTAACGTATGTACATATATATATCCCTTTAGCTATAATTGCAACTACCAAAATTTTACATGAATATACGAAACAGGTGCTGGAGTCAACAGACCATATAAATTCATGTAAACCACTGAGCCGCTCGGATCCTTCATATACTGAGGTGTTGCAGTTCCTGCGCAAGCTCAGCTCGCAGCGCTCAAGACCTCATGTTAAACCGGAATCTGGGATACATGATTAAGCACACGGTCGGTTAGGTTAAGCGAAGATGACTCATGACTCAAGAATCGTTTGGTGAGACAGTGCTTTGTGCTAATTGACGTACAACTTTGTTGTCACTAGTCTTTCATTTTTTCTGTGTAAAAAAACACGGCCTAGGTCTGGTTCTTTTGTGTCTTCTTTACTCATTGTTTTATTTGTATTACTGAACTACACTTGATGTGTATATAAAAGGGTTCTCGTTTTCATTCCCGAAGTGTTCTACGTTGATATAATTTTTTTTAGAGAAATATCCTCAAATAGCACAAAATTTTTTTTTTGTTCCAAAACTAGCACCATAAATTTAAAATACTAAAAATAGCACAATTAATTATTTTAAAATACTTATTTACCAAAAATAAATTTAAAATAGAAGAATTAAACATTATGTTTGGGTTCAATATTTCCAATTTAGGGTTTAGTTTTTTCCCATTAGAAAATGATTATAAGTCATTTTTATATTAAATTTGTGCTAATATTGTCAAAATTGGTGCTATATTTGTGATTTTCACCCTTGGTTACTAAATTTGGAAACTTTTAGTTTTTTTGTGTTATTTTGTAGAATTGCCCAATTTTTTATTTGTCTTTTCTTAACTTACTAATGTAGCATAGAGGGTTTAGTTTCAATCGATATGTTGTTGTAAAAAGTTAGTATTTGACAATTTGTCTATTCATGCATGAAGTATTTTGGGATTTTATACCATTGAGAAATCTCAGTAGATAGTTTTTTTTTTTTTGGGTGCGCAAATATCTCATGAAATATATATCGCAGAAGAAAAGGTAAACAAAGTGAAATGTTGTCTTTTCAAGCACACTAATCCTGATTTTGGGGGTCAATCCAGATGTTTTTTTTTGGGGTCATTTTTGTGTATAGTGGTTTTAAAAAATATCAATAATGGAAATTTTTCGTTGATTAGATTGTGGGGGTAGATGATGGTTCACAAATCACAAGGATTCATCCATTAGAAAAAGGCATGTAACGTAACTCTATTGAGCAATACTTTTTCATTAGTTGAATTTGAAGCTAAAAAAGCAAAATTTCTCTAAGTAGAGTTAATTAGTAAGCTATTTCTTGTCTTTTTCTCTTTAGCTTCTATTGTTCTCAAGCTTGAGTGTATGATTACTTCTACTTCTCTCAAAATACCTTTACTAACTATATGACTTTCAAAGCCATATATAGCCTTGTAAATTGTAATATTTTTCTTGCATTTTAACAGAAAGCCCCTATTTCAAAAAAAAAAAAAAAAAATAAATAAATCTGAAGGTGATAGAAAAGAAAACATCAACACCAACGCTGCAACACACCTTTAGTAACTAAAATTGTGTAAATGACTATAACCAGAAAAACCATTTTTTTAAAAAAAATATTATATTATCACGTGACTTGTGGAAGCAAGGCAACGCGTTACAAAAACACGTGACGTAGCGTATTGGTGGTGGCTATTTTTCCTCGGAATACTTTAGAAAACCCAATAGCTGTATGACGCGTGTCCCTGGTTTCCTTCCCCTTCTTTTTTTTGTTTATCTCTCTCTCCCTCTTAATTGCCTTTTTTTTTTTTGTAAATTTTGACGTTAGAATGTTTTTTGTTTTTTGGGTATTATCGACGTGAGAATGTTGGAAGTGAAATCACAAAAAAACTAATAAAATTGCCAAAATAAATAAGGAGGTTTAAGTGTAATCACATCATACATTTCTTTGAACAAAGACCACACAGTCCTCTACATCAACATGTAAAAGCCAATATTGTATGTCATAATGCAAAAAAATAATTTAACAAAAAAAAAAAACTGATAGATGAACTCAGTATTCATGCTTCCGATTTTAAATAAATAAATAAAAAATCATGTTAAGGGTAACTTGGTAAATGTCCAAGAGAGATAGCTATTTAATGACTTGTTCTCCAAGTTGGTATAGTATAAAAAGGGTAGCTGCTGGCAAGGAAACAAATTTCAGACGAAAGAGATACTAGAAGAAGAGATCAGGCTCCTCTAATTAAGGTTTCATTAATTAAGGTAATGATTAATCATCTTCTCTTTCAATGATTAATTTCTTAATCATCATTTAATACTTCCTTCAACCAAGCCCTATATTGAGTTATTAAGATTTACCAATTAATTAATGTGTAGATGTAGGACTTAATTACGAGTACATATCCATTCAATCCAACATTTTTTTCTTTCTTCCAGTTAAATGGTTAAGATGAAAGGAACTCATGGAACAAATATATAAGTGAATAGAAATATGAAGAAAAAAATGAACAAATTTATTCAACTTATTATTTTGCATAATATATATAGTAGATCAATTATTTTTCTTTCACATTTATTTATTTTTTATTAGTGGAAAATGTGAAATGTTTATTATTATTTTTTTCAACGTAATGGTAGGATTGTAGAAAAAAATACAAAAATAAAATAAAAATAAGAATGTTCCTTTTTAACCAAATTTTATTCCTTCCACAGTTCCCTTAAGTAGACAACTATTTACAGTTGGACAGAAATGAAATATTTATATTATTCTTTATATAGAGAGCAATGCATGTAATATTTTAGAAGACAACAAATTATGCAACATACTACTAGTTTTTATGCTTTTCTAGGATTAAAGAAAACAAATTCATCTGACATTAATTATTAGCTAATGGATGTGGTTTTCATTATAATTAATCCACTAAAAGAGGAGAAAAGAAAAGAAATGGGATATACATTTGAATTTAAAAGTTTGTTATTTTTAGGACAAAAGGTGGAAGCTTGTTGAGCAAACTTAACTCGTCCATCAAAATATTTGTTTATATAATTTATAATCTGGTTTATTTTCCACGTACACATCGATTTCGGGTAAACCGATTTCTGTAACTACATGTCATTGCTTCGTATTATGCTTATTTTCTCAATCTTGGGGTTTAGATAGTTTCTTCATACAAGTGTTTTTTTTTTTTTTTTGCTATGAATGTTAAAATCATTAAAAACTTGTTCTTTTTTTGGGCTTAATCTACATTTATACTCAACCCATTGGCCACTATATTAACTTTTTATTTTGGACTATATAATTTGTTCTCTTTATATATGTTAGGAGATGTCCGAAAGAGAAACAAAATTAGGGCGGCTAAATTGCCCCGGCTGCATTGAATTATCAAATATCTAGAATTATTACACATACAGAGTATATAAACACAAGTCAATACAAATTAAATGCGAGACTTAACGTGTACGTGCTTAACGCACAAAACAGTTCACGTAGGGCCATATATAGTTTAATCATCACAATCTAGATCTTCCTAGTTATATATATCGATTAATATCACGTTTGATAAGGATCAGAAGAACAATTATAGTTAAACTCTATATATATGTACATTATTATTAACAACTAATAAGTTAATGACGGCGCATCACATATGACATATCTGTGTTGTGATCAAAGCATGAAAACTAAAACAGTACGTAACACTTAATTTTAGCCATTACAATATTATATATATATTTATAAGAGATCATGCACATTTTTTTTGCCTTGTTTAACTATGACATTATAGTATTCGATCACCGATAGTTCCGTAAGGCAGTAACTAACTAATTAAAAAGGTGTAAGTATTTTAATTAATTATAGTATTTTAATTAATTTGAAAAAAATATACATTATTTTTGTAGATTGCAATCAACGTTTGGTAGTACACCGTACATGATTTACACGTGGTATATATATATAGAGAGAGAGAGAAATTGCGTAATTTTGTACATTACATTTAAACGCAAAAGACTATATGAAACAAAATTATGAAACGTAATTTGTGAAACGTTTTTCTTTCAATTAGAAGAATACGTACGTAGTAATTTTGACACGCACATAAAAACAAAAAGTAGCAATGATGTTATATTAGATGCGTAGGCAAAAAGGTGGCTAATTAAGTAGAGAGTAAACGTTTGCTTCCGCGCGTTATACAATGCCCTAATTCTTATCATCATCATGCGTGCAAGCTATTTTCCATTTCCTTTAACGATTCTCATTCTTACTCTCTTCAAGTTTCTTCTTTCTTTCCCCAAATCATTTTTTTTTAATTTTCTCCTTTTTCTTTCCCAATTCTTGTTCCCGGAAAATTCTCTCTGTTGTTGCCTCTCCTGATAAGCCCGACCAAGTTTATCCCTTTCACACTAATCATTTCTTTTTCAACTTCTCTCGATCAAACTAATAACCTTTTTTATTTTAGTCTATAGATTCTTCAATCTTTGTTCGCATTTCTATGTTAAAGAACTTCTTTACAACTCATAAATTTCAGATTAATCGATCGAATTCGCGGTGAGCTTCTAAGAGAAAGATGGGAAACCAAACAAGCAAAAAGTCACAGGAGACATCATCAGCTAATAAGAGCGCAACAACGAGCATGCACTACACAACCGAGCTGAGATCGTACGAGGCTGCGTGTAAAGCAGACACGGAGCTGCAATCTTTCGACACGTGTTTGCAGGCACGGACAAGTCACGTGATAAGCACGCTAGCTACGGGTGTTGAGGTTCGAGCGGTCTCGTTCGAATCCCTGAAAGAAGTGACCGAGTGTTTGCTCGAGATGAATCAAGAAGTGGTGAAAGTGATATTGGATTGTAAGAAAGACATATGGAAGAATCAACAACTGTTTGAGCTCGTTGAGGATTACTTTGAGAATAGCTTGAAGACGCTTGATTTCTGTGCTGCTTTGGAGAAAGGATTGAGGAAAGCTCGTGATAGTCAGCTTTTGATTCTTGTTGCTCTTCAGCAGTTTGAAGATGAGAGCCTTGTTGAAGGTAAATACTATATATTCTTTGATTTCTCTTTTTTTTCTTTTCTTTCGTGGCTTTAATTAGGGATGGGCAAAAGTCTCATATAGTATTGTTTTCAAATGATAATGAATTTTTTGTTGAAATTTCTAATTTTCAAATCCTGTTTGAAAATGGAACGGAAATTCACCATTTTATTAGTATGTTATTATTATTTATAACGTAAGAATCATTAGTAATAACGAGATATTCTTAAATTTCCTTCCCATCTGAAAATACATCTTTGTTGGGAAAAGAAGTTAATTAAGTAATTACAATCTACCTAAAATCTTAAAAATTAAAAGTACTTTTTACTACTCAATTAACTTCTGTCCCAACAAAAATGTATTTTCAGATGGGAAGGACATATCTGTTGTGACCAAAGCATGTATAGAACAAAAGTATTTTTATTGTCTGCTCTTGGTTCCTATATTTCCAATTTTATTAAAATTCGAAACATGTTTTGAGATTTTAGTTGTGGGAATAAACAACCAGTCAAATCCATCGAATTTCAAATGAAAATAATGAGACAAGCAAAGATTTTTTTATTTTTGATTCCGGTTTGTTCATTCCGAATTATTAATTTTTGACTTTTAACACTTTTTTTCTTTGGTTGTGTTGATTCGCAGGTGGGAACGGATACGAGAAGACGCTCGAAGAGCTGAAGAATTTCAAAGACGCAGAGAATCCTTTCAGCGAAGACTTCTTCAAGATGTTCCAATCTGTATACAAACAGCAGATGCTGATGCTTGAGAAGCTACAGCTTCGTAAGAACAAGATTGACAAGAAGCTCAAATGCATCCACACATGGAGAAAACTCTCCAGCATCATCTTTGTCGCTACATTCGCCACTGTACTCATCTGCTCTGTTGTGGCTGCTGCCATGGCTGCTCCTCCTGTCGCTGCGGCTCTGGCTGCAGCTACCGCTGTGCCGTTGGGCTCAATGGGGAAATGGATCGATTCACTGTGGAAGAACTATGAGAATGCACTCAAAGGACAGAAAGAGGTTATCAGTTCGATGCAGGCAGGAACATTTGTGGCGGTTAAGGACTTGGATACTATCCGCCTTCTGATCGAACGGTTGGAGATCGAGATCACAGGAATCGTGAAGTGTGCGGAATTCGCGGTGGAGAATGAAGCAGTCAGGATTGGGATCGAAGAGATCAAGAAGAAGCTTGAGGTGTTTAAGAAGAGTGTAGAGGAATTGGGGATTCAAGCTGATTTGTGTAGCAGGGATATTAGAAGGGCAAGGACTGTGATTCTCCAGAGGATCATCAAGCATCCCAATAATGGTAGTAGCAGCACATGAAAACACACACAGACACAAAAGGAACTCATTTTCTCTTCTTCAGCTTCCTGCTGCAAATAATGAAATGTTCGACGACTCTATAAAGAATAGTACAGATTCTTTCTTTGAGTTTATTATCAATGTTTAATAACCAACTGTTGCATTTCTGTATTCTTTGATGATTGAAAACAATTGGAGATAAGTCTCTTCACATTTCTATATTTGCTGATATTATAGTGGGTTAACATACTACTACGAACTCATAAGTACAAAACTAGGTCATGCTTTTGGAATCTGAAAACTAGGGCCTTAGCTTAGGGTAAGAGTCAAACTGGTAATCTCCTTCTTTATTCAATTCACCAAAGAACTAAACCATAGAAGAGACTTGATTAACGAGATGAGTCGCTAACTCTCAACCAATGCCCAAACCAATATCCTAGACCAATCCAGAATACTCCAACTCGTTAACCTAGCTTTCCTTCTAACCTTCAGCTCTCAACTCACCGACATAAGGCCTGTAGTTTAGCTGGCCTAGTTAATGCACTACCCCTAGGCTAGTTACAAAAGTCCTGCGCTAGACTTAACAAGAACACCTTATCAAACTGTCACAAGAGAACAACCACACTATTGTCTTCCGGATTCTATTATGTTAGAACCAGGAAAAGCAAACAGAAAGTTAAAGGTTTTAAAGCTTAATCTAAGATTGTGAACAAGACAAACACATGTCAACTTGAGAAAATTTACTTACCTTGGACTGCTTGGCTTCGATGATAATGGTATTGATGGTAACAGGACTTATCTGGAGGCAGTCATGCAGTAAACGACATTGGTAGCTCAGAAAGAACAAGTCTTGTCTTCTTCCTCTCAGTGTCAAATTCATTGCTCCTGGTTCCCACTCATGGGACAAGAAAGTGAAACTAAGATGATAAAGTTATGAAACAGCATCTCCATGAGAAAAAGACTTATCCACTGCTTAAAAGATGGGTTAGAAACTCTCATTCTTTCAGTAGCAAAATCGTAATCATAACATAAGTCATGTAAAGAAAAAGGCTACAAATCACAATTTTATGGAACAATTTAAAAAAAACTAGGCTACACAGACTGTAATGAATCACTTGTTTTTACAATTGATTGAGGTCCACTGGATTCTCCATGCACTGTCTCAAAATGAACTCTGCCCTCCTCCTTTTGTCATCTCTATCCTCCTCACGCACAAAGGATAAGGGTCTATCTTCACCCTTCAACTGCAAACTTAGATCCAACGGTTCTCCGAGAAACTTCTTCTCGGTTCTGAGCTTAGAAAGAAACAGAGGTTTTTTCTTTTTCCAGTCTTCACTGGGAAACCCATCTCTTGCAGTTTCCATGGCAGGAGCAAATGCCTCTATCACTGATAAGCCATCTCTGGCCAATGATTGAATTTTCTCCCCCGACATGGAAGGCGATACAGAACTCTCAGCTTCTCTGAGTTCTTCTTTCACACCATCCATATCTCCCCAGACAGGATTCCCTGAGGAGATTTTACAGACAAGTTTCCTCTGCAAACTCAACAAAGCTCTCTCTGCCTTCCGCCTCTGCCTGGCTTGTTCAATCTTGTCTCCTCTAGGATCTGGTGCCCTTTCGATCCACATAGGTGTTTCCTTGTAAGTATGAGGATCGGGAAATGCTGGTAGCCAAAGAGGAATATGTTTTCCCGGTGCGGTTTCACCAATTTCAACAAAACTAGGGATCATCTTGTCACTTATAGCTACAGGAAAATGCGGCAATGGCTGTAAGAAAGGGATTTCTTCACTCGAATTCACGAAATCGATTATTTCCCTCAGTTTAACCGAACGCACAACAGAACAACTCTCAGACGAGAATCCTTCCTCGACATTGCAAGTCAAATCTTCCAAAGCGAGAACGATATCGAACACGTTACACTGACTCCTACCAGTTAGGTTAGCGAAGGAGGTAGCAGTTTTACCTAGCTGAAGAATGTACTGGACTGCGAATCCCGCTAGAGATTCGAGCGCTGGATCCTTGAAATGCTCGTAACCGACGCTCTCGCAGACCTGAGCTACTGCGACTTTGACGGCAGCGTGGCTAAACTCGTAGGAGTCGGAACAGCACGAGGAAGAAGCGGGATCCTTTCTATCACCTTCTAGTGCCCTCTCGGCGCTCATTGCTCGAAATTTTCTCAAACACCTCTCTAATCCCAGAAATTAGGGTTTTTTCATCGCTCATACGACATTCGCCTCCGGTAGAAATTCCAGCGGAGAAAGTTGCCTCCGTGAAACCTAACGACGGAGCGCCGGTAAAGAAGAAGAAAGAAAGAGAGGGATCGCTCGTTAGGAAGGAGACATGGGTCCTGAGACTTCTGCCATCTCTTGGTTATATAGCAACTCTGTTGCTCTAGTCCTGGACATAATAACCGAACCGAATGAAACTGAACCGAACCGAACCAAAATTAATAGTTCGATTAGGTTATAATTACTTCACAATAACCGAATGATTTTTATTTTTGATATCCATTAGTTATGATAACCGAATGGTTATTAACCGATAACCAATGGGTATCCATGGATATCAAAAAAAAAAAAAAAATTATGTTTATTTTCCTTAATTAACCGAAATATAACCGAAATAACCGAACCGAAACTAACCAAAACATTTCGAAATATAACCGAAATAACCGAAATATTTTGAAATTTAACCGAAACTTAACCGAAATAACCGAAACTAGCCGAAAATATTTTAAATTTAACCGAAAATAACCGAAAGATTTTGGTTACTAAGCAGTTATTAATTTTGATAACCATACTGAACCGAACCGAATGGTAACCGAAACGAAACCGAACCAAAAACTGTTACTAACCGAATAGATAGTAAAAGACATAACCGAACGTAACCAAAAACTGAAATAACCGAACCGAATAACAATATGCCCATCCCTAGCTGCACCAACCCCAAAATTTTAGTTTCTTCGAATAAATCAAACAAATAAACGAATAAGCAAAGCATGTAAAATTATATATAATTTTTTTTTTAATCCAAAACTCAATTAAATCAGAACCCGTAAAATTTAAATATTTTTAATCACAAAATCCAGATAAAATGATGAGTTTTCTATTTTTTTTTTTTTAATTTAGTCTATCTTAGTTAATTTACATATTAATTTTCTGTCTTTTTTTTTTTGTCAACTATTAATTTTCTGTCTTTTCTCTTAATTTATCCCTAAATTTAAAGAGATGTTTTTTGAACATAAAAATGACATGGGTACATATATAATTACAGATTACGGTAATGACATTGCGGAAGAATCTTCACTGGATCAGTTGTATCACATATCTCAGGAGAAAGAAGAGAAGTCACAAAATGTCGTTTTCACCTTAGGACAAGGTGAATTTCAGACGGTTTCTATATTCAGAACGTATCACATACCTTGGGCTAACGCAAATACATCCGGCTCCGGTCCAATAGAAATGGTGGTCCGATGAACGATAAAAAATGTGGTACTTTATAAATTACAAATTTTACAGTTAAAAAATAAATTATTCTTTGCATTTCTGAAAAAAATACAGCAAATCATAAAAAAGAACAAAACACTATTTTTGTAAAATAATCCTCTTTGCATTTTTTCCTAAATCGTTCAATTTTTTTTCAATGATCTTTAGATAAATCATTATGTGACAAACCATTTGTTTTTTTAGTTACAAAGTAATATTTTAAATAGACACATGGAGTTCAAATTTTATTCATTATAAACTATTAACCTAAAACTAAATATGTAACTCATTAAAACCTAAAAAAAGTGATGGTCATAGGCCATCGCCTAGCTCGCCTGCCCTACGGACCGGACCTGACCAGTGGGTGGGTCAACTTCTTCAGCATTTGCCTCCTCAGCCACTGGGTCGGCCTCTTCAACATCTGCCTCCTCAGTCACTGGGTCAACCTCTTCAACATTTGCCTCCTTAGCCACTGGAGCCGCCGGTTGCTGCTCCCTTAGATAGTGTGTGAGAGTGAGTATTCCGTAGATGAAAAAAGAGCAGAGTGATGATTAAAAGAAAACATATAAATAAGCAAAAAACAGTGATTACAGTGATTAAGGTAACTCACTTCTGTCGTTTCCTATGAACTCTTCGGATGAGAACTGTTCCGTCGTCACCTGTTCGTCTAGCCACAACAATATTAAATGTCTCCTAGCCAAAATGTATGTGCCGACGCTCTCGCAAAGGCGGCGCGAGCACGAGGCTATATATTTTCCCATATAAGCCAGACTGAATCGGTATGGAATGCTCCTAGAGGCAATCACCATATCGGTTTAACTTGATTTAATGTAAGGGGTTTTGATGACAAAAAAAAAAAGAAAAAAAAAGACATATATATATCAACATGATCCCAAGAACAATATTTACAGAAGTAGTGTAGAACATAAGAGAAAGAGCATACATTTGTAGTCGATTCTGTGAAGCGATATTGACCAATACGATCCCATTGATGTCCATCATAGAAAATGTCTGCTAGTAAGAAGTAAAGCCCGGAGTTGTAGATTCCGTGAGGATTGTATCGAGAAATAGGGAGACGGTTGTTCAATCCTTCCACAAATATAGGAAGGATCTCACTTTCTTCTAGAGATCTTTGGTGTTTGCCAATTGGTTTAATAGTATAAATTATAGAAATATCCTTAATAAAACATGTTTGACTACAAAAAATGTTCATGTTTATTAGTATAGATTTTGATTCGCGCGTCCGCGAGATAAATGTTTTTGTAAATTAAATTTTGTAATATGTAAATATGAAATGAGAAATAAAAAATAATTTAAATATTATTGATTCAAATATGTTTAAATGCTTAGCAACAGATTTTACAGACGTTTGGCAACAAATTCAATTTATTTTTAAAAAAATAAAAATTGTTTGAAATTTTTTTTCAAAAAATGCTTCTGTTTTAATAATATAGATAGATTCTTTTTTCCTAGATATTTTTCCCAATTTATCGATAAATTTAATTAAGAATATTTTGAACATGAAAATGACATGCGAACAAATATAGAAGACTTGGAAGTATAATTACGATAACGGTAATGAGGAATGACATTGCGGAAGAATATTAACTGGAGCAAGGATCAAAAGGGATATTGACTTTTGAATTACATAACCAATTTACATAAGTCACAAAGACAAATCATAAAACAAAATTTACATCAGCACATTCTTGACATAACGAAAATATTTGAATACGATCACAAGATTGGATCAAGCAAGCTGCAACAACTCTTCGCGTTTAATGTCGAACACCTTCACCAAAACATCTTCCACGACCTGCAGTTCACAAAAGATATGACGTATGTCGTGCGGAAAGAGAGAGGAACAAAACCAGCTGCATATGAAAATAACTATTTTACCTTATCTGGGGTTGATGCACCTGATGTCACACCGATGGTTATTGGCCCCTTCGGAAGAAAATTCTCTTTCTCGACCAGCTCTCCGTACTATCAATGTACAAAAAGAAACGATAGGTGAAAGCTATCCGAATGAGTTAGTTTTGCAATGGACTATATGGAACTTACGTGGAGCTTATAGGCTATTTTGTTCCCAGGACCTATACGTTTCTCACTGTCAATCCAGTAAGATGGGATTCCACGGACCTCTGAGATTTCCTGAAGGTGAGAAGTGTTGCTTGAATTCCACCCACCGACCACTAGCATGAGGTCAATCTTCTCTTCCACTAGCTCATAGATTGCGTCTTGTCGCTCCTGAAAAGATAATAGGATTCATGAATACAACACTTTTTTTAAGTGCAAGAACAGAAGTTAGGTTTTATATGCATGCTTTTGACATTTTGGGAAACGTACTTGAGTAGCATCGCATATTGTGTTGAAACTGATGAAATGTCCGTTTACGTTTTCGACTCCATACTTGCGCATCATTGTCCTCTCAATTAATTTTCCTGCGGGTTTTGAGACTCGACTATAAGATTTTATGTTTCCAAGGATTGAAGAGGATTATGATTTAGCAGTGTAGTAGACTAACTAACCTATCTCCTCTGTTTCTCCCTTGAGCATCGTTGTTTGGTTTGCGATACCGACTTTGATAAGGTCATTGTCAGGGTCAAAACCCTTTGAAACAGCATATTTGAATTTCTACAACGCCACCATAGATATTAGAACGACTAGGGATAGTACAGAAGAACATCAATCTAAAGACAGAAAATGTGGAAGGAAGCTCTTTACCTCCATGAATTCCTCTTTTGTGGAGCTAGATCCATCGAGTTGACCACCAAGAATGTAATCACAAACGTAATTCGCCTGTGCTCAGTAATCAGGTACCCATCAGCAACAGTCTTGCAAAATTCTACGATTAAACAAAGTTTTTGACAGTATAAAAGCCACACCTCTTTCATGTTCTTTACAATGATGTACTTTCCTGCAAAAGACGCAGTTGCAATGGTCTCTTCATGATTATATTTACCATGAATTATCGATGTATATTCCCCCTTCTTGTGCTTCTCAACCATGTTCCAGACCTTTAGAGCCACAAATGTCAGAAAGGAAGAAACCTACGCTAGAGATGAATTGGTGCACGAAATTTGAGATGATAGCAACACAGGTTTATGCCGCTATACCTTTGTCACCCAAGGACAAGTCGTGTCGACAATTTGCACTTTTTTATCATTTAGAACATACATCTCATCAACACCAGCTCCAAACGCAGGGAGGATAACCACATCATCTTTATCTACCACATCAAACTGCTTCTTTGAGTCCTCAACCGGAATAATTTGAACATCCATTTCTTCTAACCTCTGCCATAAAAACCAAAAGGTGTAAGCTAAAAGAAGAATAGCAAGGCCTAGATAGGCAAGTCATCAATCTTCAATGCAATTCAACTACACCAACTGGCCACAAAGCAATAGCATCTAGCTGACAAGGTTTCAGAGCATAATGACAAGAGACCTTATTGACTGTCGGGTTGTGAATAATTTCGTTGGTAATCCAAAGCCTCTCCTCTGGAAACTGCCTCCTTGCTTCATATGCAATCTGAACAGCACGCTCAACTCCCCAGCAAAAGCCATATGCTTTAGCGAGTTTCACGGTAACATCTCCCCAGGAATAAGTATATCCATTTGTTTTCAGTGTCTCCAATACATCACCTGAGAGTGTCAAATACAATAACAAGATGAATCACCATCCAATCGATTCTTGTTCCTCAGAAAAACTCTTATAAACCCACAAAGATACAACTTCTTCCAAATTCAGTGTTCAGTTGAGGAACCAAATAAACAATCCAATTAATTCTTGTCGTTTTCGTAACTTCACCACTCCAATTCGCAGGTCTTATCCATTTTCTCAAAACCCAACCAAATCTTGAATTTCACTACAGCTCAATTAATCAATCAATGGACTAAATTCCTTTGTACTTTCTCTCGACTACCAAAAACAGAGCACGCAAAGAGGGGAACTTACTGGTGTACTCTCGATTCATGAGCTTGAGTGTCTCCTCCTTGTGACCGAAGCCTTTACGATTGTAATTCTCGCTTCTCGTCAAGTTCTTACGGAACGTCTTGGCGTCAAAATCGGAGTCCAACGCCACCGATGGCGAAGGAGCGTTCTCATCTCCAGACGAGCACCGGACTGACAAAGGTTTCCGGCGCCGGAGAGATCCAGATCCGGATCCAGAAAGATGATTCTCGAGCACGAAAGCATCCGGCCGCACGCATAATCGGCAGAACTGAAGCGCAACAGCCATGGAGAGAGAGTCGAGAGAAACGCAATTGCTGACTACTGTATTTTGGAACAACCACGTGGGACATGTAGTAATTTCATGTCTTTTTTTGGGATTCCTATCAGATCCTCCTACGCCACAAAAACATTGGCATAGCTTCGCATGGGCTTCAGAAATGGGCCAGTTTTTCTAGGCCCGTATGATAAGTGTCAAACAACTATTTGCTTCTCTTTCTGTTGTTGTTAAAGAAGTCAGAAAAGGGGTTTAGGGTTTATGCCGGAGCTGACAAGGAGGAGGTCCAGCGATGGAGTCGAGACCCGCCAATCGTAATTCGGATCCAAATTCAAACCCGGTCGGTCCACCTTCTGCTCTGACCTATCTCGATCCTCACTATTGGTAGGAATTGCGTCTAGCTACAAAAATCTCTCTCTTTTTCCTGCTTTGTTTCTATTTGTCCCTAAAAATGCAGGGACGAGAGGTTCTCTTCCGAGGAGCACTATGAATGGTTCAAGGACTATTCTCATTTCCAGCATCTAATCAAAGCCAATATCAAAATCTCTTCATCCGTACGTACATTCTCTCTCTTTTTATTTATTGATGGATGATTGTCCAGACCAAGAGCATAAGTTAGTGTTGCAAAAAAACTTGATATGAGTTTTGCTTGTTGTAATAAAGGTCTTGGAACTTGGATGTGGGAACTCTCAGTTGTGTGAAGAGCTGTATAAGGATGGGATTGTTGATATTACGTGCATTGATTTATCTTCTGTTGCGGTAGACAAGATGCAGAGTCGATTGCTGTCAAAAGGGTACAAAGGTATTGATTTGTTTTCTGTATTTCCATAGGCATAAATGTAACCAAAAACTAGAGTTAAAAAAGATGATTTTTTTTTTTTTTTGTGATTCTAGAAAACAAATACTAAATTATAATTGGCATTTTTCAAATGTTGGCGTACCCTTTTCTCTGGAAAACTGACAACTTCATTAGTTTCTGCTGCTTTGTTTTGCTGGGTTAGAGCAAAAAATTCATTGGATGTTACGGTCGATGTGTTAATATTTGACGTGAGATTCCCTTTAATATATTCAGAAATAAAAGTGGTGCAAGCTGACATGCTAGACCTCCCTTTTAACAGCGAGTGTTTTGATGTGGTTATTGAGAAAGGAACCATGGTAAAACCTGTAACTGAGCTCAAAATTCTTTTTCATCCTTTGTCTTTCTAGGATTTAAGATTTGCGAATGTGGTTTTCTGAAGGATCTGCTCCTTTAAACGAGAGAAAGCTCATGATTTTCTCTTCTTCTTTTTTGTTGTAATCAATTTCGTGAAGGATGTACTGTTTGTGGATGCTGGTGATCCGTGGAATCCCCGTCAAGAAACTGTTAGCAAAGTCATGGCAACTCTTGATGGAGTTCACCGGGTTTTGAAAGCAGATGGGATTTTTATTTCCATTACTTTTGGCCAGGTATTAGAAGCGAATATCTGATATCATATTCTTGCATTTGCTCAATTATTAGCTCTAAATACCTTCTACTTCTTCTTTTTTTTTTTGTCATGCAGCCGCATTTCAGGCGTCCTTTGTTTATGATTCCCAAGTTTACTTGGTCCATGGAGTATAACACTTTTGGCGATGGCTTCCATTATTTCTTCTATATCTTAAGAAAGGTCAGTATTCAAAGAAGAATCTTTGCTTTTAAGGATTAGCATTTGTTCTCTGTTTTTATTATTTTTTAGTAGCTCTTTAGTAAATCCCCACAAGCTCTTAGTAATAAGTCTTGCATATTGCCAAAACGTATTTAGAGCTCTGTCTCAAGGTTATTTTCTTCCTAACATGGAATAATAAGATGATTGGTGAGAATCACTAAACCTCATTCTAATTGAACTGGAAACCAACCATATGTACCAAAATTAAAATTGAAAATCTGAAATCTGATCAGGAAGGGCTTAGTATGCTATTTTCAACCAAGTTTCATGATCAAAGTCAGACATTCCCTTTATTTAGAGATTGTAGTCAGTTACGAGTTTTAAGCCTCCATATCGCTTAAAACTGAGTCTAAACAGGATAGTCGAAGACATGAGTTTGATTTACCTTCTCACAAATCAAACTTGTGATCTTCTGAGTGTATATGTTGCCTTGCTTACTTTTAAATTCACTAAAAACCCGACATTTTTTTTGGTCAGGGGAAGAGACGTAGTGATGAGAAAAAAGAAGATGAGAAATGCAATGATCCATCAATATCCATGTATCAAGATGAACTTGAAGGCGAAGACTACCTCTTCCGAACACACATCGATGATGACGAGGATTAGGACAAGGGCAACGTGAGATTTAGTTGTTGTTACTGTGTAATGTTTGTTCTGTCTAATTTGATTTGTAATTTTAGAATCAATCTTTGTGGTTTTTGGACAAAGTAAAGTATGAAGCGAAATGGGTAAACGATCTATTTCCTTCCAAGATGTTTCATATAATAACAAATCCCTCCAGAGTTTACGCATAGTTCTATTTCCCCACATTATCAAAGTTCGAATCTTATTTGTCCACCAAATTAAAGTTTTAAATCTATTTGCCTACATATATCAGTTTTATCGGTTTGATGTCGGTTTTGAGCGGTTTGTAACATAACCAGTCTTTATTCCAACCAAATCAGTTTTGACTAGACCCGACCCAACCTATATCAATTTCGACCCAACCCGACCCGTTCTTCTTCGTTCTTCTTTGTCGTTCTTCTTCTTCTTCTTCACTCATAATCATCAATCGCACCATAGAAACAAAAAAAAAAAAACGAAAGAGAATTGTAATGAAGAAAGGATATATAATATGATGGGAGGCAATATAAACAAGAAGAATAACTCCTCGTGGAAATTAAACCACATCCTGATACAGAAATTTTAACAACAAGTAAGCGAGTAATCTGGGTTTAATAGAATTGAGGCAAATTGATTATATCGAATCTGGGTTTAATAGAATTGGATCAATTTGATTATATTGAAGCTGGGTTAAATCGAATTGAGACAAATTGATCTTATCTTTGATGTTCTGAATCGACGACAACCTTTTTAAAAAACATTCTTCTGGAGTTTACGATGGCCATGGCGGTCCCGATCATCTCTTTTCCCTTTTGATGAGTTAGTCTTTTTCTCCTTTCATTGATATTTGTTCGGAAATCTGGAAATAGAGAGAGGAGGAACGGAGACATTTTTCCTCGATTTCTCTCCTCATCATCAATAACACCAATCGTCGTTGTCTTCGTCTCTTTACGTTGACCAGATATTTTCTGACTATCAATCTTCAGCCCATTTCTCGTCCATTCCACTATGCAATTCAACCAATTTTTGATTTTAATTTCTGAAAATTCGAATTAAGGTTCGTCGAATAAGAAGAAGTTTTGATTTTGGGATGTGTCGATTGTCGGGTTTGTATACCTACCCCTCAAGCTTTTTCTGCTAAATCACAAACTCTAACCAGTGGGTTATCATTAGCGTTCAACATTGAGTACCGACTACTCCTCAACCCTTTTCTGCTCATTTTCACCAACTAGTCCTCTCTGAAATCGTTTGATTAGCTTCTCTAGGTATTGAATCAGTGTGTTCGATTTGCTTACGGTGATCGAAATTTTTGGTAGAAGATTTTTTTCCCAGTTGTCGTGAGAGAAGAAGAAAGATTTTTTTCCCCAGATTTTGTTTTTCCCTGATTTAAGATCGGTTTTTTTTTGTTTGATCAATAAAATTTTGGTTTTGGGTGGGCATTATAATCGGGTTTAGGAGTTGATTCGGGTTGCAATCGGATTTTGGGGTGGAATCGGATCTTAATTAGGTTAATTTTGGTTTTCATTTGGTTTATATTAAATTGATATACAGTAAACCAAGTCAAATCGTGGTTCGTGTGGAAATAAGTTTTGAACTTTGATTTCGGGGTATATAGGTTTTAAACTTTGAATTTGTGGGGAAATAGATTTCAAACTTTGATAATGTAGGGAAACAAAACTATACTCAAACTCTGGAGGAATTTGTTATTATATGAAACTTGGGGATAAATAGATCGTTTACCCAAAAAAAATGGAGCTGAACCACACTTGTGGTTTCGTAACATACAACACTATCTAACATATTATGGTCTTGGGAATCGATAACTTTGTGTCAGCTATTTGAGGACTACACGAACAAAATATGTCTTATCTAAAAAATCGACAGTAATGTGGTTTACAATATGAATCTCTTAACTTTTCGAGGCGCATGAGCTCACACATGCACTTGCAAGTTAGTATTGAGTGGATTATTATGCAATGTATCGGTTATTTCCTCGGTTTTGGAGAATGGTTCACTATTTTTGGTAACTTTTCTGTAAAATCATTTAAACAAATACGTTTAATACATGTGCAGTTGAAAATGATCATGTTTACTTAAATATTATTAGGATACATCTCACATGAAATTTATTTACCAAACAAAAAAAAAAATCAAATAATTTGAGTAATTTTTTTTCGTTTAAGATATTTGACTAAACTAAATAATATACTACTAATTTAAGTAGTCAAGATAAATCTTTTATTATATAAAGATGGATCCTTCAACGTGAGGATGACACATAGGATAATNGACCAAAATTAAAAAATGAAAATTATAAATATATACTCTAAACTTAAAAGAAAAATTATTAATATACGACCAAACTTAAAAATTTATAATCATTTCCATTATGACAAAAGGAAACTTAAAAAAAGAAAATTATTAATATACAACAACGACCAAACTCTATATAATAATCTACACATTTCTAAATTTTTTAAAAAGGAATAAAACCCAAAAAAAATTAAAAAAACANAAGAATTAGTAAAAATTTTATCATATAAAACTAAATGTTTCAAAAATGCTAATTCACCTGATCGCGACATTTGTCAAGTCAAAGTTGGAAATATTTAAAATTGATTAATAAAAAACTTTAAAATTCTTATTCATAATCTTAAAAGAGAAAGTTACTAAAAATAAAATTAATTATAATTAAAAAAGAAAAGTTATAAATATACTCTAAACTTAAAAGAAAAATTATTAATATACGATTTTAAATCGATTTCTAATTCTAAAAAGTAAATGAAAAAGTAGTTATGTTTAGATTAAGAAAAATTAAACAAAAATTATAAATAAAAGCCAAAATTAAAAAAACCTTATTTTAAATTAGAATAAATAAATTAAAAAATAGCTTTGGATACGATTTTAAATTTTACCCACGATCAAATTTAAAGTTGGATCTCTCAATATGAGTGNTAAGCAATAGATAACAATCCTAAAAAGCTAAAGTTTTTAAAAAAGAAAGAACAATTAGTAATTCTTAAAAAAGAAAATGAATTCTCATTCTCCACCTCTAGATAACCAAATTGATAGTTTCTCAATTTCACATTCATAATTCTAAAAGATAAAGTTACTAAATTATATATATATATCTTATTATATAAAACTAGATCTCTCAATGTGAACGTGACACGTAGGATAATTCTCACTCACGAGATCGTCACATTTGTCACGGTTAATTTAGATCTTAACATGTGTCAATATAATAATAAAAAAATAAATGTTAAAAAAATTAAACTAAAAAAAACAATCTTAAAAAAAGGAAAAAAAAATAAGTAATGAAAACTTATAATAAAGGAAAATGACAAAAGAAAACTTATTCTAACAAACTTAATGTGAACTGAAACTAAAATCCTAACAAACTGATTCGTAATAGATTCAATTTTACTTTGTCCACTCTACTAATCTTCGAAAAAAAAAAAAAATACAAGAAATCCAATTAAAACAGAATCTAACCCGATTTAAAGTCGCTATTCAAATCGACTCCCATCAGTTAGGCATGACCAAAATGGAACCGTAACCGTATTTCGGACCGTAACCGTACCGTTTTCAAACCGTAACCAGACCGTAACCGTGTCAGACGGTTAAAAACCGTAACCGTTAACCGTAAAAATATATTAGTTATGGTTAAAAAAATTATTAACCGTAACCGTTAATTAACCTTAACCGTATCAAAACCGTTGGTTAACTACAAAGTTAAACCGTAAAATATTAACCGTAACCGTTTTAAAAATAAAATTATATACTAATAATTATAATTAGTTCTGTAAAATTAAAAATTCAAAGAAAATTATATATAATCAATTTATCAATAGCAAATGCAAATCTAACAAATAGAAATATTAATTAAAACTTAAATGTGCTAGACTAATTAATATTTTTTAACAAATATAAAAAATATTTTAACAAAAAAGTTTTATGAAGAAATATACTCCCTCTGTTTCACAATGTTTGATTTTCTGAATATTGCACATGAAATAAGAAGCAATAAATGCTCAATTATTTGTTGTTTTATTTCTATAAAAGAGTTTATTATCTTATTCTCGATTACATTTTTCTCTCACGACCATAAGAGATTTAAGCAAAATAAGAAAAAATACATAGAAAAACAAAGGAAAAATATAAACAAACCAACAAAAAATTAGAAAAAGAATATTAATAAAAAATTTATTTTTTATTATTCTAGTTTATCAAATTTATAATTATTTTATTATAAATCATGACATTAACCATTTATTGTCATCAGGTAACCGTAACCGTATCTAACCGTAACCGTATTAACCGGACTCGTATTTAACCATAACCGTTTTAACCGTATGTTAAACGGTTAAGGTTAAGGTTAAAAAAAAATATAACCGTAACCGGTGGTTAAATAACCTTAACCGCATTAACCGTAACCGTGGTCATGCTTACCATCAGTTAAAAAAAAAAAAAGAATGAGAATTGAATGGTCCCAAAATAATAATAAATGTCATTAACTGCGTACAAAAAACACTTTCCATATCCTTTGCTATTAAATTCACAACGTCCTCGAGTTCCTTGGGGTCTAAAACGACGACGTCGCATAAGTGTATCGTTTTGCATAAAAAGCGTAAAGTGAGAGAGATAGGAATCTTTGTGCGATTCGTCTTCCTCTCTCGCCGGAATTTCTCTGTGATCTCGCCGGGATATCTATTAACCCTTATCATCTCTACTTCTCTGTCTTCACTCTCTTCATCGCCTCCGTCTTTCCATAGACAATTTTGTTCTTATGAAACTTATTCATAATTCGTTTCTTTCATAATTGTGATCGATGGATGATTATTTCACCGCTGAGGAAGAGGATTGCTATTACTCCTCCGATCATGATTCTTTGGACGGGATTGATAACGAAGAGTCCGATTTTCAGCATGTCTCGTCAAGACGATCAGCCACTCAGGTTCTCCTACATACTCACCTCCCTTCGCTTCGAACATCTCTTTGTTCTCAGTCCTTGATTTGTTGATGCTGCTTTGTTATTCCTGCTTTTCTCTTCTCCCGGATTTTTTTTTCTGGATTTTGAACTTTTTAAAAGTGAATTTCCATTGCAGCAATTGTGGGCTCAAAATCCTTTTCTTCTCCCTGTACCGTTGTTCATCCGAATTCTCTCAGTTTTTTTTTGTTTTCGTTTTCAAAGCTCCATCCTTTTGCCTAGGATTATGAAATCTGGAATTCATTGGACAATTGGTCTGTCCTTCTCTGTTTGAAATTAGGGTTCTCTTTCTCTCTAAGGATTTGGGAACTACTGTTTACTTAATCAGATGATTTTTTTTTACATTTTAGGGTTCAATTGTGTGACAATTCCTTGATTCAAAGAGGCTTTTCATGTTCTTACTGTGTTAACAAACCCAGGGTTTGGCTTGTTTAATAACACATTTGACATTTTGCAGGTTATCACGCAGGAATCGCTTCTGGCAGCACAGGTATATATGATTCCTGTCGAACGTTTTCTTTTGCCTTCAATTTGAAGCTCTAACTGGTTGAGTTGTTGTTTCCTTATGCAGAGAGAAGATTTGCTAAGGGTGATGGAGTTGTTATCGATTAAGGAGCACCATGCGCGGACTCTTCTCATTCATTACCAGTGGGATGTGGAGAAGTTGTTTGCTGTCTTTGTTGAGAAAGGAAAGGATAGCTTGTTTTCTGGAGCTGGTGTAACTGTGTTCGACTATCAATATGACAACACTTCCTTTTCTCACTCTTCAAAGATGAGTTGTGATGTCTGCATAGAGGATGTACCAGGTGATCAGATGACGAGAATGGACTGTGGCCATTGCTTTTGCAATAATTGTGAGTCCATGTTGCCAAATTCCGAGTTTTTTTTTTTTTTTCCCCGTAGAAGTAGATGTGTGATTTAACGCAGTTCTTGCTTGGTTAAGGTTGGACGGAGCATTTTACTGTGCAGATAAATGAAGGTCAGAGCAAAAGGATTAGATGCATGGCTCATAAATGCTATTCTATTTGTGATGAAGATGTTGTCAGGAATCTAGTCAGTAAAAGGCGTCCAGATCTAGCTGAGAAGTTTGATCGTTTCCTTCTAGAGTCGTACATCGAAGACAACAAAATGGTCAAGTGGTGTCCAAGCGCTCCCCATTGTGGGAATGCAATACGAGCTGAGGATGACAAGTTGTGCGAAGTTGAATGTTCATGTGGTCTTCAGTTCTGCTTCAGTTGTCTGTGTCAAGCCCACTCCCCTTGCTCTTGTTTGATGTGGGAGCTATGGAGAAAGAAGTGTCGAGATGAGTCCGAGACAGTTAATTGGATAACCGTTCACACAAAGCTGTGTCCCAAATGTTACAAACCTGTGGAAAAGAATGGTGGATGCAATCTCGTAAGGTGTATTTGTGGGCAGTGTTTTTGGTAAGAACTCTTGCCTTGTTTCTCCATTGCTCTCCTTTCCTATTTGCATTTGAATTTCTATGCTTTGAGACGAGCAAATGTCAACTGGTGATGTGTCTCATGTTTGGTTGTTAATTTGTACAGTTGGCTATGTGGTGGAGCTACTGGAAGGGAACACACTTATAGGAGTATCTCTGGTCACAGTTGTGGCCGGTACGAAGATGACAAAGAAAGGCAGATGGAAAGAGCGAAAAGGGATTTAGATAGGTATACACATTATCATCACCGATACAAAGCACATACGGATTCATCAAAACTAGAGGATAAACTTAGGGATACTATCCTTGAAAAAGTGTCAAAGTCAGAAAAGAAGGAGTTGAAGCTTAAAGACTTCAGCTGGGTCACCAACGGACTCAACCGGTTATTCAGATCAAGAAGGATTCTTTCATATTCGTATGCTTTCGCATATTACATGTTTGGTGAGGAGCTGTTCAAAGATGAGATGAGCCCTGAGGAGAGAGAGATAAAGAAGAATCTGTTTGAGGATCAGCAGCAGCAACTTGAGGGTAATGTTGAGAAACTTTCCCAGTTCCTGGAGGAGCCCTTTGATGAATTTATTGATGATAAAGTCATGGAGATAAGGATTCAAATCATCAATTTGTCTGTTGCGGTCGATAGCCTCTGCAACAAAATGTACGAGTGCATTGAGAATGACTTACTTGGTTCTCTCCAACGTGGCATCCACAACATCGCACCTTACAATTCAAAGGGAATCGAACAAGCAGCTGAGTTTTATGCTACCTGGAATTCCAAAGGTGCTGACAAATTTCAACCTTTGGATAGTAGTTGTACAAGCGGTAATTAACTCTCGGTTGGTAATGATCATAACATTCTCGTAATGAACCAATGAATCAAATCCTAATGAGCTGTATACTTTATACAGGAGAGACATCAAGGCCTGAGCAAGCTTCAGGCTCAAGGAACTCGGAAGACACCATTTGCTCTTCTTCACAGAAACGTCTCAAAAAAGAAGGAAGTTTCATAAACAGCAAAGTCACTTTATTGGACTTGAACTTGCCAGCTGATTTCATCGACCAAAACTGAACTCAAACTCAAGTCAAATCCTTTCTTTTTTGTCCAATGATAAGACATAGCGAAAAAGGGTTTGACTATATCTCCTTCAAGATTCGTGAGTACTGACTAATTATTAGTTTTTCGTTTTCAAACAACTCAAGTTATGGCCTCTTTTTTCCTTGTTCTAAGACTTCTAATACATAGATTTCTGGTTCAGCTTATAAACCCAGGTGCTTCTCAATGCCTTTGAAGTGTAAACTTGCAAGTCAAAGAAATTTATTTTGAAAGCAACAGAATCAGTCAGTAACATTTTGTTTAAGTGTTGGATATTGATGCGATCAAAAGAGGTCTAAAGGGAGTCTTTCATTATAACTTATAAGAGAGGAGATTAGGAGAACAATCATTTCTCTGATGGAAATAACTGGTTCATCAAGTTATAAAATTCACTCTTTGAAGAGCTCACAACAAGTTGCTGCTGCTGATCCTCAAACAGATTCATATGCTCACAACATAGAATCTTGATATACATATTAACTATACATTTTATTAAATTATGCAAAGAATTTGAAATGTCATTTTCATATTCATATCATGAAAACTTAAAAAAATCAACAAAATTTATTGAAAGAATAATAGATTTAAAATTTTAGTTTTACTAATATATTACACACTTTATTATAGTTATAAGGTTAAATTTTTATATCAATGTTTAGTGAATGGATATTATTTGATCCAAACTAATAGTATACAAAATTAATTTAACATATCACAAATATATAGAGATTTTTTTTATAAAAACATAATATCTAATAAATAAAAAGTAAACTCATTATCATTTAATAATACATATTATAGTAACTTTGTTAAATAAATTATATATAAGAAAATCAATTTTTTTTAAAAACAAGTACATAATTTAAAATAATAAAAATGGAACTTTCAATAATTTAAATATTTGGATAACATGATTTATTTGGTCTTTAAATATAAATAAGATATGAAAGCTCCAAACAAACATGATTATTTGTAAATAATATAGAAGTGATTGACCGTAAATATTGAAGTGATTGATTATCACTTACATTTTCATTTTAATGGAGGTGGAAATAAGAGAAACAATTAGTTAAGTTTTAAATAAAACATTAGACCTACAATCTACAATCAATGATTTGTTTTACTAAAAATGAATCAAAAAGTTCTCATAAATAAATTAAACTATTATAAATTTTAAAAAACAAAAATTTGCGGGTCACACTTTTTTCTTATAGAAAGTTGAATCTCACCGGGCTTACCCATTATCAATAGCCTTATGTGTTGGCTAAATTTCCATTATTACTGTAATTAAATTCATAATTAAATTCATTATTTTATCAAAATACATAATCTACCACATTATCTTGAATAAGAAAATTCTAAAACGGTTAAATATGAATTTGTGTGACATGCAATCCATGAATAGATTTAAAACCAACAAAAGTTGATCAATTGTTCATTCTATTATTGCTTATCAATAGCCTTATGTGCTGGCTAAATTTTCATCATTCTCTCCAGTTATATATGGAAATCGTTTTCAAAAAAATAAAAGAAAAATAGACTTAGGAATCACAAACATATTGCACACATATATATGATTAAAATCATACATGAAACACTCCAAAAGTAATAACTTCACATGAAACAAAATAAAAAAACTATTATGCAACTTTAAAATGTAAATATCTTCATTTTAAAAAACCAAACTAATTGCATAAAATTGATCACCAAAGAAAAAAAGAGGTAAAAATGCGTATCATCCAATAAATAAACACATAGATCATAGATGATCATAAATTAAAAAAAAAACAAAAAAAAACAAATACACAGATTTTAAGCTGATAGAGATTATTAAATTAGCTACGAGACCAAATAAAATAAAATACCATTAGATTAAAAAATTGTTTACCACGTCCGCGCAGATCACACTCTTTGTGATTGAAATTGAAAGTGAAATCTCACCGGCGATGAGGGAAGATACCGGAGAAGACGAGGGTTTTAGAGGAGTGAATATTGATTTTTTACACGATAATCCTATTCACAAGAAGTCTCTCTCTCTCTCTCTTGACATGTTTAGATCGACGATCGACCCCATATTTCTTATACTTTTCCAAATTGACCCATATTATCTCAAATGTTCTCATAAACCCATACATCAACAACGACTTTGATAGTAAATTAGTGATAGAAATTAAATCGTTTTTCAAATAAAATTAGATTTATTTTGTAGTCACCAACACTGGATCATCGAAGATGAATAATAGTAAATTCTGAACATTTTATTAGTATTCGGTTTTAGGTAAAAATAGATAAAAATACAGACCTATTTCGAAGTATTTTTTAAAAAAAGTTCGAAGAACTCTAAATTCACAAAATAACTTTCCTTTTATTAGTATTCGAAGTAACTTTCGGAGTATACAAAACTAACCCAATTTCGAAGTATTTATTTTATTAGTATTTACTTGGGTTAAAAATATACAATTCTCTAAACTTTAAAATAACAAAAATTTAACTTTTAAAAACCAACTAATTGAATAAATAGTCAACCAAAGAAAACAAAATCAAATTGTGGATCACCCAGTAAACAAATTTATAAATAAACATAAAATTAAGAAAGGAAAAAAACTTTAGAATAAACATTCTACATTTTTAAGCTAATAAAGACAAATCCATTAACAATTATAATAATAAAACTAAAATAATAGTATACCAATTTTTTTTTAAAAAAAAAAATTGTGTTCACGTCTGCGCGTAGCGCGGATCACACACTAGTTATCTATAAAGAAAATTTATTGCAATTCTTACCAGCTCAAATTTCATATTCTTCACGCTCGTCTTAAAATGAACATTCTTTGGGTTGTCCAAATATGCCTCCGGATTTTTTTTTTATTTTAGTGGAGGTTATTGGTTCTTGCATTTTAATGAATTTAAAAATATTTCTCAAATTTGAAAATCCTAATGAATCTATTGATTTTAAAATCAGACAAGTGGATTTCAAAATTAAATAAGTAGATTTCGAAATTAAATAAGCGGATTATTGTAATGAATCCATTGAGATTTTAACATTAACCAAATGGATTTACAATAATAAAGTCAAAATCACAATAATAAGTAGATTTCAAAATTAAATAAGCGGATTATTGTAATGAAGTCTTAGCTAAAGTTTTTGTTCGTTTCTTTATTTACCTATTTTTTATTTTTCTAAAAATTCAATAATACAAATCCAACCAAATAACAAGGTTGCACTCGATATTTGCTCATTTGTATTTTGCTATTCAAAACACTTGTAAATCTATTCAAATCCAAATTAAAATCAAATCTTTATGCAAATTCTTACTATTGAATAACACTTGATTTTAACATGAATTTTAAAATCATAGAACTAATAACACAATATTTGAATATGGATTTTAAAATCATAGAACCAATAACATAAGATTTGAATATGAATTTTAAAATCATAGAACCAATAACATTGAATTTGGTTTGGATTTCAAATCCATTAAAATGCTAGAACCAATAACCTCCTCTTAGACTTCACTGTGAAAATCCCAAAGGAGAAACATTTATATATAAGCATCACACAAATTTGTAATCTAGAGTTAAATGATGAAATTAGGCATAACCCTAGTTACCTTTCTTCTCCCATTTGGACTTTCGTGGAAAATCTCAAGACACAAAGCAATTTTAGATAAATATAAGCTTCGTACAAATTACGCACAAATTATCAAAGTGGTGAAAACTAATGCATTTCAATATAAGTGACAAGGAAGATATTTGAGTTTTTGTTTTTGACCAGATTAGCAAGATATTTGAGATATGGTATAAAATCATTCACAAATCTTGCAGTTGCTTCTGTTTTAGAGAGAAGAGGAAGAGGGGAGAAAACTGAGAACCACTTATCAAATATGAGGTCAGTCTATCAAATCTGAGGTCAGTCCCTCCGCAACACTGTGAAACTTTCTTCGGTAGATCGTACGAAGTAAAGGGGAAAAAATAAAAACTATAATCATAATCACAAGTATCTGGGCAATGACGGATCTCGGAATCGGCGGCATGTTGAAAAATCTGATTTTTCTTTCTCTGATTAAGAGGGATAATATAATATGGCGAGCTTGAAGATTCTGAGACCCGGTGCAAGCTGGGCCAAATTTTTTTTTTTTAACTAAAACAAAAAAAAATACAAATTTGGGCCAAAATTTTCGATTGGGCTTTTGGATCTGGTGCAAATGCACCTCTTGCACTGGGACAGAGCCGGCCCTAAATTATATGAGTCAAATGGATTGTGTTTAGGGACTATTGGGTTGTTGTGGCCCGGTTTGTTTTCTTCGAAAGCCCTAACCTAGTTTTGAGTGAAGGAGAGAGAGAGACACCCGACGGCTACCAGATCCTAATACTCGAAAATACCAGTTCGGTTCTGCCCAAAATACCTGATGGTTCCTCCTCAATGATACTCGAAAATACCAGTTGTGATTACATGTATATTTTCTTTAGTGTTTTCGGGTTTTTATATATTTTTTCAATATTTCGGGTATATTTTTCATGTTTCGTGTATATTTTCTTTAGTGTTTTTCGGATATTCGGATATATTTTCGGGTTTCGGATATACTTTGTCTACTGGGTCATTTATGGGCTTCAATTTGTGATTCAAGTTTGATTTTTCATTATGGGCTAGTTATAGCCTATTGGGCCTTGTAAGGTCCCCTGATATTTATCCAAAAAAAGTTCATTACAAAGTTCTTTTTGTTAATGCAACTCTTTGTAGCAAGAACAAAAGAGCGATTTGTAATGTAAAAAGCCAATTTAATGGAGATAAGCATATATAGTGGAAACATGCCTAAATTAATTTGCCTAATCATATCAAGTGGTGTATAGTCTTTTGGTATAATAAATATATGTCTGATTTTTTAATTCGTTATTAAGAAGATTTATATATTCAGTGTTGTGGCCTTGCGGGACAAGGACAACAAATGCTTTGACAATATGGTACATTCGTTTAATAATCTTTAACAACACAAACAAACAAAAAAGGTATTTTAGGCAGTAAAGCTATATGTGTGAAATGAGCTATGGAGGAGATTTAAATACCTTTCGGCTTGCGTACCTAATATTCCAATGTATCTGGAACCTCAAATGCATTTTGCAAAGAATGTTCTAACGCAATGTAATACTGATCAGTATATGTAAAACTCAACAAAACAAAATTTGATGGATTTAGTTTATCATATTATTATAAAATATATGCTAGATATATGTTTTAACATTAGCAAGAGAATAATTAATAGAGAGATTATTTTGTCAAAATATTGAAGAGTATGCTAATAAACGGTATTAGTGTTTTAAAATATAGCAAAACAGTAAAGTAACGCATATTCTCTCTTTTCCTTCCTCGAAGACAAAATATATTCATAGAATTAGTATTACATATACTTTGGAAAAATCATAGAAGCTTCCTCTAGTATTACAACCACGTGGGAAGCACCCCGCCACACATCAATCTTTTTTTTTATTTCGTTTGTGTATATATATAAGATCAATTCTTGCAACCCATAAACAATTCTCCAAGAATCAGTTGACAAAACAAAAATAAACAATTCTCAAAAGTCAAAATATGCTCTAGACCCTCCAATCTCCCGTCAAAATCTCCATAAAAATCTCTGTCCCTCTTTGCCAACCAAAATCTACAAACACACATTATCCCTCATTCATAGCTATCACACAACTCCCCCCCAAAAAAAAGTAAGAAGAGAAGAGATTTTTTAATCAAAATATTCTATAACCTTTTTTGTTTCTTTGTTTAAATCAAGCATTTGACTTTTGTGATAAAGATTTGAAAAAAAGAGATGAGGAACGAAACGGGTGGTACCATGGTCGTTGATCTCCAAACCGATCCATATAACAACAATCACCATCGCCACAATCTCAGCCACGACCTTAGCGATAATGGTCGCAAACCGAGGCCTCGATTTGGTGATCCCTTGAATGCTGACCACGACAGAATATTCCCTCCAGAAGATTCCATCATTGTCAACACCAGCTTAACTCACCACCGATTTAGCAGTGTCTCGGCCTCAACCATGAGCAGCGGTCCGACCAGCGGAGAAGGTTCTCCTTGCGTAATGTCGCCTTGGGCCCGCGTGTCGCCACCTTGGGCTGCTGATTTCAATGAAGACAATGTCCTCGAGACCAACGGTCTCATTGGATCTATTGTACGCGAAGAAGGACATATATACTCGCTAGCCGCTTCTGGTGACCTTCTTTACACGGGCTCAGACTCCAAGAACATTAGGGTTTGGAAGAATTTGAAGGATTACGCCGGGTTTAAATCAAGTAGTGGGCTAATTAAGGCCATTGTGATATTCGGTGACCGGATCTTTACAGGCCATCAGGACGGGAAGATCCGGATTTGGAAGGTTTCGAAGAGAAAACCGGGAAAACACAAGCGGGTTGGAACATTGCCTACGTTTAAATCGATGGTCAAGAGCTCCGTAAACCCGAAGCATTACATGGAGGTGCGCCGCAACAGAAACTCCGTGAAGACGAAGCATAACGACGCCGTATCGTGTCTTAGCCTGGACGTGGAGCTTGGGTTGCTGTACTCGAGTTCTTGGGACACGACGATCAAAGTGTGGAGAATCTCGGATTCGAAATGTTTGGAGTCGATACATGCGCACGATGACGCGATAAACTCGGTGATGTCCGGTTTCGATGACTTGGTGTTCACGGGATCCGCGGATGGCACGGTTAAAGTGTGGAAACGTGAGATGCAAGGCAAAGGAACGAGGCACGTGTTGGTTCAAATTTTGCTCAAGCAAGAAAACGCGGTCACGGCATTGGCCGTAAAATCAAAGTCTTCGATCGTATATTCCGGTTCCTCGGACGGGCTAGTGAACTATTGGGAGCGCTCAAAGCGTATATTCATCGGCGGAATACTCAAAGGGCACAAATCCGCCGTGCTATGTCTCGCTCTAGCGGGGAACTTGTTGTTGAGTGGTTCCGCCGACAAGAACATATGTGTCTGGAGGCGGGAACCGTCCGACGGATCCCATCAGTGTCTGTCTGTGTTGACGGGCCACATGGGACCCGTCAAGTGTCTAGCCGTGGAGGAGGAACTAGCTTGCCGTAAGGGAGCAAAAGCCTCTTCCGTCGCCGAGGGAGATCGGAAGTGGATTATATACAGCGGAAGTTTGGACAAGTCCGTGAAAGTGTGGCGCGTGTCGGAGAGGATGGCCACGTGGAGGGAGATGGACGACGAGCCATCAGCATCTTCGGGGCGGAAGAGCTCTTCGTCTCCACACGAAGGGAGTGGCGCGTGGAGCTCACGCAATTTGGAAAAATAAAAAAGTAGTGGATCGGAGCAGAGTGTGATTTATTTACGAAAATGTGTCGTCGTTGATCAGTCACGACGACCGTCTTCACGCCGGGGAAAGAGTCGAATGATTGTTTTCAATTTTATGACTAAGTCAGCGAACAGGTTTTTGCCACGTCAGCTGGTGAATGAGTCAATGTGGGGGTTGATGGTTTTCACGTTAACGAGTTTTGCTTCTTTTTCTCCTGAAAGAAAAAAATGTTTTAAAAAGAAACTGTATCATTAGTTTTTTCCCTAAATTTGTAAAATAAACAAGAACAAAGACTGAATCAAACATGTTTGTTTTCTTTGTCGTGCTTGCAACTTTATATTTTGGAATTTGATGAGTCGGTTGAATTGGTCTTTCTAAATTATATTTTGGAATATATTATAGGTTCTTGATAAAAATAAATTGTTTTTTTTTTTGCCAACCAGATCTTGCTAATTAACATGTTGTAAGAGGTTCGGTGAACTTCTTATCTTAGTTCATTGTAGTTATCTTTTATTTCATATTTTTTGTGCTTCTTTTCATTTAGAGAGCAAAATATAAAATGTCACGAAGTATAATTAACCTAGTTTTTTTGTTTTTTTGAACTTTTTGAAGTAACCTAATTAAGTTCAAGGCATCATTTGTTCCCGACATAGAGATATATCTGTGTGTAATGTGTGTTTCGTGCTGATTGAACCAATAGGCCTATTTTTCACAAATGAAATGGTAATCAATTTGAATGTGTTGTGTAGAATAGGGTTTATAGACATTAGACATTTATGTTGAAGATTAATGTTTACTTGTCAAGTATGTGAGTGGTTTTCAAGGTCTCGCCAACAAATTCAAGGTTTTCAATAATAAAAAACAAGTTAATTAGATTAACTGTCAATTTTTTTTCTTCAATGAATTCTCTTAACCAAGCTGCATATTTTAAAATTAACAAGTAAGCACCACCAAATATCCACCCAAATTCGTTAGAAATTATTATTCTTTTTGAATATGCATGCAGTTACCATTTAGATCTAATCTTATATATTTATGAGAAAGAAAAAACATACTCATTAATAGACACATACACTCATGATTATTTCATGGTTAAAAAAAAATAAACCTACAACAATTTTTGGGAAACATTTTTTTTTTTTTTTTTTTTGGTAGATTTTTTTTTTGGTTGACAATACGTTAGAAAATTAGAGTACGACGGATCACTGAGCGTTGAGACCTATCTCTCCATATCAGATTCGGCTACATAAGGGCCCATAGTGAACAACTCAATAAAAAATGTGAACTTATGCAAAATATCTCATATTTCAAAATTTAAATATGCTGAATCTATTTGTGTAATCAATCATTAAACCGAAAACATTTTGCACAGCCGAATGAATAACCGCATTAAAAGGTTCTAAAATAGAAACTCCGGTTTCCTATTAACCGCGTAATTCCGGGTAATCGAACATGATGGTTAGGAATGAACACGGTTTGACGAAATTGCCCTCTCTTTGACCCTCTCAACGCCTTTCCAAACGCATCGTTTTTGACCCCAAACCCGCGTTGACGGCGAGAATTTTCCCGGAAAATAAGTCCAATTTTCTTTTGGTTCAGAGAAAAGAAAAACAAAGAGAAAGTCTTCCCTTTTTGTCCAGTCTTCGTCTTTTACTAGTGAGAGAGAGAAGACAATCCAACCATCTTTCTCTCTCCTTTTTGTTCACTTGTGCAATTCCTTTTCCCGGAAAATTTATTTGTTCCTTTTCTTTCTCCCGTTGCCACTTTTCCCGGAAAATCTCTTCCTCTTTGTATGAAAAATTCGAATTTTGTGCCTTTCATTAAGCTAAAGGAGCTTTCTGTGATCAGTCTTATATATATTTTCTGGAATTGGGCTCTTCTTGTTCAAGCGGTTTGTGATTGATTGATTGATTGATTATCTAAGGGTCTTTTTATCTTGATCTCTTGGGCACTATTCATGATTTCTCTTATTGCTGGGATAAATAGTTTCTGATTCAGGTAATTAGGGTTTTTTTTGTGTGTGTGTGTGTGTCTGTGCTGAATTTGGTAAGAAGATGGCTGCAGTTTTAAGAAAGTTATTACCTTTAGCGTCACCGAGTCGTAAAAGGGATAATAGCGACGGTGATGAAAATAGCAATAGTTTTCAAATTGATTATTCGTTCGCCAGTGAGTATAAAGGCCCTTATATTGCTAATTTGCCACGAGCTCATCCCGTCGAAGTTGATAAGATTCCGACGGCTCTTCCCGTGCCGTTTTCTCCCTTGTCGCGTGATATATCTTACCCGGTGGTCCAACCTCTCGTTAGGACTAATAGGGTTACCAAGAAACCACCTGAATCTGCTGCTAGTTCTAGTGTGGTTTTGAAAGGGCGTCATGTGGTTTCTGGCTCATCATCATCATCATCGTCAAGGAGGTTGGATGTAGCAGAAGAAGCGGTTGATTTACCGTTATCACCACCATCATCTGCAGAAGTAAGAGAGGATACAGAAGATGATTTAAGAGCTTCGGATGTGGAATCGGGTTATGAGGATTATTCCAATGGAGTGGAGGCGGATGGCGAAACTGTAAATCGTGTGAAGTTCGTTGTACCAAGTCAGGGTAGTGAATGTGATGAAAGCTCTTACATTTCTGATGGGGAAAGTATAGCTGCAACGCCTAAAGCTGAAAGGAAAGGTAAAAGAGGGTCGTGCTACCGATGCACAATGGGGAACCGGTTCACTGAGAAGGAAGTTTGCATTGTCTGCAATGCCAAATATTGCTTCAACTGTGTGCGAAGAGCCATGGGTGCGATGCCCGAAGGAAGAAAGTGCCAGACTTGCATTGGTATCAGAATCGAGGAGTCAAAGAGAGGGAGTCTCGGAAAGTGTTCACGAATGCTGAAGCGTCTTCTCACGGATTCAGAACTTCAACAAGTCATGAGCGTCGAGATCTCCTGCAAGGCGAATCAATTGCCTTCGCGGCTTATCGCTGTCAATGGCAAGCCTTTAGATGGAGAAGAGCTTTTTAAGTTGCAGACTTGTGCAAATCCACCCAAAAAGCTAAAACCCGGGGACTATTGGTATGATAAGGTTGCTGGCTACTGGGGAAAGGTATAATTTTTTATATTTCTCTGTGTATTTATTCTCGGGTTTATATCTTGAATGCTCAGCTGAATCAGAGGTTCTACGTATTTATTACAGGTAGGAGAGAAACCTTGCCAGATTATAAGTCCTAACATGAACATAGGAGGTAGTAACATCAAGCCGAATGCAAGCAATGGTGACACTGAGATTTTCATTAATAATCGGGAAATAACCAAGACAGAGCTCATGATGCTCAAGGTTCTTTGGCTGGACGACCTTAAGCATTAGTGTTATTGTTCTTCTCTAATTTATCATGTGAAAGTGAATGCCGCTTTGCTTTGATGTAGATGGCGAGGGTGCAATGTGAAGGAAAGCCTCATTTTTGGGTCAATGCAGATGGAAGTTACCTGGAAGAAGGTCAGAATCGTGTCATCGGGAACATTTGGAATAAGGTATGGTTTCCGGAGCACAAGGTTTTCTTGTTAACAACGTATGAATATAAACCGTATACAATTATGGATGTTTTTTTCAGAAAAGAGCTAAGATTGCTTGTGCTGTGTTCTCTCTTCCATTTCCTCCGACTTCATCTGCAGTAGAACCAAATGATGAGCCCATTTATAAGCAGAAAATGCTTAACAAGCTTCTTCTGATTGGTAACGAGAAATGTGGCGCCACTACAATTTACAAACAAGTGAGCTATTCATCTTAATGCCACCCACTCGAATGTTTCACATCTAGTAAAGAATCTGGTATTGACTTCTTTTGTTTCAGGCAAGGTCTCTCTATGGAGTCCCATTTTCTGAAGACGACCTTGAAAGAATCAAATTCATAATCCAAACAAATCTCTATACTTATCTCGCAATGGTTCTTGAGGCACACGAAAGATTTGAAGAAGAGATGAACAATAACCAGTCCTCGGACCAAACAGGTAAATTTATAAACCGAACAAACATCAGTTAACAATTTGATTATTGAGGGACACTGATCGATTTCTTGTGATTTAGGCAATACGGGAGATGAGACTAGTGCCAAAACAGTTAGCTCAATTAACCCGAGACTAAAACATTTTTCAGATTGGCTTCTGAAAGAAAAGGAAGAAGGAAACCTGAAGATATTTCCAGCTTCAAGCCGTGAGAATGCACAAACTGTTGCAGATCTCTGGAGAGTACCAGCCATTCAAGCCACCTACAAAAGACTTCGCGATACACTTCCCAGAAACGCCGTTTATTTTCTTGGACGAGTGAGTTTTTAGATCAAATGGTTTCTTGTCTATAAACGTTTTTTTTTTTCAGGTCCTTGGCACTTTTGTAAAGGGGAAAAAAGAAGACTGACCTAAATTTGTTTCTAATCAGATTCTTGAGATCTCCAGATCAGAATACGATCCTTCTGATATGGACATATTGCAAGCGGAAGGACTCTCATCTATGGAAGGACTTTCTTGTGTGGAGTTCTCATTCCCATCAACAACTCAAGAAGAGTCTCTTGAGGACGATTATCATCACGAGCCAAACATGAAGTTAGTTATATTCCTTTTCCTTGTTGCATTCGGACTATTTGAAAAAAGCGTTGAACTTACTCTTTCTCTGTCTCTCTGTCTCTCTCTCTCTCTCTCTCTCTCTTTTTATAGGTACCAACTTATCCGGTTAAATCTAAGAAGCCTTGGAGAAAACTGGAAATGGCTGGAAATGTTTGAAGATGCTGACTTGGTGATATTCTGCGTCTCACTAACAGATTATGGAGAATACATAGAAGACGGTGATGGGATTCTAGTGAACAAGATGATTGCAAACAAACAGCTTTTTGAGAGCATGGTGACTCACCCGAGCCTAGCTAACAAAAGGTTCCTTTTGGTTCTAACCAAATTCGATCTTCTAGAAGAAAAAATCGAGCAGGTTCCTCTAAGAACCTGTGAGTGGTTTGAAGACTTCAACCCGTTGATCAGCCAGAACCAGACGAGCAGACACAACCCTCCGATGGCTCAGCGTGCTTTTCATTACATCGGGTTCCAGTTCAAGAGACTGTATGACTCACTCGTGGGACCCTTTTCGATGCGTGGAAGGACCTTTAGGCCGAAGCTGTTTGTTTCTCAAGTGAGCTTGGAGAGTGATACTGTGGACGATGCACTGAGGTATGCGAGAGAGATTCTCAAGTGGCATGTTGAAGAAACTTCCATGTTCCAAGAGATGTCCACTACCAGCATCGAGGCCAGCTCGTCCTCTTGATTCTTCCAAAATTGAAAATTCATTTTTTTGTATGTAATATATTTGTATGATGTGTGTGTGTACAAATAGTTCATCTTCAGGGTAGGACAAGAAACATACGTGTGATTTGATTTTTCTGGGAAAAAAAAAAAAAGTGATTACAGTTGGAGATGACCAATGTGGCCGATGTGAAAGGATACAGTAAACATATATATGTAGAGTCATAATCCAAATTATAATCTAATTAAATACATATGAGATATGATTAATTGGTAATGTGATGATGGTATAGCCAATATTCATTGGTAAGAACAATGATGAGGCAACAAATTACATCTTTCCCGGCATATTTCATAAAAACAGAGGCTGGATAGTTCTTGTTTACTCAATAGAAAAAGATTGCTGTCATTTTATTCCTTTCTCTGTGTTCTTGTAAACTGCATGTTATCCCTAGAGTACTCCTACAACCTAACATACATATATCAATCAAGTCTTGCAAGAAATAGAATGTATCAACCAAACATCAAAACGCAAAGTTGATATGTTTGAGAAGAGAAACAAGTTCATTCTCAAACCCCACAGTCCACACACCTCTACTCATATACCATCGGAGCTGTGTAGTGAGTCTGATATTGGAGTCAGTCTTGAAATTTAAAAGGCTAGGAACCAAAAAATCTAACAATAATTAATAAATTAGAGTTGATGAATAATTTCATAAGCAACGAAAAAGTTTTTTTTAAAAAAATAAATAAACAAAAAGAGTTGGTGATCGTTATCAATTAAACTTTTTTTTTTGACGTTATCAATTAAACTAGGAACGTAAGATTTCACAAACGTGTTTTTTGTATAATTTATTGTACATATGGTGATGAATATAGGAGTAGATTTTCATAGCAATTTGTGTATATCTAATAAATATGTTTATATCTAAATATAAACTATAATTAAAATAAATTTATTTTATCCTAGTATATATATATATATATATGTATATATAGTAAAATTATTATTGAATATTTATTTTACAATATATATTTTATTCTGAAAATTAAAAATAAATATTTTATGGTAATTATAAATTCTCAAAATTCATGATGGGTATAATTATTTTTTATTTAATAAATAAATTAGTTTTTAAAATTTTTAAAATATGGGTTAGTTTTCAAAATATATAAAAAAAAATTAGAATATTAAATCAAATTTCCAAACTAGGGTTGATGAATGGACGGTTTTAGCTGTTGGGATATTTATATAATTAATAAATTAGAGTTGATGAATTATTTGATAAGTAATGAGAAAGAAACTTTTTTAAAAAAAAGTAAAAGGATGAGGAGTTGGTGATCGTTATCAATTAAATCATAAGGTAGATTAGTGATTAGTTCTAATCCATAGAATCTAGGGGGAATTGGTTTTATAATGGTGATTGGTTTTAACATTGTTCTTTTACTATTTTTTTGAAATTTGTCATTTTTTGACCTAAATGACCTTTTAATTATTTAAGGCAATTTTAAATATAAATAAAATCGAATTTTAAAAAAAAAATCCGAAAAAACCAAAAAAGGAAATAAAAATATATTCCAAAATCATTTAAAGAAATAAAAATATTTGGCAAAATCATTTAAGGAAAAATGAATATTTAAATAATATTTTGTAACTGATTCTACGCAATGCAGAATGCGTATTCTACATTATACGTCTAGGTAGAATGCGTTTTCTTGTATTCCCTCATTAATCTAACAACCTGTAGAATACGTTTTCTAAAATTTACACTATATTATACCGAGAAGGTGAATACATATTCTATATGTTACACTATATTCTACATTTTTGCAGAATACAACTTCTAGTGCTTACACAATATTCTACTTTTTCCCAGAATACAACTTCTAGTGCTTACAAAATATTCTACTTTTACCCAGAATACAAGTTCTAGTGCTTATACGATATTCTACTTTTACCCAGAAGATAAGTTCTAACGTTTGGTCTTTGTTCTACGATATGTAGAATATGTATTCTATAAAATTTTAACAAAATCAGAGAAAATCTAGGAGAAGTGGTAACTTCCAAAACTGAATATTTTCGAAAATCTTTTAATTTTTTTTTCTTTGCTCGGTTCTAATTTTTTTTAGGGGTAAATCTAGGAGAAGGGGAATTTTTTTTATTTCTTTGCTCGGTTCTATTTTTTTTTTATGGGTAGGGAATTGTTTTTTTTTTTTTGGGTAACATGTGGCATTAATATTCAATATATCAAAAAAAAAAATTTGTAAATCATATATCAATATTCAATAATTATATTTTAAGGGGTAAAAGAGGTTTAACATTAATATAAGTATTAAGGGGACAATATTAAGCAAGAAAATAGTAAATGGACAATGTTAAAACTAATCACCATTATAAAACCAATTCCCCCTAGAATCTAATTGGTTTAGTGGAAGGAGAAAAACAAATGCAGAGGTTTGTGTTCTTCATAATATTCTGACTTCAACTGTTCCACCAAGGGTGCAGAGCGGAGCAGATGTTTATACTTGGTGCCTGGAAGGATCGAGACGACACTACTTCTCGACAAAGACCACTTGGGAATTACTGAGACCTTCATGTCAGTTGGTAACATGGTTCAAAACTGTTTGGTTTAGTCATGCGGTGCCGAGACATGCTTTTCACTTCTGGTTAGCAAATTTGGATCGTCTTCCTACAAAGACAAGGATGATCTCATGGGGATTATCTGTTCCGATCACATGTTGCCTCTGCAACTCTTTGCCAGAAGCTCGAGACCATCTATTCATCTCTTGCAACTTCTCCAGGCAGGTTTGGAACATCGTCCTTAATCGATTTCACTATAATATTGTTTCTCTTACAAACTGGGAATCTCTTATCGCTTGGATGATGTCTTCATCTCGCCATATATCCACTACTTTGAAAAGAATTGCTGTTCAAGCCACAATTTATTTTTTGTGGAGAGAACGAAACAACCGTATTCACTTAGCCCCTTCCTCCCCGGTGGAGAGCCTCTTCAAACAAATAGATCGATCTATCAGGGATACTCTGCTCACAAGACTCTCCAAAAAGGGATGCAATGGTTTGCTCTCCCAATGGTTTACCAACTCTTAGGTATCATGGATGTAACTCTTGTTTCTCGATTAGTTTCTTCATGCTGTTAATTTTTTTGGGCCTATGAAACTTTATGTCTTTTAGTAAAAGCCTTGTAATCGAACTCTTGTTCTTTTTTTGATAATAAATTGACATTTTATCAACAACAACAACAAAAAAAAAAAAAAAAAAAAAA
>PKML01062532.1:693183-772584 GCA_002933935.1 Eutrema yunnanense | reverse complement strand
GAATCTGAAAGTATGATTTTGCAGTCTTCGAATTGTTAAATCCCATAGCAGGCCGCTAATTTCGCATCTCAGGAAAAGATGGTCTCTTGATTCTTCGTAGCAATTGCATAAGCAGCAATGCAGAGGAATATTTAGCCCCCAACTTCGCAGCCTGGATCTTGTAGGGAATCTATCAAGATAGGCTATCCACATCATGAAAGCATGGGAGGGAATTGCACCTCTAAACCAAACATTTGAAGCCCAAGGTTGGATTGGATTATGCTCTCTGATGGACTCCCAGGTTGCTGATGTAGAGAAGTCCGAGGCTGCTCTGTTTTCGATATGCCATCGGTAACGGTCCTCCTCCATATCGGGATTTGGAGGTGGTATTGAAGTAAGGTGACTTTGGATTATCTCAGCTGCAAGGGACCTAGCTGGTCGTAGCCGCCAGCATTGTGAGGACGAAGCATCTGCTACTGATCCTTCAAGAGGGATACCAAGTTGCGCAGGACCATTATGCCCACATATTTTTATAAGAGGCCCCAACTCGGTCCAATGGTCATACCAGAAACTGGCCTTTGTTCCATTCCCAATTTCACATCTTATGAAGCGGCTCGCAAGAGATCTTAACTTAAGGATGGAGTTCCATGTGGATGAAAATTGCTTATCGCCATCCTGAGCCCACAGACTTTCACCTTTCAGCCTATTTTCCTTTGACCAAGCAACCCAAAGAGACCCGGATTCTGCAAATAATAGCCACACTAATCTGAGAGCCAATGTTTTATTCCACAAGTTAAGATTACGCAAACCTAATCCTCCTTCACATTTAGGCCGACATAGGTCTGTCCAGGAGACTTTTGCTGAGCCGATTTTAGCGATGTCACCTGACCATAAGAATCTTGTGCACATAGTCTGGATTTTCTTGAGGCAGCCCTTAGTATAATATATTTTATACTAAAATAAAACTGTTAACAAATTATATCTAGACACAATATATATATATATATATATATATATATATATGTCTCGTATCACGAAAATTAAATCTACAAAAACTAATTATACCTAAACACAAAATAAATTTGTATCTCATATTACAAAAATTAAATTTACAAAAACAAATTATATCTAAAAACAAAATAAATATATATCTCATATTACAAAAATTAAATCTACAAAAATAAATTATATTTAAACACAAATTATATTACAAAAAATCATTAAAAAAAAAATCTCGTACCAAAAAACATTGCCCCGCCTCTACCTAGTTTAGTTGTTTCCTTAAATCCCCATATGTTTTAGAAACAGTACTTTGGTCTTGACTGGGGGACATTCAAAGAGCGGTAAAGTCACAGATTTTTCAATAAAGTTGCGTTTTTTTTGTTTTTAAACAGTTTGCGGTTTTTCAACAAAATCATAGATTGGCGAACGTGTAAAGCCGGATTTTCCTTACAAAAATTGAAAACCACACATAAGTTGCCAATCAAAATTGTAAAGGCGGTTTTTTTTGTTTTTAACAGTTTGCTGTTTTGAAAAAGTTACGTTTTTTATATATATAAAAAAAAAAATCCAATTTGCGGTTTTTATCGTCTGACCGCACTTCAAAATCGCCCACCCCATTTACCCAGCGGTTCCTTGAAAAACGCAAAGAGAAAAAAAAACAAGTTTTTCTCATTCACTCTCTCACGGCACTTCAAGTATAATTTTTATACATTAGTAGTGTTTCTAAGTCTTTTTTATATATACCAATCATATAAATTCTATAAAAAAACTCAAATTAGTGCCATTTTGGGTTGTTGCATAACATCTACTAACTACTCGAATCATATTTGCATTAACAATATGTTAAAGTTTGGTTCAATTTTGAGTAGACTTTAATTTAAAATCTACTCATGTTTTAATTTAAAGTATAAACTGTTTTGCCTTTGTTTTTACAAATTGCATACCAAAATACTCAATTTGGATAACATTAATATGAACAACTATTTATATTTTATTTTCTATGATTTACCAAAAGATATACATGACTTATAATTTACCAACCGCTACATTAGAAGCATCAAATAAACAGGGCAGTGTGTTTTCAAATTTCAACACTCGAAAAGACGATCGTTTTAATATTTTTTTTTAATTTCGATTTTTAAATTATTAAGATTACTATAAAAGAAAAATAAAATACAGGAGAACATAATATAAAGTGAAGAAAGAAGAGAGTGGTTTATCTAGTAAATATAAAACATAGGTTTACCAACAAATATATTTGATTTATATGTTTCAAATAATCGTATATTAGTAGTAGTCATTATCTTGATATAAGTAGAGTAAATGTAAACATTTTACTTAATTTAGCAATATATATGTCAGAAAATTAAACCCTTACTATAAATAAATTTAGATATTTAAGATTCATAAATAATTTATGAAATGTTTATTCATTAACACTAAACAAACAATTTTAATTTACAATTATACTAATATTATTAGTATATTTGTTTCAAATATTGTATTATGTACCGTAAGTTATTTTTTTACCAATCAAATATTAGTACGTACTGTTTTTCTATACTTTCCGCACTTGTCCCACATATACTTTTATTCCGCACATATTGCAGTTGAATTGTACCGCACTTTTAAACCGCTTTTACGCACAATTTAATACACAGTCACCATTCGAACCCTTTATAAGAAAACCGACATGTTAATATTGTATGTTTTGGGATAATTTTCCTATATATATTTAACCCCAAAAAATTGTTTCTCCATAAATACATTTGATAGATTATCTCCATAAATACATTTGATAGATTAAAAGGGTAGAGATAATTAGGTAGTAAATACAAAAGTGACCAAATATTAGTATATCAATAGACAATAAATTATCTTCATAATCCTTTTTTAAAAACTGAACTATATATTATTAGTTTGGCTCTGTGATATCCAGTAGAGACAATTTATGTGTGAATTAACATTAAAACCAAAAATTTATGTGTGTTTATAATGGGCTACGGGACAAAGTGAGAGACCAAAAAGAGAAAATAACAATCAAAGGTCAGCGTGTGAAGAGAGAATAGAAAGCAAAGACGTCGAAAAACGGTCAACACATTTATAAAGTGACGTAAGAGCTGGCATGTCAGCTCAGCATCATGATATACACTTCAAGTTCTAAATCATTGAAATATTGACCAAAAAGAAAGCCACTGGAAATATCTGAGATCAGTGACGAACAGTCAAACCTTCGCTTTCATTCACTACCTCTGACAAGTTAACTCACTTTTTTATTTTATTTTTTTGGTTATTGTGTGTACATTATTTGAGTATTAACATTTTACAAAAATTAGAAAAACAATACTCGTTGATTTTCTAATCGTATTCATGTACACTATTACGTAAATCAACAATGTATAATATACATATCAATAACAAATAGAGACACAATCATTTTTTCCAAAGAGAAAGTGTTACTTAATTTTTTAAAATTTAGAAAATATTAGATCATAAATTATGTTTTGATTAAGTGGCACTGTATGCAATTTTTTTTTTTTTGCTTTAACTCAATTTTTTGTGTTGCAATATTCTCCTTCATTTTTTTCATTTTTTTTCCTTTAATAGAAAAAAATATCCAAAGAAAGGTCATTTTGTCTCATATTAGTTGAATTTAATGTATATATGATCAATTAATAATGGATTTTTTTTTTTTTTGACGTCGGATTCTTTCTTCTTATTATTCATTGTTCTTTCACTTAATAAAAGTATGCTAATTAGTAAGTCGAACTGTAAACTTACAAACATAACTGTGTTCACAATCCTATTTTCTATGTTAAAAAAACTCTTAAAAATTCATATATATAGCTGATAAGTGACCAAAATCAATTTTACTAATTGAAAAGTAAGACGGAAAGTAATGTAATTGAAGTTTTTTTTTGTTAAATACTATGGTTTGAAGTAAGAGACAGTGAATGCAGATGCCAAAGAGTGGTGATAATGTGTAGATCTTAAAGACAATTCAAAGTTTTGATGTAGTAAAACTTATATATCAACAACAACATAATGTTAAGTTTTATGGTAACTAAAATCAATTTATAATAAATAGATTGATTTATATATTATTTTAGATCACACGTACGATCTATCTCGAATCGAATTTCACTCTAAAATCAACAATATATCATACTTAGAAAAACATGACTATTAAACATATGTTAAGTTTCATGAATTTTTAATTCAAAATAAATTGATAATTAATGGAATGACTCTTATCTTTATTTTAGTCATTTAGATTTCATCTCATTTTCAAAGTGAAATTTTTAATAAACAATATTTGAAATTTATAAATAATGATTAAAATGTTGTGTTGTTGAAACATAAAGTTCATAGAAAATCAGAATAATTATCAAATTATAGTCCATGAAAAACATATTTTTATAGCAGAGTTCACTGCGATATGCTAATAAAATGAATATGTATCTTTTAGAAAAAGATTTATCCAGAGCTTCAAATTTGCCAATGTTTGTGTGAATCACAATGTTATTGTAATGTTACACATGTCTATTGGCATCAGGCATGACCACGGTTACGGTTAATGCGGTTAAGATTTTTTAACCACCGGTTATGGTTAGAATTTTTTTTTAACCTTAACCATTTAATATACGGTTAAAACGGTTACGGTTAAATACGGTCCGGTTAATACAGTTACGATTAGACACGGTTACGGTTATTTGATGACAATAAACGGTTAATATAACGAGATATAATTAAATAATTATAAATTTTATATACTAGTTTTCATTCCATGTTGTCCATGACTCCACGATTTGTTTTTTCTTTATTTTTCTTTTATATATTTTATCATAAAACTGTTTTCTTAAAATATTTTTTGTATTTGTTAGAAAAAATATTAATTAGTTTATCATGTTTAAGTTTTAATTAATATTTCTTATTATTTAGATTTGTATTTGCTATTGGTAAATTGATTATACATAAAAAAAATTTGAATTTTAAATTTTACAGAACTAATTTTAATTATTAGCACATATAATTTTATTTTTTAAAACAGTTACGGTTTTAACCGAGCGGTTAACCAACGGTTTTGATACGATTACAGTTAATTAACAGTTACGGTTAATAATTTTTTTTAACCATAACTAATATATTTTTTCGGTTAACGGTTACGGTTTTTAACCGTCTGACACGGTTACGGTCTGGTTACGGTTTGAAAACGGTACGGTTACGATCCGAAATACGGTTACGGTTCTATTTTGGTCATGCATAATTGGCATAACTTTCGAAGATGTTGTTGGATTGATTATAAAAAGACAAAAGAGAGATATGCTTTTGAGTTTTGAGACGATGGATCTAGTCATCTAGAAAGACAAATTGATCTCAATAAGTGATAATAAATGTGAAGGCGCATTGCTCAAATAACAGGCGAAATAATAAGTTAAGAAAATGGCACGTGATTTATTCACAGCCAATGAATTCCGTACCTAGATGCTTATTCCATTAAACATGATTAAATTAAAATGTAAACTGTGTGAAAACGAACATAAAGCGCTAATAATAATAATTAGTATTAAATAACTAAACAGTAAACACCAAAGCGGTTCGTGAAAAGCGTCACAAATGATGCTAATGAATTAATGATTAAAATACTTTATGTTTAAAGAAATGTCATGTCGTATAAACCCAATTCAAATAAAAAAAATGTTTCCAGAAAATAAAAACGCACGTGTTTCCCAAAAAGTGTAAATCACAAAACGACCCCCGTGTCTGAAGAGTGTGCCAGTTGGCAACAGACAAGCCACATTAGAGACATTTGAAAAAAAAACACGGAACCACATATATATAGAGCTTCTTTCCACTTTCAGTTTCCCCAACACACTGCAGAAAAAAAAAACAAAACAAATCTTTTCATCATCACCACCAGGTGCTTTAACAACACTCACAGAGTCGACAAAAATCCAAAAATCAAATTAATCGGGAAATGCATTATCCAAACAACAGACCCGAATTCGTCGGAGCTCCGGTCCCAGAGCGCGATTTGACCCGGACCCGGTACCGGTATCAGCAGGAGCAGTTGTCACCGGAGCAAGAACTCTCAGTTATAGTCTCCGCCTTACAACACGTCATCTCAGGGGAAAAAGAAACGGCGCCGTTTCAGGGTTTCTCCCGCGACAGCACAGTGATTAGCGCGGGAATGCCTCGGTCGGATTCCGACACTTGCCAAGTGTGCAGGATCGAAGGATGTCTCGGCTGCAACTACTTTTTCGCGCCAAATCAGAGAATTGAAAATAAACAACATGTAGAGGTAGAAGAAGGGATTACCAGTAATAGTACTACTAGTAGAAAAGAGAGCTCGACGAAGAAAGCGGAAGGCGGGAAAATCAGGAAGAGGAAGAACAAGAAGAATGGTTACAGAGGAGTGAGGCAGAGACCTTGGGGAAAATTTGCAGCTGAGATCAGAGACCCCAAGAGAGCGACACGTGTTTGGCTCGGCACTTTCGAAACCGCTGAGGATGCGGCTCGAGCCTACGATCGAGCCGCTATTGGATTCCGTGGGCCACGGGCTAAACTCAACTTCCCGTTTGTGGATTACACTTCATCTACTTCTTCACCTGTTGCGGCTGATGATATAGGAACGAATGCAAGTGCGAGTGTGAGTGTGAGCGCGAGCGGCACGGATTCTGTTGAAGCAGAGCAATGGCGTGGAGGAGATTGTGATATGGATGAATATTTGAAGATGATGATGATGATGGATTTTGGGAATGGAGATTCTTCAGATTCAGGAAACACTATTGCTGATATGTTCCAGTGATAATATTTAATTCTTCTCAGAACAAATTGCCACTAGTCCTTCCGAGGAAGGGATTAGTAGTTACTCTTTCAGGGAATTTGTTTTGACTCATAAAATTGAGCTCTTTCTTGTGTTTTTATAGTCAAGTGCAAGAAGAGATAATATTTGTTTGGGCTTGTTCAAAACGAGCAAGATTCTTGGTTTGATGTGCCTTGTAAAGTCTTTTGACTTATATCGGGCAAAGTGCATGTAATTAATTTTGTGCTTTTGGTCAATTCTATGTTTATCTCGTTAAGACTAGAAAACCAACATTGGTCTAAAAGATGCAAAGAATTACAAACGAAGTGTCAAATTTGTTTATAACGGGGGAAAAACTATAATTGGTGACAAAAGAAAGAAAGAAATACAGATGTCTTCTTTTACAAAGCATCGCGTGCAGCGATCCGGCAAACAATCGCATCTCCGAGAGGGGAAATCCCGAGTTCTTGGCTAGTTATCTTGTAATGCTGAAAAATTCAACGTAGGAGATTACTTCTATAACAAAGGATAGGACTGTTACCAAAACATTACCTTTAGTATATGGGCTTGATTTGCTTGCGTCTTCAACTCCTCCAAATCAATTTCCTTCCCGTTGATCAATTTGGCGACCTCCTCCATCTGGTTTTAATCTTTAAACATGTCATGATTGATTTTTTGTTTGTTTGTTAATAGAAGCAACAAACATGGAAAGCCAGAACTTAGATGGATGAAGAGATTATGACCTCAACGAGAGAAGCATTGAACCGGGCAGCTAGAATGTAAGTAGAGTTTTCGGAAATCCCACATCGTTTCAATGATTCTGTAATCTAGTTGAAGGAAGAAATGAACAACAACATTATAGACAAGTTGAGAAAACTGGGGAAAAAAAAAGAGCTATTCTTATTACAATTCACTAAACCACAGAAACTCAGACTCTCAACACTCAACTAACTACTCTATAACCAACTCACAACAGCTATATTCTGCTGCATTAAGTCAATAATCTAGAACCTATAGCTAAGGCTTGAACAAGTGAACTAGACCCAGTGTGTGTTTTGGATATCAGAGGAAGAGCAAGCAAAGTTCATTCTTACATGTTTGGATCCCGAGTAATTGTACACGAGCTCAGAATGAAGAGTTCTGGTTGATAACGAATCCCGAGACTTGGAGACAAGTGATTTGTGAGCAGCAGCTAAGAGAGGAAAAAGGTGTGGTATCTGATAATACCAATTCGTTAAGATCTAAGTCGTTTTAGAATGTGAAAAAAATGGAGGAAACAACAAAAACTTACAAGTGATGCATTGAGAAATGAGACCTCCAGCTTCAGACTTCCATCTAGCATCGAATTCAAGAGCTCCCTGAACACACACACACACACACAAAAAAAAGCCCAAATGTTTGTTTCGGATCTCTTCCACACAACTCAAAATCGAGGAAAGGTAATGGCGAAACTGAAGCCAAACAAGCAAGAGTAGAGAGGTTTTAGCTGCATAGAGATTGATTAGAGTTTCCCTAAATCCATAAGAACTTTCCAACTTAATTGGGTCTGTCCAACAACACAAACACAAACACACAATCGAGAGAGAGAGAGAGAGAGAGAGAGTACTTGGAGTTGGTGACATCGGAGAAGAGAGAAACAGAGAGAGTGTTTCCACGGTCGAGATGGAAAACCTTCATAGCCTAAGTCGGCGGCGTAAAAAAGGGGAGGAAATAGGGTTTTACACCGCCGGAATTAGATAGACAGATCCGGCAAGTCGAGACTATTCAAAGATTTAACTCTCCTTCTATTACATCTTCATAAAATTTATTGAAAAATAAAATAAAAAGAAAAGAAACAAGACTGAGGATACGCGCCAGGAAGGGGTCGAACCTTCGGCTTTCTGCTTAGGAAACAGACGCTCTATCCACTGAGCTACAGGCGCTGATTTATCCCAATTTATCTAATTATTATTATAATCTTATTACACCTTTAAGATGAGATATAGTATCAAAAAAGTGATTTCCCTTGTTTGGGCATAGGACTCTCTTTCTCATTTAGTGTCTTTCACTCTTATGAGAATAGAGCTTTGAGTGGATAGAAACACTTTCCCTTGGTCTTATCCTCTCGTAAAACACCTTTTGTCATCATATTTTGCTAAATCCAAGCTGAGTTTTAGGGTTTCTGATAAAGTTCTTCAATCTCGGATCTTTGGTGTTGATAATTCTAAAAGTTTGTTTCGGTGGTTGATTTTAATTTTGGTCAAAGGATTCGTATCAGTGGTTGGTTTAAGATCTCTTGAGATTTTTCGGTGTTGAAGAAGGAAAGATGTCTGCAGCTATGAATAAAGCTTTGATGGCCATGTCCTTGGAGGAAGAAGATGAGCCGTTTGATATGCCAGATCTTCCGGAGTTCTCTTCCAGCGAAAAGAATGTTTGCAGTCTAATAGGAAGACTCCTCAATCCGGACTGCCAGAAAATAGCGAATCTTATTTTAGACATGCCAAGAAAATGGCAAAAATATGACAGAGTGCGTGGTGTGGCTTTGTCGAAAAAAAGGTTTCAGTTCATCTTTAGAACTGAAAATGATTTTGATGAAATCCTGGAAAAAGGGTTCCAAACTTTCAACGAATGGGGGCTTGCAATAGAACGTTGGGTTGAGCAACCTCCAAGTGATTCACTCCAGTTCGTGCCGTTGTGGATTCAGATTCGCAACATTCCAATAAATCATTACACAGAAGAAGCGATCACAGCTCTTAGAGAATTAGTTGGTCAAGTAACAGAGGTAGCCTTTGATCCTTCAAAAGCTCAGAGCAAGGATTTCGTTCGGGTTAAAGTGAAGTTTGATGTCTCCAAGCCTTTGAGAAGATCCAAAGTGATTAATCTGCCGAAAGGAAGAGGTACAACAACAGTGAACTACTTTTATGAGAAGGTTCAAAAGAGGTGTTATTCATGTCAAAGATTAACTCACGAACAAGATGTGTATCCGATTCTAGTGAGAAAGAGACAAGAGCAAGCAATAGTCAGAAAATGTGGAAAGCAAGTTGAAAAATCAAAACCCAATCCAACTTTGAAGAAAGACGACCCTCTGTTTGGGGTTCTTCAGGAAAATCAAGTTGGTATTCATCCAATTTTGGGTAGACCGAGGATAGCTGCTGAAGTACTCGAAGGAATGCGTCAATATTCAGTGGTTGATGGAGAAGAGAGAAGAATAAGAGAAGAAAGGGTCAAGAAATCAGTAGCTGATGCTGAGTTGTCTCCTCTTACCCAAAAAACTGTTTTACGTCTCGAGCCTGCTTCGATTTTCTCTCAAGATATTGACAAAGGTAAAGGTCTCGTTTTCGGGTACGATTCTCAGGATTCTACTACTCAAACAGAAATGATCAGACCTCAAGGTCAGAAACTCATGTCTTCAGCTATTCAAGCTGCTTCTACTGCAAGATGGGATTCTGACCTTCATTCTCCTGATTCTGAAAAAGCTAGCAAAGAATGCTTCAGTGATTCTGGACCTTGTCAGCTAAGTCCAACGGTTTATAGGATAGGCCTTTCTCAGGCTAGTCCGTCCGGGACTAAACTGAAACAGGTTAAACCAAGAAAACGCCCCAATAAAAGCAAGAGGAAACTTAAAGGAGCAGGCCCTGACTTTCCAGATGAAGAGATGGAGAAAAAAAAAGATTGGCGAAAGGTTATATAGAAAAAAGAAAAGCACCAGAAGAGTTGGAAGGAGTTTCCAAAGCTGCAAAGCCAAACACTCAAGTGATAGTCCCAAATGAGGGACTGTCCAAACCCCAATGAGCATTCTTAGTTGGAACTGCCAGGGATTGGGGCGGCCTCAAGATCTGACGGTTCCTTGACTCATGGAAATGCGTAAAAAACATTTCCCGGACATATTTTTTCTTATGGAGACGATGAATGCGAGGAATACTCTTGTAGATATGCAGGAATGGCTAGGATATGACTATGTTTATACGGTGAACCCGATTGGAAAGTGTGGTGGTCTTGCTTTATTTTGGAAAAAAGCTGTGGATGTTGTTTTTAAGTTTGTGGATAAGAATGTACTGGATCTTCATGTACAGTTGGGGTCCTTTTCGTTTTATATATCTTGCGTTTATGGGAATCCAGATACATCCCTTCGGCCCTTGGTTTGGGAAAGACTGTTGCGTATTGGTATTCAAAGGAAGGAGTGCTGGTGTATGCTGGGTGATTTTAATGAGATTCTCAGTAATGAAGAAAAGTTTGGTGGCCCAAGACGAGCTGATAATTCTTTTGTTCCCTTTTCAAACATGCTTAGTGGGTGTGACATGTCAGAATTGGTTAGTTCTGGAAATGGTTTTACTTGGAGTGGAAGACGTCGGGATCTTTGGATTCAATGCAAATTAGATCGTTGTTTTGGAAACAAGGAATGGTTCAAAATGTTTCCAGCCTCCAACCAACGCTTTTTGGATAAGAGAGGTTCAGATCACAAACCGGTGTTGGTTTTATTGTTGTCTTCTCAAGAAACATACAAGGGATCTTTCAGATTTGATAAGAGGATGCTTCACAAGCCTTTTGTAAAAGAAGCAATTGTTAAAGCTTGGAATTTCCCTGGCCCAAATCAAGGGTTCAGTGTTGCAGACAGATTGAGAAGCTGTAGAAGAGCTTTAAGTAAGTGGAAAAGAGAGAATGTGGCTAATTCTTTGGAAAGGATTAACCAAATTCAATTTGAATTGGAAAAACAAGGTTCGCTTCTGATTCCTTCTTTCTTCAAGATGAATAGATTAAAGTCTGAGATGATCTGTGCGTATAAGGAAGAGGAGAGTTTCTGGCAACAAAAAAGCAAAGATAAATGGGTGGTTGCAGGTGACAAAAACACTAAGTTCTATCATGCATATGTTAAGGCAGACCGCTCTAGAAATGGTTTGGATAAGCTTCTCGACTCTAATGGTATTATGCAAAGATCAGAGGCATCAAAAGGTGAAGTAGCAGTGGATTACTTCCGAAAGCTTTTTACTTCTTCTTCGCCAAACTTATCTCAGAGCTTTTTCACTGGGTTTGAACTGAGAATTTCAGATAATCTCAACAACTTACTCATTAGTGAAGTAACAAAGGAGGAAGTAAAAGCAGCTGTTTTTGCAATTAAAGGTGCTAGTGCTCCTGGAGCTGATGGGATGACTGGGATTTTTTATCAATATTACTGAGACGTGATAGGTCCCCAGGTGACAAAAGAAGTGCTGAGATTCTTTGAGGTTGGCTTTTTCCGAAAGAGTGGAACTTCACTCAGCTTTGTCTTATTCCCAAAAAAAGGAAGTCTCCTCTTATGTCTGATTTGCGTCCTATTAGTCTTTGCTCTGTGATTTATAAAGTGATATCCAAGATTTTGGTTTCAAGAATCAAACCGCATTTGCCGGATATTGTGTCTCCCAATCAATCATCTTTTGTTTCAGAGAGGCTGATTAGTGACAATATTTTGATTGCACATGAAGCAGTGCATGGCCTGAGGACTCACTACTCTATTTCTAAGGAGTTCATGGCAATCAAGACTGATATGTCAAAAGCGTATGATCGGATTGAATGGAGCTATCTAAAAGCGTTGCTCTCGGCTCTAGGCTTTCATCCAAAGTGGATCACTCTGGTAATTTTCTGTGTTACTTCTGTCTCTTACACTGTCTTGATTAATGGTCAGGCTCATGGTTTAGTAGAACCTCAAAGAGGTCTAAGACAGGGTGATCCACTGTCTCTGTTCCTTTTTGTGTTGTGTACTGAAGGGTTAACTCACCTTCTCAATAGAGCTGAACAATCAGGATTGATTAATGGCATCCAGTTCTCTCCTTCAGGCCCGGCCATCCACCATCTCTTATTCGCAGACGATAGTTTGTTCTTGTGTAAGGCTGATGAGGTTCAATGCAAGACAATTCAAGATATTCTGATTACTTACGAAGGAGTAACAGGTCAGACAATTAATCTAGAAAAATCATCCATAACTTTTGGTGCTAATGTGGATGAAGGGATGAAAGTTAAGGTTCAAGAAAGATTGGGCATTCTTAGTGAAGGAGGAGCAGGAACTTATCTCGGATTACCTGAATGCTTCAGTGGATCCAAAATAGAGATGCTAGCCTATATTCAAGATAAGATGAAAGGTAGATTTTTTGGTTGGTATGCAAGAACTCTTTCGCTGGGAGGTAAGGAAGTGCTTTTAAAATCTGTGGCAATGGCTATGCCTGTCTATGCCATGACTTGTTTTAAGCTACCAAAAAAGACTTGTGAGAAGCTGACTAGTGCTATGTCAGATTATTGGTGGAATTCCATGGAAGATAAGAAAAAAATCCACTGGATTGCTTGGGATAAATTGTGTCTTACTAAAGAGTAAGGTGGTCTTGGTTTTAAAGACCTCCAAATTTTTAACCAGGCTCTCTTAGCTAAGCAGGCTTGGAGAATTCTTCAGATACCGAATTGCCTATTCTCTCTCTTTATGAAAAGTCATTACTTTGATGATGATCTCTTCCTTCAAGCAGAATTGGGTTCAAGGCCATCATTTGCCTGGAGAAGCATCTTGCATGGCCGAGACTTATTGAAAAGAGGATTGAGACCGATGGTTGGTAATGGAAGCTCTTTGAAAGTATGGACTAGCCCATGGTTGAATGATGGGTTTATGAGAGCTCCTCTAATGAAAAATATTTTAGTGGACATTGATCTACTAGTGGAAGATCTGTTGGATCACTCTTCAAAATGGTGGGACAGAGACAAGCTTGATGATTTGTTTTATCAGAGAGATATAGATCTGATTAATAAGATTAAACCAGTAGTATCTTCTGATGATTATTGGTGTTGGGAGCATAACAAAAGCGGAGAGTACGATGTAAAATCTGGGTATTGGTTTGCTTGTCAAGTGTTCAAAAACGAAGAAATCAGGAAAGCTATTGAATTGCCTTCTTTGAACCCGTTGAAAAAAAGAATCTGGTCTTTGGACACCTCTAACAAAATCAAGAACTTCCTTTGGAGGATTATTAGTGGTGCAATTCCAGTACTTGACAAGATCTCAGCAAGAGGAATGAAGATTGACTCTCGATGTCAAATCTGTGGTCTAGAAGGTGAATCAGCTAACCATGTTCTATTCACTTGTTCTTTGGCAAGACAGGTTTGGGCCCTATCTAATTTTCCTTGTCCTGAATTTGGGTTTGATCAAGAATCTATTTATCAGAATCTCTATTTTGTGATGGAAATGGGAAAGTGTGTGGCTGTACCTTTAGAAGCTAGAAGATCGTTTCCCTGGGTATTGTGGATACTGTGGAAGAATCGTAACAAATTCATTTTTGAAGGATTGAGATTACTTGTGTTGGATTCTATAGGAAAGATCAAAGAAGACTCAAATCAATGGTTTCAGGCTCACGCAATGGAAAAGGTTAAAGCAGAGAGGATTAAAGAAAACAGTCAGATCCTGAGGAAAAAATGGGTTCCACCACCTCAATTCTGGGTAAAATGTAACATAGGATCCTCTTGGGATAAAGAGAAAGGTATTAGTGGGGCAGCTTGGGTTCTGAGAAATGCAAGAGGAGATGTTCTCCTACATGGTAGACATTCTTTTTGTGGAATCAACAGCAACATAGATGCTAATATGGAAAGTTGGAAATGGGCTATAGAAAGCATGAAGAGTTTGAAATGCCATAAAGTCATTTTTGCTGCAGAATCGAAGGAGTTGATTGGAGTAGTATCAAGACCGCCGGCTTGGCCATCCTTCAGGTTTCAAGCTACGGTTTTATCATTTTTTTTTGCTTATATTCCAGTATGGAAAGTGTTTCTTGAAACCAAAGAAGCGAATAGTGGAGCTAATCGCATTGCTCAAAGTGTTACGAGGGAGGATCGATGACAATCTTATATAGCCAAGGGTTATCCGAGCTGGCTTAAGGAAGTTTTTGTTGGTCATAATGAAATTGCAGTGGTGTAAATAATGTTCCATAATCCTTCTTTTTGTTGATTTTCTTGGATCCTATCTTGTTGTATACTTTAGAATGTTGTAACACTTCAGTGATTAATATAATAGTTATTCAGACGAAAAAAAAAAAAAAGATATAGTATCAAATACTCTATCATATGTTTTGACGCCCTCCAAATCTATATATATGGCAAAGATATTATGTATACTCACATATTTTTTTTTTTTTTTTTTTTTTTGTAATAAGGGTTTTCAACATAGTCACATATTCTTCATAATAATCTTGATTCAATCTCCTAATTTTTACATTCTTCGAACTCTAAAGTGTTTATATCCTAGCTATATGTACAAATCTCTAATATGAATTATCCAGTTCTATAAGTTTATATGGTATCAGTCTATCAGAGTAACATATTCTTCTACAAATGATATCAAATCTAAAGTGTTTATTTGCTATATGTACAAATCTTTAATATGAATCATCCGATTCTATAATTTATATGGTTTATATATTCCTCTACAAATGACACGACGATATATATCAAATATATGAATACAAACTCAACTCAATCACCCTAGTAAGAACCATCAAAATGAACATCGAACATATACGGTCAGAAACGTTCAAACCAACAATAGAGATTTCATCGAATTAATTAGTGAACAACGCCTTCGAGAACATATATAGATCGTTTCGAATTACGTTATTATCGATGTTCGCGCAAATATCCTGTCATATAGGGTCATTAGATCTGAAGTACGCGTAAACAAAATAGAGTACCCAAATTCTCTGTATAAAACTATAATTTCCCTTCAAAATTGAGCTGGATAGTATTGCCCATCCAGCCATCCCTAGCTAACTGGAATTATCACTTTGCCTCGTAAGAAGAAAACACCGACATTGACTAATGATGTTGTGTTTAGTGTACGAAATGGAAGTGGAAAGAAGCACGAAGTTCACCGAACCTTGGTTCTTTTATTATTATATATTACACAAGAACAGGTGAAATCCAAGATCCGACCTTGTACGTCGAGCCTCTGTTTTTGTTACTTTATAATAATCTGCATAAATCATCACAAGAAGACAAAACTTTCTCATATTTTTGAACTGCAAGAGACAACTTTTGTTCACTATATGGGAGACCATAGGAGAGACACACTCTCATGTACTCTATACATTAATGAATCTACACACAACCAGACGTCACAAAAAGATAAAATTAAGTAAGATAATTTAGATAATATTTACTTTAATGTATATCAAATTAATTAAATAGGTTCTTTCTTTCCAGCTATTTTTATTAACACTTTAAGACTTATACGAGGTCTATTAAGAATTTTTTTTTCTTACAACCTATAATATATTGGGGGGTAATGAAAGTGTTAAAGGCTGTCAATTAAAAAAAAAAAGTGTTAAAGGCTGACATGTACATTGTAGACATCAGTCTGCAGCTAGCCACTCAAATCCCGATTTGTGCAAAGAGTTCACTGCTCTGGATGAACAGTGGTTTTGCTAATAAACGCCTTAAAATTAAAGAGCCAAAAGAAGGTCAATAATATCAATATGTAAATTTCAAACTTAGTCTCGTAATAGGAATTTTTTGTAATAACTTAACTTAAACAAGTTGAATTTCAAAAAACCGTAAAATAAATTGGCATGTATCTTATATGTTATTTTAGGTTGTTTCCTCTTATTTCATAATATACTAGAATTTAACCCGCGCTAATTATAGCGTGAAGTAATTTTTTTAAAATAAATTGTTTTGAAATTTAAGAAAATTATTTTTATCAGAATTTTACAATATAGCTAACTAATGATTATTGATTATTGATTATATATAAAGTTGTCAATTTGTAATAATTTATCTATTTAACCCGTTTTGCAGTGAAATAAAATATTATTCGGACTAACCCGCAAAAACTTATAATCTTAAAAACATAACTCTAATATGCATCGTTAAATGAAACTAATTTTTGTGGTTAGTCTACGAACTCTTAAAAAAATATAGTTTTCTTGTGTCTAACTTTTTATAAAATTAGTAAAATATTTTTCAACTTTTGTTTTGATATATATTAAAATAAAATATAATAAATTATAGTGAAAATTTAGCAAGATTTAAAATAGATTTTTTTTTTGAATATATATGAGTTGATTGTTATTTTAAAATATACATAGTATTAAAAATAATTAAGAAATGAAATAATAAATAACTTTTTTAATACAAAATATATACTTTCCATATTCTAATCAATAATTTTAAAAGACTATTATATCCTTTCCTATTTCAATTATTCTTTGTTATTTGTAATGGCATTTGTTATTTGTAATGGCATTTCATGTAATAACTTACAAAACAAAGTTCATTTTTAAAAATGTCTTCTTAAATAATATTATAGAGATATTTGTAATGGCATTTCATGTAATAACTTACAAAACAAAGTTCATTTTTAAAAATGTCTTCTTAAATAATATTATAGAGATGAGATTTCTAACATTTGGCAAACGAATCTACCAACAAAGTGCCAGACCTCAAACTAAAACGAAACTCAATAGTCGAAATAAAAAAGAATAGACTAAGATTAATACAACAACAAATGTACGGTGAGTTATAGTTTTGTTTTTTGGTTGCAAAAATGGGTTTTCTTGGTTGTTGGAGTGAGGACTGAAGAGCAACGTGTGTGTGTAATTAGTATAATTACTGTTAACGGCGTGTCGGAAACCCAGTTGCGTGGGAACTCAGATTTGTAATTAATCACTGTGTGCAATTAGCCAATAAACAGCTATCATTTTATAAGATACTAGGGTGTGATCCGCGCTACGCGCGGGCGTTGTAAACAATTTTTCTAAACAGGTTTTGATTGTCTAATGTTATTTTATTTTTTGAATGTGGTAGTTAATTGAATTGTCTCTATCAGCTTAAAATATGTGTATTTTTTAATTTTTGGTTTATTTTCATAATTTCTTAAATTTATGTTGTTATATGTATTTGTTTAGTGGATGTTACACATTTTTACTTAATTTTTTTTTCATTTATTGGTTAATTTCATGCAATTAGTTGGTTTTTTCTAAGGGAAGATCTTAACAATTTTAAGTTTTATTTGCATAATTTTTGTTTTTTTTTTTCATTTTTTTCATCTAAAACCTATTTGTTGAAACCTTTGTAGAATATGTTTCCCTTTAATATTAAGGAATTTAGGAATTTGTGCTACTTTTAAAAAAAAATTAGTTTTAAGATAATTTTTAAAAAAAATATGTTGGATATATAGATACTATGCGCGGGCGTGGTCAACATTTTTTTTTATTGTGTAAAATTATTTTATTTTCTTGGTTTTGGAGTTAATGAAACTTTTATAACAGTTTAATATTGGGTGATTTCTTATTTTATTTATTTTCCATTTTTATATTATTTTTAATCAATTTTTTTAACATCATTCTTTTAATCGTGTTTCATGTTGGATTCTAATCATCTTTATTGCGTGAAATATGTTGCGTGTTTCTTAACTATATTATTTTTAAATTTTTGCAACACCAATTTTTGAACCCCCCAAAAGTAATTGAGAAGTTTATTCCTCGCCGTCATCATCGTAGGGTTATATTGACGGCAGTCGGAGAAATTCCCTCTTGATTTTCCAACTAATGACAGACCAATGACAGCATTTGTTGATTGCTGGTGGTTAGGAACGTGGCATGCAGGAATGAGATGATAGAAGAGGCAGGTGTGATCCTAGAACTTAAAATTGAAATAATAAGATCTGATTCGCACTTTCTCCTCTACAACGATTGATCCTTCTTCGGTATATCGTCACTGTCGCCCATGTGAAGCGATTCTCCATCGGTGAGTCCGGCATATGTGTTTTTGGGTAAACAATAGTTGACATATTTGAGCTCATTAAGGTCAAATAATGGCCCATGTTAGGCCATTTAAGATTTAGTTTGTGTTGTTATCCGAAATTTGTTTTCAGAAATTTATAATCAAAGCTAGAGATTAATGGTGCTTGGCCAAAAAAAAAGGTTAGAGATTAATGGTGATGTTCTTGTTTTGTGTACATGTGGTATTTTTTTTAAATGATATTCTATCGAAAATGAGAGTTGTAGAAATTATATATAATCAAAATTGTCAAGCTATGTCAATTCCTTTTTTGTATAATTAATATTTTAATGGGCCTATTTTTGTATATTTTGGAATTTTTGTTTTATGTTTGGATTTTGTTTTTGAATTTTTTGTTTTATGTGTATTTTTTTTATTTTTTTTAATGTTTGTTGCTTAGGTGAAGGGTGAGGTGTATCATTATTTTTATGTAGTTATAAAATAGATAAGACGCGCATAAAAAAAATACTCAACTTTTTTAGAGTTATCGGCGTCAAATCATATCCACCGAAACATCTTACACTTTGACATCTAATGTTCATAACTAAGTACAACAAAAACTAATCACCAAATTCGGTTTACATATCTATATCTGTCAAATTTTTTGANAATTTATATTTTCGTGTAAATATTTTTAATATGTTTCTTAATTTTTTTTGTTCTTATTCTCTTTTTCATAATTATGTATAATTTCAACTATTGTTTTAAGTATACCTTAATTTTATTTATTTGTCTCTTTATTAGATGTAAAACTTGCCAACTTATATTTTGCTTCATGAATTTAGTTACAGATTAACTTATCTATTTAATTGTTAGGACATATTTGATATTTTAGTTTTTTTAATAATATTTGCGATACAACTTAACCTAATTAAATATTTATAAAAGTTGAAATATATTAGGATAATCCAGTTTATTAAATCTGTTATTATTTCAATGAACTATATTCATATAAGTTTATAATTTTCTGGTTTAATTTAGAATATGAATAATGCATTTTCAAATTCTTTTCATAATGTTAAAACCAAATTTATAATTAGTATGTGTATGAAATATTTATCAAAAAATTGTGTATTAAATTCGTTATTAAAAAATATTAAATAAAAAAATATGATGTGGTAATGATGTAGAAAATAAAAAAACAAATTTTTTTTTTTTCAATTTTGAACAAGAGGCGTAGCTTGAAGGAATTTTTACTGTGTTCTTTATTTTTTTATTAGTTTTTTTATCATGCTAAATTGTGTGGTGACTGCTGAGGTGGCAGATGATGTGTCTTTACCAAAAGAGAGAAAATCTTTCTTTATATATATAAAATCCTTATGTTCTAAATAATTATATGCTTTAAACAAATTGTTTTTGTGTAACCTTTGGAGACTTTGGATAGCCAGCAAAGTTATTACTATAATTATCCCCATTTCTATTAGAAGCATAAAACAAACTAAGTTTGGGAAATTTCTCTGAAAGTGCATGATGCTTTTTTTTCTGAAAATGCATGTGCATAAAATTGAAACTTACATGTGCTTAAAACATCCCTTTGCGTTAATTTAGGGTTTTATCTTCTAACAATTAAATAGAAGTAGTATATTGTTTTTCTGATCATAAATGGCTCTTCTTGTGAATCAAGAGACTATTAGCTTTTAACTTTTCCCCGCTGTTGATCCCTAAAATGGGTTATAAGTCATTATTGAAGATAACTTAAATCAATTAAGAATCTAATCTTAGAGCACCTCCAATGCTAAGACTTTCATTGAGTCTTTTAGCAATAAAATAACAACATTTTTTGTGATGGTGATTACTTAAGGACTCCATTTAATTTAAGGCTTCCAATGGTGTTACTAATGTTTGGTTTCTTAAATAAAAAATTAATTTTTAGCCACACAATCCGTTCGAGAAGTAGCTCGAGATCGAGTAATCGGACGACGATCGGAGACAGAACCTACTCGAACTCGAAGACAAGTCCGCCGGAAAGAGATTTTGATTTCGGTAAAGATTCGGAGAGTGATTAATCCATTGTGTTTGCAGAGGAGAAGAAGGAGAGCGCGTGAGAGACGAAGAAGACGAAGCTTCTCCAAATTCACCACCTCTCATCATAATAAAAAAGATTGGAGATATCAGTCTCGATTTCGTCTTCAAACTCTCCGAGATTTGCTGTGCTCGAATCGCCGGAAGAGAAGGAAAACTTCGGCCAAAATGAAGAGAAGAAATTGTCGACGAGGTCGAAAGAAGGAGAGAGACTCGTCAATTTTTTTTTTCAAAAACCAATCTCATCTCAACACCTGTCCTAAGAGACTCATTAAGGATCAGTTCTAAAAATGCTTAGCTAAGGATCGGTTCTTACAAAATTTGGGCTTTTTCAATTTTTTTAAATCCAATAATACCTAAGAACCTGCGTTAAGAACTTCTTACGAACCCGCGTTGGAGATGGTCTTAGATCTCTAAACTCCAAGAGACAACATTTTTGTCCCTTTGTGTGTGTGTGACATCATACACAAAAATATGGTATTATCTATCCCCAATATATATTTATATAAAATAAGAAGTATATGAATCCAACATGTATTATATAAATACAGACATGTTACCAGTAGAGACTGCAACAAAATACAAATACAGTAGAATACAAGAGAGAGAGAGAGAAGGATAAAAATGGAGTGTTCGAACATGAAGAACCGTCATCAGTACGGTGCATACGCAGAGCCAAGGATCTCATTCTCGAGCGGTTTCGCAGCGACTAAGAACGAGATGATCAAGTACAAGGAGGCACCTGTGTCGTCAGATGATTTTGAATTCGGTGTCAAGAACTTCTCCATGATCACAGCAGATGAAATCTTCTTCGATGGCATGATCTTACCTCTCAAGGAAGAAGTCAACACGACGAAGAGAATGTCAACTTTAAGGGAGGAACTCAGCGAAGGAGACGATGATTCGCTGAGAAGCAAATCAAAAGGGTCGAGTGGTTGGTGGAGAGAGAGATTAGGGTTAGGATTCGTGAAATCCAAGAAAGATCGCAAGACGAGTTCTTTTTATCACCATTAGAAGCAATTCTACAACTACTTAACGATCTTCTTCTTTTGATATAATTAATTTGTGTTATGTTTTTGGGCTTCTTCTCTTCATAGGGCCTTATGTATTGCTAATTTTGTCTGTAATGTGTTTTCTTTGTTTTGTTTTTTTTTTTCACTTCTTCACTGTTCCTCGCCGCCGATGTAAATATTGTTTGCGGTTGAAGAATTTCATGATCTTTTGCGTTTCCACTTTCCAATGTTCTTTTTTTTTTTTTTGCCAAATTGTAAATATTTCATTAAAAATGAAACTGATCAAGTGTTACAAAATTGAATAAACAAATTTGATCAACCTAAATTCTTGGTTCCATGGCAAAAAAGAATAAAAACATGGAACCAAAATCATTCGCTACGGAATCGACATCAAGACTGCGAAGCAACATGAGTCGAGTAGCGATAAAGTGCTTGAAGACACGAGGGAAAAAGAGACCAAGGATAGGCTCGAAGTGAGAATAACCATAGAGCGGCTCGGAAAACGCTCACCTTGCAAAACAGAAGCTGGTTCCTCCGGTAACCCGAAAAAGAGCCATTCCTCCTAGGAGTTGGAGGAGGCCCGAACAAGACCGTCCTCGGCTCTCAATCGACGCTCAACCAACAAACTAGAATCCGGCAAAAAGGCGGGATTACACTAACTATCAAGCGAAGACTAGCTAGCTCACGCTACCAAGATACTTTCCCGATGTCAGTAGCACAAAACATAGCAACTTCACAGCTCAACAGCCGTACTACCTCCTCCGGAAAGCAGGACAAATGAGACACAAACCGAGCACAAGGAAAACCTCAAACTAACCACACCTAGGAAACAATGAGCCAACGAAAGATTCAAGCAAAAACCCGACAGTGAATCAACAAGGAGCCACGAGAGACGAAAAACAAATGGAAACCGAGCGAACGCTATACCGAACCGAGCTCTGAACACCGGCTCAACAAGGCGAGTCTCACTCACTCAGGACCACCAGGATAGTCTCCGCCATGAATAAGTCATTGGCGCGGACTAATCTAGAGATTACGCCAAAAGTTGCCACAACCCAGGTACGACCAGGCTGATGAGGAGAAAACAGATATGACAACAACACGCCGAGAACCGTCCTCAAAGATCTCACACCACGCGCCACCAACATATCCGCCTAACCTCACCACCATGAGAGACACGCAGCGGTGACACCAAGACCCCGAAGGATCCGACACCAATCGCAACGAGATCAACAACCGTAGGTCAGAACTGAGAGATAAGCCAAAATCCACACTCATCCCTCAATTCCAGCCACCGCGCGGGACCACCGGAGCCCACCAAGACGCAACACCCTAGACACTTCTTAACGGAGAGGACGAAGACCGCACCAAGCTTTGGAGGAGAAAACGGACTACCACCACCGCATCACCAAACCGAGGCGTCACCAAAGAGGCGCCGCCCACAGAGGCATCACCAACAGAGGCGGAGGATTTCGTCGATCCCGGAAGAAGCAAAAGAACCGGTAACCTAGAACCATCGGAGAGGAAACCGGCGAGCAAATGCAGGGAGGAAAAGACCGACCGAAAGACAAGGCGGAGGGAGAACCGACCACACGAGGAAGCTTCCCTCCGCCACCGCGAACCAGCGACGCCGCAAGGTCGCGCCACCGTCTTCTGAAGAGCCGTCGCCGCCGAGCATCCACGCAACCAGCCGATGGGACTATCAATTGAAAGAGGGGAACATCGGGGTCCCTCCGCCGGCGACGATGAGCCACCACGCGCGTCGGAGAGGGAGATCGGCGAAGATGAAGATTGTCGGCAAGCGAGAGAAAAAATCGGCAAGAGAGAGAAAAAACTCGACCAAAATTCCTCTAGTGCATCGTTTTATGCCAATCCAATGTTCTTTTCTCCATATGCTTCAGAGAAAATTAATGGCTATAAAAATGTCGGATTTATTTTCAAACTTCTCATCATCTAATATGTAAATTAGAATTGAGAAAGAAAAAATTATCTCTAAGATTCTAGTACTATTTAACATCTTACAAATAATTTTGACACTCACAACAGCTCCGAGCACTCCCAACACTTTTAAGTGTTTTTTTGTGTTGTCAATTTTAGTTGAAAACCGTGTAACATGATGATGTATATGTCGGGGATTTTAGCTTATTCCCATATGAAGTATTCGGTTCCTGATTATTCATATACGAGGTATCGAGCTATGCTAAAAACAACATCAACTACTTAATAATTTGAATGTCCTACATGATCTTCTGAAATTCGGTCAATTTCATCAAAACCGTAAACGGTGTTACTTTTCCGTTAACGATTGCTGACGTGGCTGACACGTGGCACATCGGTTTGGTCTAGTTTGACCAAATTTAAAAAACGACATCATTTTGATAAATTAACTATGAGATACCCGAAACGACGTCGTTTTGTTTTTGATTTAAATTTATAAATCTTTTTTTAAAAATGGACCAAAACGACGTTGTTGAATTGGGGCAAAATTAAAATTAGGGTTCATCGTGTTTGAGAGATAGAGGTGAAGTTGAGATTTGAGAATTATGAGTTAGGGATATCGGCAAAGAAATTGTGTAAATTGCCATCTTCCCATTTCATCAACCTAAACTCTTATAGACTTATAGTTGTATCACAACAATTCATTTTGTTCGAAATATCTGGATTCCTCTCTAAAACAACTAAAATTTATCAAGTTCCAAGCTTTTATTATTATTCATACTTTGCTTACATCAAAGACTACACGAAGACGAAGAAGACAATTAAAGATCCTAAAATCGTTCATCACCATCATCACGAAGCCTTCTTCTCAAGCTTAGAAGCTTCCAGATCCGCCGCTTTTTTAGTAAATTATTCTCATCGTCATCTAACGCCATCGTAATCGGACATGACCCGAGGCCGTCGGCAATCGCAAGCACCATCTTCTTCATCTCAGACCTAAACTCCTCCAGATCCACGGAACCGCTCTGGTCCGTATCGAGTTTCTCGAAGATCGAGTTGTAGAGATTCGTCAGCTCATCCTGATTGAGATCGATTCCATCGACTGTGCGGACCTCGAAGTGTGAGAGACCTCGTTGTCGCCGAACTCGTCGCCGTAGTAGAGAAGTTGCCGGCGTTGGATGAATCGAACCTCGTTGTCGGAGAGAGGAGCATTGGATGGGATTGAGAGAGAATGAGATATGCTAACGGAGAAGAAGAAGAGGAAGAGGAGAGATTGGGTGGTGTTCTTCATGTCACCTCACAACAAGAGTGGCATAGGTGTGAAGATTCGATGAAAATTCATTCCAAATCTCTCATTTATCGGTCTTATGTAGAGGTATAGGGTTCTAACTTATGTATGTGAAATGATGAATATTACTAGTACTATTGATATATCATTAATTAATATGAAAGATTACATGAAAAATACTATATTAGAACATAGACCGTGGAAAACATTTAGATTGAAGCTATATATAATAGTTTTCGAAATGGAAAGACTTATTATACCTATAATTAAGTAGTAAACACAAGAATCTAATAAATTGAAAACAAATGCACAAGTCAAACCGAGGAAAAAGGGCATCTGTCACACGAATTAAACTCGTATTATAAAAAATACAAAATCAATTGATTGACGAATTGATTAAACTCGTATTATAAAAAATAAAGTGCATGTCCAGCAAACGACATCGTTTTAAAGCTTGACTTGTTCTTCTCCGGGTTTACGCTCTTTTTTTTATTTTTCCCGTTTCTTCAGATTTCCATATTTTCTTTAATCCTCTGCAATTCTTCTGTAAACGAACATTTAAATTCCAATGGCGCATTATAATGTTTAATAACTCGATATCCAAGCAACCCAAAATTCAAGCGAAAAACAACGGTCTTGGGATTCTCTAATCATTGCACTTTTTCCTCTAAAGTTTTTCGTTTTCATTTTTGGGGAATAAAATATTCTTTTTTCCTCTGATCAGATCAGATTGTCTGGAAAATTCAACGTCTTTGTGTTCTGTTCCTTTCTGATCTCTCTTTCTTTCTGTATCGAGACAGCCATGGCCGACGATCCTTCTTTCCTCCCCAAGGTACATTTCGTTGTGTGTGGCTTTCAGATTTTACGCTTTGTCCAGTTTTAATCTGCTTGTGAGTGATCTCATCTGATTAGGGTTTCCTATTCTCGAAGCAATCTTTAGCTGATTTGTCAAGTAGTCTCAAGCCCAGCTCCTGATTTTTCATATTCCTTTACTATAATGTATAAAAATTGATTCTTTGGCATCTGGGTCTGGCGCATTAAAAAAAAGAAAGATTCTGAGGTTTTATTCAGACAAATCTATGCTACCCATTTTATTTCCATTTGACTCAAACAACCAAACAAATCTAATTAACACGAGGACGTAAATGTGTTGATTTTTGTTTTTTCAGGACAGTTTTGTCTTGAAGCTTCCTAAAAAGTCCTCACTTGTATTAAGAATGGTCGTTCTCTTCTTTGTAATGGTCTGCGCTGTGTACATTTGCTCGATTTGTCTTAAGCAAATCGGAGTCAGTCCCAACTATGGTTTCTTGAACGTTGAAATCTTTGAGAGGCCTTGCCCTGAGCCTAACATTGAACCATGGGACATTCCATTTGTGCATTACCCTAAACCAAAGACATATAACAGGTAACTAAAGAGATAGAAAAGTATGAGCCTTTATGATTCTTGGGTCTACGCTGATTAGTGCTTTATGGGTTTTGAATGATTTAGGGATGAATGTTCTTGCCAACCGGTTAGGTACTTTGCCATTATCTCGATGCAGAGATCTGGCAGTGGCTGGTTTGAGACTTTACTTAACAATCATACTAACATAAGCTCCAACGGAGAGATCTTTTCTGTAAAAGATAGGAGGGCTAATGTTTCGACCATTTTTGAGACACTTGACAAAGTCTATAATCTAGACTGGTTGAGCAGTGCCTCTAAGAATGAGTGCACTTCCGCTGTTGGTTTCAAGTGGATGCTTAATCAGGTAAATTTTTCCAAAGTGACTGATATTTTTCCGGACAATGTGACATATCTTTAGTCTTTCTTACTCTATGATTCAATGTATATATATCTATATTCGACATTGTTCTGTTTCCATTTGGGTTCTTGGACAACGGGCTCGCTAGATTCCCTCCTTGCCTTCTGGTCACATTGTGCGTATAAAGTAACTACCTGTGAGTTTAAAGTAATAAGGAACGGTTCTGTTTTCTAGATAAGACCTGCAATGTTTGTGTTAAATTTGAAAAAGAGATGTGTTTGCTTTAGGGAACTGCATTGTAGTTGTAAAGTTGATAAACACGTTGCAAAGGAACAGTCTTAATGAGATATAAGGTTGTAGTTTTGAGTGACATCTTTCCCCCTCAGTGCTCTTCACGTATGAGGCAAAATTGTGAAAGGGACCTGATTTAGGGAGCTTCTTTGTTGTTTTGTTGAAGTTTGAAGAAAGTGTCCTGAATAAAAAGTTTAGGTTGAAAGATTCTATGATTTGGTATTGGGGGGAACTGAAGAAAGCTGCTGCTCCCCAAAGAAACATCCCAATTACTATATCTTATATGGTGGTTTTTGCACTGTAAGCATTGCAGGGTCTAATGAAACATCATGAAGAAATAGTAGATTACTTCAAAACCCGAGGCGTCTCTGCAATTTTCCTCTTCAGAAGAAACCTATTACGCCGCATGATATCAGTACTAGCAAACTCTTATGACAGAGATGCTAAGCTATTAAACGGGACTCACAAGTCTCACGTCCATTCTCCCAAAGAGGCTGAGATATTGGCGGGTTACAAGCCAATGATCAACACGACACTTTTGATAGCCGAGCTGAAGCAGATTCAAGAAATGACCTTGAAAGCATTGGCTTACTTTAATACCACTCGACATATTCTTCTCTACTACGAAGATCTTGTCGAGAAGCGCAGGGTGCTTATCACATCTTTTCTTTTTAAAATTAGATCAAGTCATTGATTGTTCTTTTCTTATGTGTTAAAAGATGTTTTGTTTTGAATGCAGAGACTAGACGATGTACAGGAGTTTCTAAAGGTCCCAAAACGTGAGTTAAAGAGTCGGCAAGTAAAGATTCATCGAGGTTCATTGTCACAACATGTACAGAATTGGGAAGAGGTCCAAACCACATTAAAAGGAACCAATTTCGAAAACTTGTTACGCCAAGTTTTTTAAGTTTTGTACATATATATCGGAACAACCTTGTAGTAAAATTTTGGTCGAGCATTCAATATTTGTTTTTTGTTAATTATTACAAAATTTTGGTAATTACTCAAGAAGATTCAAGTAAATAGCCAAAGATTGTTGGTTTCTTGAAGAGATCGTAAAGTCGATTCACAAATTTTTACAAGTATAAGCTATGGTAAAACTTTTGTAAAAGATGCATATAACCGAGAATAAACCATAGTGATTTAGTTTGATTTAATCTAGTTCAGCCTCAATAACCACAAACCGGAATTCGAGAGTGATTGATTAAAACCGAAGTAAAACCGTTCAAATTTTAATTTTCAGTCGTGCTAATTTCAACATGTTTCGGTTTCTTCCCGTAACATACAAAATGTTGATTCCACACCCCAAAAAAGAAAGAAAGTTAAATGCAAAAGACGGTGAGGCAAAATTGGGATTGGGAATAGCAACGTTTTGTTTGCTTAAGCCAAGCCTGAAAATGGTTTTGTTGTTGTAGAGCAAAGCGAACACTCACCCCGAAGATTTGTCCGTCTCTTGAGATGGAGGAGAAACGTCGCGATGCTGGAACCCTAGCTTCGGCTGGTAGCTCTGGAGATTCTCCGGCATCTGAGCCGGCGACGCGGCGGCGGGCCGGAGCTTTGAAAAGAAAAGCGAATGCCCTCGGGACCTCCAATTCCTCTTCCACATCGTCCAAGAGGATGTTGACGCGCGAGAAGGCGATGCTTGCGTCTTTTTCTCCGGTACATAACGGGCCTTTAACTAGAGCTCGACAGGCACCGAGCAACATGCCGTCGGCGGCTGGGGTGGAGTCTGAGCTGTTGAATGTCGCGGATGGTGAGAAGCCCAAGGAGGAGGAAGAACGAAACAAGGCGATCCGTGACTGGGAGGCTTTGGAGGCTAAGATCGAAGCTGATTTCGAAGCAATTAGATCTCGCGACAGCAATGTTCATGTGGTGCCTAATCATTGCGGTTCGTTCTACTTCTTCCTGTCATTGTTTAGACTAAACCAAATTGTCCATTTATTTTACTTTTGTCATCTGGAAAGGAGGAGCGTTTAACACTAACTTGTTAGATTTGGTTCTGGAATTCTTCTCAATGTGAATATCTAGGCTTTAATGGAAGAAGATATACCCTCCTGCTATGGCATTTACTTTGTTATAGATTTTGAAGGATGTCATCTTCAGTGTCCATTTAGTCCATGATAGAAGATAAATCAAGATGTAAAATATTGTCTTTTTTTTCTTTTTGTGGGTGTGTGCTTGTAGTTGATGTATTGGCATGGGTTATCAGGTTATATCCTAAGATCTAAAGCAGCTTTCATTTTCTATTACTGATCAAAGTAGAATGAGCATGTTCATCATGTAGAATCTCATTTGAAGAACACCAGGCGATGAATTGATGCTCCTAGTCCTGATCTTGTGTTAATATTGAGCTAGCATGTAGCATGAGATAATTTTTTAGGTTTTGAGTTGTTGTTGTTGCTCAATCTTCACAACTTGCCATCCATACAATTTTTGATATAAAAAAGAACAGTTTGTAATTTGGGTTCCTGTACTGAAACTTTTTGAAGGTTGGTTTTCATGGGAAAAAATTCATCCGCTGGAGGAGCGTTCATTGCCCTCTTTCTTTAATGGCAAATTGGATGGTCGCACTTCTGAGGTATATAGGGAAATACGGAATTGGATCATGAGGAAGTTTCATTCTGATCCGAACACACAAATAGAATTAAAAGACTTAACAGAACTCGAGGTTGGAGACTCGGAAGCAAAGCAAGAGGTGATGGAGTTCTTGGACTATTGGGGCTTAATCAATTTTCACCCATTCCCATGCCCACCAGCAGATGCTAGTTCTACTGGTGCTGATCATGATGATTTAGGGGATAAGGAGTCACTGCTTAACAGTTTATATCAATTTCAAGCAGATGAGGCTTGTCCTGCTCTTGTTCACAAGCCTCGTCTCACAGCACAAGCTACGCCATCAGGGTTGTTTCCAGATCCGATGGCTGCTGATGACTTACTGAAGCAAGAGGGTCCAGCGGTCGAATATCACTGCAACTCCTGTTCAGCTGATTGCTCTCGCAAACGCTACCACTGCCCCAAGCAGGTGTTTTGTCTCTTTACTTTAGTTTTCTTTCCGTCCTAGTAAATGGATATTTTTCTTTCGATCTTTTCCCCTTTGGCTTTAAATATCTGAGATAGAAAGGAATACAGAATTTAGCTATGACCCTGTGCTTTCATCTTACTGTTTGTGGCAATATTCATTCTTTCTGCTATTTTCGTTAATAGTATTTTAAAGTTTATATGCTAATATTGAGATTTTGGCAGGCAGATTTTGACTTGTGTACGGAATGCTTTAACAGTGGCAAGTTCAGCTCAGATATGTCATCTTCCGATTTTATACTGATGGAGCCTGCTGAGGCCCCTGGCGTTGGTAGTGGGAAGTGGACTGATCAAGAGACTCTTCTTCTCCTTGAAGCTTTAGAAATCTTCAAGGAAAATTGGAACGAGATTGCAGAGCATGTTGCTACGAAAACAAAAGCTCAGTGTATGCTTCATTTTCTTCAAATGCCAATCGAGGATGCATTTCTTGATCAAATTGACTACAGAGATCCAAGTACAAAAGACACTACAGAGTTAGCTGTGTCTAAAGATGATAAATCTGTCCTAAAAGATGCACCTGAAGAGACAGAGAATAAGAATCGTGTTGATGAAGTGGAAACTATGAAGAAAGTTCCAGAACCAGAAGACGATAATGAAGGAAAAGTTTCTCAGGAATCTTCAAAGCCTGGAGATGCGAGTGAAGAAACTAATGAAGTGGAAGCCGACCAGAAAACGCCCAAGCAAGAAACAGTCATTGATGAAAGATGTAAAGATGAGGCTGATGAAAACATTGCTCTGAAAGCTCTGACTGAAGCTTTTGAAGATGTTGGTTATCCCATTACACCTGAAGCCTCTCTTTCCTTTGCTGATTTAGGAAATCCTGTCATGGGACTGGTAAGTTGTGATGTAAGACAGAAATTTTGCTGCAATGGGGATTGAGAGGAGATTCTTTTTAACTCATAAATGCACCCTCTTCCCTTTATTTCTGATCCTGCAAGGCTCTTTTTTCTATAGGCAGCCTTTCTGGTTAGATTGGCGGGATCTGACGTTGCTACTGCTTCAGCCCGGGCTTCCATAAAATCTCTTCATAGCAATTCTGGATTGTTGCTCGCTACAAGACATTGTTTTATTCTGGAAGATCCACCAGATAACAAGAAGGATTCAACTGAATCAATAAGGTTTCACATTTATTTGAATATCCGATAATGTTTTTAAACATGTAGTGTTTTTTTTTCTGCTCTCAGTATTTTGAAGATATTGGTTATTGTTTCGTAAATCTGAAATTAGCAAGACATTTGCAGTGTGGATGCAGCAGCGAACGATGATAATGCACATAAGGATGAGCAGCCAGAAGAAAAAAGCCAGAAAGCAGAAGATGTCTCCTTGAATTCAGATGATAGAGAAATGCCAGATATTGATCCAGGCAAAGAGAATCAGGATTCAGTCTCTGAAGAAAAGCAACCTGGTTCTCGAACTGAAAATTCTGCTAGAAATCCAGATGCTGAACGAGAAAAAAGATCTAGTAAGTCGGTCGCAACTGACAATTCAGAGAAACCAGCGGAAATAATTTGTCCATCGCTGGACAAATGTTCCGGGAAGGAGCTTCAAGAACCGTTGAAGGATGGAAATAAGCTTCCTAGTGAAAATAAAGACGCCTCTCAAGCAACTGTCTACCAGTCAGCTGTAGATGCTTCTCAGCCAGAAGCATCAAAAGATGTGGAGATGAAGGATACATCACAGTCAGAGAAGGATCCTCAAGATATGGTCAAAACAGTAGGAGATGAGGTTGAACAAACTAAGGAGTGTGCAAAGGATGTTCTTAGTATGCCAGACACGTCTGTTGCACAGCAGCCAATTGGATCAGCTTCTGCACCGGAAAATGGAACAACTGGTTGTCTGTCTGCCTCTCTCTCTGGGACATTAGAAACTGGACCTGCATTGCATGATTCTTTTATATCTTAATGGTTATGTTGTTTAAACATTGTTTTGCAGGTGAAAATCCAAATAAAGAGCAGGATGTTTGTGAAGGGACAAAAGAAAAACATAACATCGATAAGCTTAAGCGTGCAGCTAACTCTGCTCTCTCAGCTGCAGCAGTAAAGGCAAAGACTCTTGCGAAGCAAGAAGAAGATCAAATCCGACAACTTTCTGGATCATTGATAGAGAAGCAGGTGAAAAATCGTTTCAAGTGTATGCTGATTGGATTCTGTTTTGGTGGCGTATTGTTCAGAGTTGTAACATAATAATGAGGTTTTTTTTTGTTTTTTTGGTCTAAGCAGTTACATAAACTAGAAGCAAAGCTATCTATCTTCAACGACGCTGAAAGCTTGACAGGGAGGGTAAGAGAGCAATTAGAAAGGTCAAGGCAACGGCTATACCATGAAAGGGCACAGATAATAGCAGCTCGACTGGGTGTCCCACCTTCAATGTCCTCAAAAGCATCGTTACCAGCAAACAGAATCGCTGCAAATTTTGCTAATGTGGCTCAAAGACCTCCCATGGGTATGGCCTTTCCACGCCCACCAATGCCAAGGCCTCCAGGTTCGCTTGTAGCTGCTACAGCAATGACCGGAAGGTCAGATCCACCTCCAGGTTCAGACAATGTTTCTTCGGTTTAGTGGTTCCACATGATAGTGTTCAGATTCGCGGGGTAGCTGTTGATGTTCGTTATATTTATAAGGCCAGGTACATTATCCCACCTTTTGCGGCTTCAACCTTGGAGCTTGGTTTATTTTCTGGACTTATGTAGGAGACGAAGTTAGTTAGGGGTTTTAGACCCATCAATTTATGTTTAATGTAACAGTCGAATGGAACATTTGGAGATCTGTGAATGTGTTTTATTTATGGTTCTTTGAGCTTTCTGTAACGTTGAACAGATATATATGATTCCGCAAAAGGTGGGAATGTTTTTATGGATTATGGTTTATACACAAACGCCTACAACCACACAGTTTGAGATATATGTGAAATAATTTATATGAAATGAAAAAAAAAAACACAGAGGAAAGAGATGGAAGTAGTAATTTTAATTGGTTCTGACGTTGAGTACGAAGGAAAACAAATTCAGAGTGTTTCTTTCTTTGGCCAATCCAAGACAAGACGAAACACAAATTTCACCTAAATAGCTTTTTTTTTTTTAATTTTGTTTAAACCGGCTCGGTAGATGCATAATAAATGCATAAAATTAGCTGGAAACAAAACAAAATCAATGAATGCATCAAAATTACTAACGAAATTACTTTTTTTTCTTTATCTGCTCGGAAACATCATATCAGAGGAAAAGTAAACAAAAAAAATTGGAAAGAGATTGATTGAAGTCATTTCTGATTTATTATAGCAAAAGAAAATGGAAGTACGGAGGAATCTATGATGGATAGAAGAAGTACTCTCTCTTTGACCGTAATTTACAAGGAACTAGATTATAACCCGAAATGAATTCAAAGCCAAGGAACTAGGGTTTCTTTTGAAAATTGTTTAGGGGTTAAATTGTAAAACACCACCTCTCTCTCGCTCTCTTGGTCTCCTTCACACTCTCTCTGTTTCCATTTTCCTTAACAATCTCACAAGTTACCCTGAAGAATCTGTCTTCTCTCTCTCTCTCTCTCTCTCTCACAATGGCTGACACTGATACTCCTCCGCGTTTCTTCAAAGTTTTCATCTCCCGTTTCAGCTCCGATTCCATGGTAACATATTTTCTCTCCCTTTGCTTTAGTAATGTCTTGCTCTCTTTGACCACTCTTAAACTACAACTACTGCCACCTGCGTTTGTTTCTTTGGCTCTATCTTCATTTGAAGCTTCTGTGTAGATTAATTATTTTCTGTTTCTTTTGTCTTCCTAGGGTTTTTCTCTGTTTTGCTTTCCTCTGTTTTGTGTGGTAAAGTTGTTACTTTTTTTTAGTTTTGCTAAGTAAAGATGTTACTTTTACATATGAATCAGTTTCATTCATGGACTTTGGCACTAGACAGATGTTTGAAACTCAGATTTGTTCCTCGATTAGTTTCTGAATATAGATACAAATGTCTCGCGTTTTTTTTTTTTAATGATAATTCTTTTCTGTTTCTTTTGTTTGTTTGTCTTCATAGGGTTTTGCTCTGTTTCATACCTTCTGCATTCCTCTGAGTGGTAAAGTTGTTCAGTTTTGTTGAAAGTAAAGATGTTATTTTTACATATGAATCAGTTTCATCCATGGACTTTGGAACTAGAGAGATGTTTGAATATGGTAGTTTTACTCAGATTTGCTCCTTTATTAGTTCAAAAAATAGATGCAAATGTTTTGCATTCTGAAGCTTGTCTGTCTGATTACTTTTATTGGAGCCTAAATGTGATTTAATCCAGCTGATAAAAGTTCAGCCTTTTTTAGGTTGTTAACGGTTCTTACGGATTTACTGGTAAATCCTCTAATGTAAAAACCAAACCTTCTGTGTTTGGATAAGCCTCTGTTATAGTGAGAGAGGTTTCCTTCTAAGTTGGATTTCAAAGTCTGTGTCTTTGCTTATCTCTTGAGTGTTGGCTTTTAGTTAACAGTTTTTGCTAAACTTTTGTGTTGAGCAGCTGATCCCCATTTCCTACTATGATGAACTTCCACGTGTTTTGCCCAAAACGGCGATTCTCCAAGGAACTGGTGGATGCTTATGGAACGTCACCATGAAGATGAAGCGAGATGAGGTGTATTTTGAACAAGGATGGGCCAAATTCGTTGAGGACAATTCTCTTTGCGACGGAGACTTTCTGACCTTCGTGTATAATGGAGACCGCATTTTCGAGGTCAGCATCTATGGCCCCGATGGATGTAAAGAGGTTAGAGCAGGCACTGAAGCGGAGGATGACGAAGAAGACAGCACTTGTTCTCTAAGCAGCAAAGACACAGATGCTAGTTCTGAATCCGATATGGCCACTACAATCACGAGAAGCAAGAGCAAAGGTTTAACAGATTCTTGGCTTTATTTTCATCCCTTAGAGCGTTGTATGTGATTGCTTTTTATACACAAGCTGATTTTTTTTTCTCTTGTGCATTTTCCAGGAATGTCGAAAGTGGAAGTTGTGGAGGAGTCTGATGACGAAGAAGACAGTGTTTATACAGACACTTGTTCTAAATTCAAGATGGCCAAAACAATCCCAAGAAGCATTAACAAAAGTTAGCTCTTTTCATCAGTACTTGGGTTGTTTAATGTGATTGCTTGATATGGACAAATTAACCTGTTTGGTTTGTTGAGATTTTTCCAGGAAAGAAGAAAGAGAAAGTTGTGGAGAGTGCTGATGAAGATTTTGAAGAGAATTTCAACAGTGACAGTTCTTATGCTCGGGATAGCGAAGACACAGCCACTTATGTCAAACCAAAGGGGAAAAATCTGAAGAAGAAAGGTAAAATACATTAGCTTTCAGCTCTTTGATAATTTGTGCGATGCTTATATTTATGTAAGATTGTCTTGTGTCTTGAGGTTTTCCAGGAAAGTCCAAATTAACAGAAGATGTGGATGCAACTAGTGATAGTTCTGATTCTGTGAAACCGAAAAAAAAGAGGGAGAGAGGTAACTTTAAAGTTGGGCTTAATTTCATCATTTAAATCTAGCTCATTCATTTGTGTGATGCTTATATAGAAATGTTTTCTGCTTTGAGATTTTTACAGTAAAGACCGGGAAGATCAAAAATCCGGAAGCATATTTGGATAATCCAATGAATCTGTATTTTGAGACGAGCGTGAAGAAAAGGAAATTCGAGCTGGTAAGAATTGCAATAAATTTTCTTTATAGATATTGCTTTTAACTCAAGAAAAGAATGTACGTTTTATTAACGTTTTGGTTTGATTTGTGAATACAGTTGGTTCGTGCACAATTGGTGAGAGACTATTCCTTAAAGTTTAAGAAAAACATAGATTACATCGACAATCACGAAAACGGGAAACTAGTAGCGGAAACAACAATGTGGAATGATCAGCGTGTGTGTATCAAAGGATGGCAACACATATGCAAGAGGAACAAACTGAAGAAAGAAGATGCCATCTTGTGTGAACTCTTTCGCAACCGAAGTTTGGTTTACGCAGTTAAAGTTCATATCATCCAGGCAAAAGATCTGTGAGCATTATTACTTATTAGTAGTGGGTGAGGACCTGAGGGTCGATTTAAAGAAGTTGTATTTTGATTTGATATTGACTGTTTTGATTTCAAAGACTTGGTTACAATTGGTTCTCTTTTAAAATCTCCGATTTCAAGCCGGTTGGAATATTTAACCGGTATGGTGCCAAATGTTCTTCAAACTTCAAACGGCACAGAGAGAGAGAGAGAGAGAGGGAGAGAGTTGGGTTTGTTGAAAGAGCAAAAATAGAAGGTAGAGAAAGAGAGAGGCTTTGTCCTAAATATAGTGAAACTTTTGGTCCACCTTCGTAGGAGAAGCTATTTCTCCAAACCCAATACACCATCTCTCTCTTTCTCTCTCTTTTTTTCTCTTGTTCACCAAAATCGCATCATCTATTCGTTTTTCTTGGAAAGCAAGGCTGTTGCGTCCAGGATCACCGGGGCGAAGGTTTCTCCACCGTTGAGAAACCTTTCACCGACAAAAACATGGCGGACTCGCCGGGGAATTCACCTCCTGCCCCTATTGCAGGTTCGCCGTCAAATGGGTCATCTCCGCCGACACCACCCTCTTCATCTCCACCGTCCCCGATTTCCGCTCCTCCGCCAAATAATAATAGCTCGGCTTCTACACCGCCGCCGAGCCAGGAAACCTCACCTCCTCCGTCGTCACCATCATCATCATCGCCGCCGGCTGTTGGTAATCCGCCACCGCAAACTCCAGAGAACCCTTCTCCTGAAGGCTCATCTCCGAGTACGCCACCGGCACCGCCTCAAACACCGTCGAACCAAGCACCTCCTTCACAAAGACCATCTCCTCCTTCTCCTGGTGCCAATGATGACCGTAACAGAACCAATGGTAGTAACGTCTTCACACCGTCTCCACCGTCGGGGAACAGAAATTCCGGTGACGGTGGCTCACCTTCACCGCCTCGGTCAGTAAGCCCTCCTCGGAATAGTGGAGATTCAGACCCATCATTACCACCAGGGGATCATCATCAACAAGCCAACATTGGTTTGATTATTGGAGTCCTTACCGGAGCAGGGTTATTGCTTCTACTTCTAGTGCTTATTTGCATCTGTTGCAACAAGAAGAAGAAGAAAAGATCTCCTCAAGTCAACCACATGCACTACTACAATAACAGTCCCTTTGGAGCACCCACAGGTAACCAAATGGTCAACATATTTGGTCTCAGAACGACCGGAACTTGTAGCCTATAGTGTGTGTTAGTAGACTTATTTAACATGCTTAGGTTGCAGAACGATCATGGTTTATTCTAGTTCCATCGTTGTGTAATCAAACTTGGTAGTAAATTATTAGGCTTTAGAAGCTTAAGGAGTTGTTGCATAGTGTAGGTAATGGTGGTTATTACAACAATGGAACACCTCAAGACCATGTAGTGAATATGGCTTCCCAAGGAGGTGGGAATTGGGGACCACAGCAACCTGTGTCCGGTCCTCATAGTGACACTTCCAACTTAACCGGTCGAACCGCTGCTACACCGTCGCCTCCAGCTATGACTCTTGGTCACAACCAAAGCACTTTCACCTACGATGAACTGTCCATTGCAACAGAAGGTTTCTCTCAGTCTAATTTGCTAGGACAAGGAGGATTTGGGTATGTTCATAAAGGGGTTTTGCCTAGTGGCAAAGAAGTTGCAGTGAAGAGTCTTAAACTTGGGAGTGGACAAGGAGAACGCGAGTTTCAAGCAGAGGTTGAGATTATTAGTCGTGTCCATCATCGTCATCTTGTTTCTCTTGTTGGATATTGCATCTCTGGTGGTCAAAGGCTTTTGGTTTATGAATTCTTACCTAATAACACTCTTGAATTCCATCTTTACGGTACATTCATCTAACATAATATATGCTTGAATCAACACTTTTAAGTATGGTTTCTCTTTTATCAATAGCATGATTGAAATTTCAGGAAAGGGTCGTCCTGTTATGGATTGGCCTACACGAGTGAAGATTGCATTGGGATCAGCTAGAGGCCTTGCATATTTGCACGAAGACTGTAAGAAAATCTTTCTCTCACCCCGATATAGTTCCCATCTCGCTCTGTATAAGAAATTAAAGATTGTATATTTTACATCAACGATAGGTCATCCTCGCATTATCCATAGAGATATCAAAGCTGCAAACATTCTTCTTGATTTCAGTTTTGAAACCAAGGTATATATATTGACCCTATTACTTTCGTTTCCCTCATATTTTCTCTCGAATCTGCGTCGATGTGTGTATGTTGTGTATATATATACACAGGTGGCAGATTTTGGATTAGCTAAGCTATCTCAAGACAACTATACTCATGTCTCCACTCGCGTCATGGGAACTTTCGGGTAAACTGTCTTAATTCATTTGCTTATAGGGGACTTATTCACACTGTTTCATTTGTCTTAAAACATTTGCTTTGATTCAGATATTTAGCTCCAGAGTATGCGTCAAGCGGCAAGTTATCCGACAAATCTGATGTTTTCTCTTTTGGAGTAATGCTTCTTGAGCTAATAACCGGACGACCTCCAGTGGATCTAACTGGAGAAATGGAAGACAGTTTGGTAGATTGGGTAAGGCGGCCCGCTTCTTCGGTTTACTTTGTTAAATCCCCAAACACTTGCAATAAACAAAAATCCTAATGTTACCATATTTGTTTTGCAGGCAAGGCCTCTGTGTTTGAAAGCAGCTCAAGACGGAGGAGATTACAGCCAATTAGCAGATGCGCGTCTAGAGACAAACTACGATCAACAAGAGATGGCTAGAATGGCTTCATGTGCAGCTGCAGCCATAAGACACTCAGCAAGAAGACGACCTAAGATGAGCCAGGTTCAAAAACACTTGTTAATTATTTTGTTAAGAATGAATCAATCACAATTCTTGAGGATACTTATGGAACATGTATATAATGAAAGATTGTACGAGCACTAGAAGGAGATGTATCAATGGATGATCTAAGCGAAGGAGGCAGACCGGGACAAAACACGTATTTGAGCCCAGGAAGCGTGAGCTCGGAGTATGACGCGAGCTCGTACAGTGCAGACATGAAAAAATTCAGGAAATTGGCATTAGAGAGTAAAGAGTATCAAAGCAGTGAATATGGTGCAACGAGTGAGTATGGCTTAAATCCTTCTGCTTCAAGTAGTGAAGAAATGCATCATAGTGGCTCAATGAGACGCAATCCTCAGCTTTAAAAACATTTTCTCATATATTAAACTTTCCTCTCTCTGCCTTTCATCTTTTGCCAAGGCTTTGTTCCATTCTGCGTCAAAGAATTGCAGTTTGAAAACTCCAAATTATATGATTTTTTGACCACAGAGACTTATGTTGGAAATCTCTATAATATTACAAAGCCTTGAGCCATACAAAAGTTATGGTGTGAAAAAAAATATCGAAGAATAAAGTGTGAAAAATGAAATATTCACAATTAAAGTTGATGTTTTCTTGATTCACAGATTTATTGTTTTTGTTTTCTAAATTTGCAAGTTATTTTTGTGCTGTATTTTTTGAATAATGAATCGAAGCATAAGCCACGTGGCAGAATATGATTGGCCAGATGATTTGTGCTTTAGTAGATAAAGAATACCCAATCAAAAAAATATATTATATGTGTATCGTTGTTGTATTAAAAATTTATTATATGTCTTTAGTATCCTACAGTATTTTGTTTATTACTGCATAAATCTGAGTGATATGACGTGGCAGTCTCTCGCAAGATCATAGCCTTTAGAGCTCAGCATAAAAATTCTGACGCCGACGCAGCAGATCGGAGCTCTTCTGAGTAACCTCTCTTCTCTCTTTCGATCCCACAGTTTCCGAAACATAGATCCTTCTCTCGCATTAAGGTACACAATAACCCGACAGATCTGAGTGCCAAGGGAGTTTCATCAATGGCGCAACCTTTCGTGAAGAAAGACGATGATCACGACGATGACTGTATGTCCTCCGTTTTTGTTCTCGCTTTATCTAGTTTGTATGTTAAGCTTATAGATCTGTGCGATTCTAGATATCCGTGTATTGTAATTTGGTTGTGTAGATCTATGCTTTCAAGTCCGGCTTTTTATGTTCATGCACTGTTGCTAAGTTTGCGGATTCGTTATTGTGGTGTGATAATTTCACACACACTTTAGTTCTGATCAATCTGGTTTTGTTACTTACCACATTGGATCCGGTGTTAATGGATTTTTTGTTGGCTCAGTGGAGTATTCTCCATTCATGGGAATTGAGAAAGGAGCGGTACTTCAAGAAGCTAGAGTCTTTAATGACGCTCAGGTTGATCCCAGAAAATGCTCCCAGGTAATTGCTACGGTTTTCTGTCTTCAATTTTGCCTTTTCTTTTTGCTGGTGATCTCATAATCTTTCTGTAAATCAACAGGTCATCACCAAACTTCTTTATTTGCTTAACCAAGGGGAGTCATTCACCAAGGTCAGTTTTTTTTTTATGCGGATTCGCCTTCATGCTTATGGAGCATTCTATAGTGTCCTTATCCCCTCCCGGTGCTCGTTTGTTTAATATCATAGCACATGTGGTGTAAATAACCTTTTACTTGGTGAAAGTATCATGCTTCATGAATTTTCTTCTGTTTCATATGCAGGTTGAAGCAACGGAAGTTTTCTTTTCAGTTACAAAGCTTTTCCAATCGAAAGACACAGGTTTGAGGAGAATGGTCTACTTGATCATAAAGGAGTTATCTCCATCATCGGATGAGGTTTGCCATCTTACTCAATTTTAGTACGAAAATCATGCTACTTATTGTAGAGGTATATTTTCTGATTTGTTGTTTGGTCATTCTCCCATAGGTTATCATTGTAACAAGCTCCCTTATGAAGGACATGAACAGTAAAATTGATATGTATCGAGCAAATGCTATCCGTGTCCTCTGCCGGATTATAGACGGAACCCTTCTCACTCAAATTGAGCGATACTTGAAACAAGCCATTGTGGATAAGAATCCCGTTGTTTCAAGTGCAGCTTTGGTCAGTGGACTTCACTTGCTAAAGGTACCTTTTACACACCAAAACTGTTAGGTTGTTTCTTATTTGTTAGGTTATGCTTATATTCTTATATTGTTGTTTTCAGACAAACCCAGAAATTGTTAAAAGATGGAGCAATGAGGTTCAAGAAGGTATTCAATCCAGATCAGCCCTCGTTCAGTTTCATGCCCTAGCTTTGCTCCATCAGGTATGTCTGTTGCATTGGTATTACTGAAGTAAATTGGTTTATGTTTCTGTTCTTTATTTAATTAAACAAGCATCTTCTTGACAGTAGAGGTGTTACTATGAGTATTGACTAGAAACATAAACAATAAGTTTTCTGTACTTTACTATGGTCATTTCCAACTACTTTATTTTCTTGTGAGGTTCAACTGTGTCTGGAGTCTGTCTCTGATAGCATATGCAACTTGTTAGGTTGGAAGAACAACCTAACAAGTTGTATGAGTTAGAAAATGATATCTATCACTGCTGTTACATTGATTTAAAAAAGGCTCCCAACACAATCTGCTTTCCTTTTCTATCTTATAAAGGTAGTGAGAATTGATCTAATATATGTTGACAATCAATCATCATGTTCAGATACGCCAAAATGATCGCTTGGCTGTTAGCAAGTTGGTTGTTAGCTTGACCAGGGGATCTGTCCGCTCTCCCTTGGCTCAGTGTCTTTTGATACGCTACACCAGTCAGGTTGGTCCTCTATGCTGTTTGATTATCTGATATGTAGGTGAAAGTTATTGTGTGATTTAGCTCTAGTTTCTATTGTTCAGGTTATCCGTGACATGTCCAACCACGGTCAGTCTGGAGAACGTCCATTCTATGAATTTCTGGAGAGTTGCCTGCGCCACAAGGCAGAAATGGTGATCCTTGAGGCTGCCAGGGCGATCACTGAGCTTGATGGTGTGACAAGTCGAGAATTGACTCCAGCAATCACTGTTCTCCAGCTATTTTTGAGTTCCCCCAGACCAGTGTTGAGATTTGCTGCTGTCCGAACTCTGAACAAGGTTTACAATGTTTTCTTAGAACGAAATCTTTATGAAAATGTTTTTCAACTCTTTTCTTCGTATATTGAGACACACCGAAAGGATGTTATAGTTTTCTGGATAGCTTCATCATTTCCTTTACATCCAAGGATACAAAGATGTTTCACTGTACACTAAACGCAACTTTGAACCACAGGTTGCAATGACTCATCCTATGGCTGTCACCAACTGCAACATTGATATGGAGAGTTTAATTTCTGATCAGAATAGAAGCATTGCTACACTCGCAATCACCACTCTCCTAAAAACAGGGAACGAATCAAGTGTAGAACGCTTGATGAAGCAGATAACTAATTTTATGTCAGATATTGCTGATGAGTTCAAAATTGTGGTCGTGGAAGCAATAAGATCGTTGTGTGTGAAATTTCCACTGAAGTACAGATCCTTGTAAGTGAAGTTCTTAGGGTGTGTTATTTGTACTTTTGGTCTCTAGCATTGCTATTCTTTCGAAATGACTTCAAAATGGTACAGTGTTTTTATAGCATTGTGGCTTATGATTAATCTGTGTCACCTTTTCATTTGTAGGATGACCTTCTTAAGCAACATTCTTAGGGAAGAAGGAGGATTTGAGTATAAAAGAGCAATAGTAGATTCTATTGTGACCATTATCAGAGATATCCCTGATGCAAAGGAAAGTGGATTGCTTCATCTTTGTGAATTCATTGAAGATTGTGAATTCACATATCTTTCAACACAGGTAAATTATTTTCTCCATCATCCATCTGGTGTTGCTATTAAAACATGCGTATGTGGTATTTAAATGTGTTTTGCCGCACAGATCCTTCATTTTCTGGGAATTGAAGGGCCTAACACCTCAGATCCAAGCAAGTATATACGATATATTTATAATCGTGTGCATCTGGAAAATGCCACTGTCCGGGCTGCTGCTGTTTCGACACTTGCAAAGTTTGGGTTTATGGTTGAATCCTTGAAGGTATGTCTATTTATCTTGTTAACCATTTTTTTTTTCCTTTTATCTTCCTTGACTGACTAAAAAGAGCATAATCATTGGATGCTCGGCAGCCCCGGATTACCGTGTTGTTGAAGCGCTGCATCTATGACAGTGATGATGAGGTGCGTTCCTAGTCTTAGTCTAGAAAAGCTTCCTTCTAGTCGTTGGTTGCAGTATCTGTGCATTTCTGTTTCTGTATGCATACATGTGTTTGCCTTTGTAAAAAAATTCTGAGAAGATATATGCAAGTTGTTTGTTGATTCCTTCGTTGATCATGAGTTTACGACCTCTTTTTATCTTAAGGTCCGTGATAGAGCAACATTATTTTTGAGCGTCCTTGTTGGTGATGGTACTGTTGACACTGATAAAGATAGCAAAGAGTTTCTATTTGGTTCCCTGGAGGTTCCTCTGGTCAACATGGAAACTAGTCTGAAGAATTATGTGAGTTTTCAATTTCTCGGTTTTCTTTTTTTTCATATGCTTCTTAGGACATCAGTTATCTTATATCTTTGATCCTGCAGGATCCCTCTGAAGAAGCTTTTGATATCAACTCTGTGCCTAGGGAAGTAAAATCTCAGCCCCTTGCAGAGAAGAAAGCCCAGGGTAAAAAGCCCACTGGTCTCGGTGCGCCACCAGCTGCACCTGCTTCTGGTTTTGATGGCTATGAAAGACTTCTCTCATCTATTCCAGAGTTTGCCGCCTTTGGAAAACTTTTCAAGGTTAGGGCTGAATTTTCTTCTGTTTCAGTCTACTGTTATTAGCTTACCACGATTGCTTTAACTTGTACTTCCTTTTTCAGTCTTCTTCACCTGTGGAGCTAACTGAAGCAGAAACAGAATACGCCGTCAATGTTGTAAAGCATATCTTTGACAATCATGTGGTGTTTCAGTACAACTGCACTAACACAATACCAGAGCAGTTGTTGGAGAGGGTACTGAACCATTGGTCTAGAACATTGGTGTAAAGCATATCGTATTGCCTTCTTTCCTCATTTCATTATTCTGGCATGGGTTTTGTAGGTCAATGTCATTGTAGATGCTTCAGAAACAGAGGAATTCAGTGAAGTAACTTCAAAGGCCCTAAACTCACTTCCATACGACTCGCCTGGTCAAACCTTTGTTGCTTTTGAGAAGCCAACAGGTGTCCCTGCTGTTGGAAAGTTTTCTAACACATTGACTTTTGTTGTTAAGGAGGTACATGTTGCTTTTCATTTCCATCTTTTTTATGATTCATTTATTATATACACGCTGAAGGATGTTCAGATAATCCTATAGTATACTTTGTGGAGAACTCTGATAGATTCCGACTCATTTGGAGAGGAGGCGATTTTGATGAACTAGAGTTATCTCTAGAAGATTTACTAGAATAATTAGTGGTATATGATGGATTGGAATTAGGGTGTCTCTAGAATATCATCTGGGTTTTTTTTCTCTAAGAAAAGGAGATTTTTTTCGTTCTCTTGAAGAAACAGAGACAGTCACTTGAAGAACCAGCAAACCTATTCCGTGAACTTTATCAAAGTCGTAATTGTTTTCACGAATACATTTTGTGTTAGATGAAGTGGAAGTACTAGAATGACTCTAATTAATCACAGGAAGAAAAAAGGGGAAAACAATATGACTAGTTTGTTGGTGCATTATAAATGTGTTTGCAACAGGTTGACCCAAGCACAGGTGAAGCAGAGGATGATGGGGTAGAAGATGAGTACCAGCTGGAGGATCTTGAGGTTGTAGCTGCAGATTACATGGTGAAAGTGGTTGTCTCCAATTTCAGGAATGCATGGGAAAGCATGGATGAAGAAGATGAGCATGTAGACGAATATGGCCTTGGCCAAAGAGAGAGCTTGGGAGAAGCTATAAAGGCTGTGATCGATCTTCTTGGCATGCAGACTTGTGAGGTTAGTCTCTTTTCCGCATTTTTCTCATACTCAAAAAGAGAAACTAGTGAAGGAAGTTATTTCTCATAAGACGGGTTGGTGATAACTTGAAACTGACACTGGAGACACAAAATTGTAGGGGACGGAGACAGTTCCGAGCAATGCAAGGTCACACACATGCTTATTGTCAGGTGTGTACATAGGGAACGTGAAAGTGTTGGTGAGGGCACAGTTTGGAATGGACAGCTCAAAGGAGATTGCAATGAAACTGGCGGTTAGAGCAGAGGACGTCTCTGTCGCCGAGGCCATTCACGAGATTGTTGCCAGCGGCTAAAAACTCTCACGTATTCAGAAAGACCAGAAATAAACATTCTTCCTGTTGCGAAAGATCTTCACTTACCCAACTTTTCACTTACCCAACTTCTAAAATACATCATCTTTTTAAGTAGTATAGTTTTTTTTTTATGGTCAGAACTTTTTAAATGGTATAGTTACCTTCTTTTGTCTACATTATTACTGTCAAATACTGTGGGGGTTTTCTTTTCTTTTGTGATGATTTTGTAATTGATATGATGCTTTTAAATAAATATTTGAATTGCTTAGATCTAATATAAATTAAGACGGTATTTAATTTTTATTATAACTAGATAAGTACCCGCATATATGCGGATTTGTAATTTTTTATAATCCGTGAAACAAAAATTCAACACGAAAAAATAGAAAACAAAATTAAATCACCCGTAAAAATATATAATGCATAAATTTAGAAACAAAATTTAAGATGAAATAAATATATACCTTGAAAGAAAAATTGGTGAAAAGATACAATAAATAGTTTTGGATACGATTATTGGACTTTTAATTGACATACTATCAAATTGTGGTTTATATAGAAGTGAGAAATTAAAATTATTTTATTTTTATGATTAATTTCCTTAATCTAAATGGAACAATTAAGGAATGTTTTTTATACTAATTTTGCATTTTAGGATAAACTAAAATTTTTAAAATTTTAATTTTATTTTTTAGTAACTTTATCTTTTAAGATTATGAATCGGTTATTAAATTTTCTAAATTTCTAAGTTTTTTTTATTATTCGATTTTAAAATTTTCCAACTTTGACTCGATACGTGTCGCGATCAGGTGAATTAACACATTTGAAACATTCAGTTTTATATAATAAGAATATTTCCTTATTCTAAACTGAAATATGTTTTTTATAAAAAAAAAATTTGGCTTTTATTCTTTTTTTTGTATGATTGCTATCTATTATTTAATTTTCTTATTCTAATTTGAAATATGATTTTTTCTTTTTTAAAAACTTTGGTTTTTATTTATAGTTTTTGTTTAATTTCCTTAATCTAAACATTACTACTATTTTTTCATTTTACCTTTCAGAATTAGGAATCGATTATACATTTTACTTTTATTATTAATATCATGTGTTAAAATATAATTGGAAATTTATTAAACACATGTCGAAGTCTAATTGATTCACTTAACATGTGCCGCGATCATGCGGATTATTAACTTTCAAACATTTTGTTTTATATAATGAGAGATTTTATAACATGTGAAAAAATTTAAAAAAAAAATAAAAAATTAAATCACCCATAAAAATAAATAACATAAAAACTTAGAATCAAAGTGTCCGTTGAAATAAATATATATTATAAAAGAAGAATTTGGTGGAGCATATATAATTAAATACCTTTGAAAACGATAATTGGAATTTTTATGTTTGGTATGTAATTGACATATACTACCAAATTATTTATGTAGAGCTGAGAAATTAGAGTTTTTTTTTTTCTTTTAGGATTAGTAATCCATTGTTTTATTTCCTTAATCTAAATAGAAAAACTAAGATTTTCTTTTCTTTTTTTTATTAACTTTGCCTTTTAGGATAAATGTAGATTTTTTTTTTAATTAACTTTAGCTTTTTGGATTACTAATTTTTTCAAATTTTATGTTTTCTTTTTTTATATTTTTCTTTTGTTAAGTAACTTTACCATTTAAGATTATGGATCGATTATTAATCTTTCCAAATTTTTATGTTTTTTTATTAATTGGTTATTAATCGATTTTAAATCTTTCCATTATAATTTTTTGATTTTTCCTCTTTTTTATTAATTTTTCCATTAAAATTGTTGTCTCACAGAGGCTATTTTTGTTCTCTCATTTAATCTTATCATAAATTTATGATCAGAGACTTTATAGTTCTTATTGCATTTTTGCACATTAAAATTGCAAATTTTAATAAGATTTCCTTCACATAATTGACCTCCAAACTTTTCAAGAAGGGAATGGTGAACATAATCTTGAATAGTATTTACGACGATAGGAGCGCTTCCTGTTTAAATTATCTAATGTTAAATAGTCTCTATTGTTATTTAGAATTTCAGCATTCATTCTTTCTCTCTTGATATTCGTGTTTAAAAAAAAAATTGCATTAACGTACAACATATTTGTCACGGGTAATCATAATAAGTGATTGTATATAACGTACAACATATTTTTCACACCACCTCTATATGCATTAACGTACATCATATTTTTCATGTGTAATCATAATAAGTGATTGTATATAACGTTAAAGAAAAAAAAGGTGATCGTTTTGCATTAACGTACAACATATTTGTCACGGATAACAAAGTGATCATTTTGGAAACCCATCATAATAAGCGATTGTATATAACCTACATATTTCATAATTACAGAAAAGATGACCACTAATTAATTAATGTCGTGAAAATTGAGAAACTATCAAATTGTTTATATAGAAGAAAGGAATTATAATTGTTTTTCCTTATATGATTACTAAGAGGTAATCTTTTCTGTAATTAGTGGTAATCTTTTGTGTAATTATGAAATATGTAGGTTATATACAATCGCTTAATATGATTGTATTCCTTTTTTTAATTTCCTTAATCAAAATAGAAAAATGTTTATCTACTTTTTTTTAAATTTAGTTTTTATAGATAAATTTTCTTAATCTAAAAGCAATTTTTATTTTTCTTATTTTCTGTTAACTTTACATTTAGGATTAAGTCTATGTTCTATTTTTTATCTTTTCCTTTCTTTTAAACTAACTTTACTTTTAGGATATTCCTTTTTTTTATAAAGATACTCCCCTTTTGTTTTTGCTAAATTTACTTATAGGATTAAATCTCTTTTTTTTTTCTTTTTTTTTAACTTAAACTCTAGCTTTTAATTTTAAGTTAAATTTCCTTAAACTTTTATATTAACTCACACGTGTTAAAATCTAATTAATTAACTCGACACGTGTCGCGATCTGACGAGTTACTAACTTTGAATCAATCTCTTTTATATATATAGATAATTTTCAATTTAACAAATATAGTACCAAATTTAAGAGTTACTTAGTGGCGCAACGTTCAATGCGAATTTCCATTGAAAGAGAGACAACTCTCATTTGCTCCAACTGTGGACCATTCCCCCTTTTCTCATTTCTTTACTATTAGTATTAGCAAGGTGACTGTCGTATACTATTACTAGGGGTGGCCAATTTGGACAATATAACTCAACTCAACCTAATAAAATCCAAATTAGTTTGGATACATGTTTTTATTAAAAAAAAACACTCATTTAGATTTGATATTATGTGTCCTTTCTTTTTGCATAAGTTTTGGCAGGCCGTACCTCAAAAGTTTTTAACATTACCTAAGATTTGTGGTGTTACTAATGAAAAAGACACTGGCTTTTTTGGGTTGTGGGTGGGATAAATATATGGGAAAATCATATTTTAAACCTTCAAGAATGATAAAGGTAACACTTTAAATTTTTAAGATAACAAAATTAACACATTAAACCTTCAATGTGGTAACTTTGTTCGCGCCGTCAAAAATGATTGAAACTGTTCATTTTTTTTTGTGTCAACAGTTTAAATACTTTGAACAGTTCAGAAATCCAAACCGGAGATACCGAGTTTACAAAAGTAATATCTACTGGTAGACACGGCAAATATGAGGGGTCCCGACAAATAAAAGATGAAGAGATGGTAGTAACAATTGATTAGAGAATTCGCATTGAGGGGTCCCGGCAAATAAACAAGTAATGCGGATTATGGTTTACTAAAAGGCAAATGAAATAAATAAATCAAAGCACACTAAAAAAAAACAAGGGTGAAGTTTCATCCTTTTAACCACTCCACTATCTAAAAGCAAAAACCGGGTTTTACTTCGAGACTAGAGAATATATTTAACCAAACCACAAGAACTGGAGATGGATCTGAGACAGACACGACTCTTACTTTACTTCAAATCACTCTCCTGTGCCCTCCAAACGCCCATATCTGTGTAAGTTTATGGAAAATATCGTCAAATTCTATCATCTTAATCACAACTCTCAATGTTGTTTCTTGTTTTTTTAAAACTTGCTAACCTTTAGATTTGAATCCCAACTTCCTGTACACAAGGCACTTCCATCTGCTGACATCCCCAAACAGCTTATCCGATTCTTGTGTGAATCCTGCAGCTCCCCCAAATCCAATACAACCTGCACACATTCAAACAATCACACATCACAATGACCGAACAACAACTCTCACCACTCAATACTTTATATTAATTAGCTTACCTCTCCCAAGAGAGTATCCCAAACGTAGCACGTGTTGTTGTTTGCGTACCCAGCGAAAAGAAGTCTCCCCGAGACAGAGAATGCGATGGAGGTCACAGGGAGGTTCTCACCATCCCCTTGTGGCTGATACACCTGGAGTTGATGACCAGTCCTAATGTCATACAACCTGCATGTTCCATCGTCTGATCCAGTCCCAAATCTATACCCATCCGGAAAGAACTTGACAGTATTAACATCTCCCTCGTGCCCATGAAAAGTTCGCACTGCTCGGCTTGCAGCGCGAGTGTCCCACAAGCATGCAGTGGTATCGCATGAACCAGATATGAACCAATTTGGGTTTGATCCGCTGATTGAGACACTGGAAGAAATGGGGCACGAATCAACGTGTAAAAGAAGAGCATGAGTTTAAGTGAAGTGCAGTTATATTATCAATGCTAATTTTTATACACAATTCAATGAACTCCCTATCCTATAGGTTGATTCCAAAACTCGATCCCAATGGTATAGTTGTGGACGATTAATCAAGTTTAGAAAGATATGCTACTTCAAAAACCTGTACGATGCCAATAAACCAAGCAGATGGAAGCAACAACCATACCTTAGTACGTCAGCAGTATGTCCAGACTGAAACTCGCCACCAAAAACAGAAGTTTTAAGGCCAGTAGTTACATCCCATAAGACACATGTTTGATCACCTGAACTGGTGATTAGATGGGCATCCTCATTTGGGACATACTGACAGCACGAAACATACCCCCTGTGACCACTGAGCATTCTGGAAACGGGTACAGTTCCGTCCTTGTCGGCGGTTGAGCTAAGACTGAAGATAGAACATACGCTGTCTAATCCACCACACGCAACAGTCTGACCATTTGGAGAGAAGGCACATGTCATAACCCATGCACAAGGGAGTTTTATAGCATGAGTTTTCTGACTCGTTAGAGCATTCCACACGATTAATCTCCCATCTTGAGATGCACTGACAATACGATTCCTCTCCGGAGTCCAGTCCAATGAATAAACCTGTAAATTCCACATGTTAAAGTCACAAGCTACCTCATCTGAATCTTTGTATCATTCCGATATCTCGTCTTGTACACTTCCGCAGGATCTTTACTATACCAAATGTCTCTACTCCTCAAACTTGTAGACCTCAGCGACAGAATAACAAACTGGTTCCGAGCTAAAAATGGAAGTTTCTAGCTTCCCCTAAAATGGTGACGCTCCCTAAACCCTTTAACACAAGCTACAAAACTCCAGAAAGAAGCATACTTGACCATAATTTGCAGCCCCAATTCGTCAAGGCTAGTAAAATTCCGTTGATATATGTAAAGTAGAATAAAGTATTCGGTTGTAAGATATAAATAAGATCGAACTTGCACTCACCTTTCCCGTGTGTCCCTGAAGAGTACGACAGCAAACCAGATCCGTCGCTCCGAACTTGACCGGAGTACGTCCTTGGGTCACCGAATACGTGGCCACTGCCAAAATTCAATCCCCGAAAAAATCAAAACAGATCTAAGAAGAACAAATTGTCCGTATCACAGATGGACTGTGAAGAAGAGGAAGAAGAAGAATCCCAAACCATCGGTATCGAGCAGCTGGAGGCGTCTCTGTCTAAGAGTATCGCGGAGGTTATTGACGGTATCCGTAGCGACGGCGTGGCGTTCTTTGAGCTCGGAGACAGACATTCCCGCTTCAGACTTGGAGTTCTCCGTCGCCGATCAAAGAAATTACTAGAGAGGGGAAATTTGGGGGGGGAGGAGAAATGTCTAGAAGAGAAGAAGGATCATGATTGAGAGTGGATTTGGGGAATTACGTGGGAAAAGAGGGAGGAGACCATGAAAGCTGAAGCAGTCAGACACGCTTGGTGGTGGTGGCTCTGACCTCAACGACAAGAGACAAGAGACAAGAGAGAAGAGAGAAGAGAGAAGAGAGAAGAGAGAAGAGAGAAGAGAGAGTCAATAGACGATTGACTGTTCCCATTTGCCACCATATAAAACTGGACCCCACTCACACTGCCCCAACGACGTCGTTCTTAACCTTCCAGACTAATTATGCAGCATTTTAACTCTTTTTCTGTGTTATAACCGTGATTTATATACCACTAGTTTCGTTTTTTGCTTTGTAAAATTAGTAATCATAAATTTTAAAAATAATCATTACACTAATAATAATCATTACATGTTTTAGCATATACAAACAAATCTCGAATACCTAATAATAATTATAATAAATTTGTATCTAATTTTTTTTAATAATCATTTCAGCCCGCCTAGTATCATTCTATTTCACGTAATTTAATTATTCGGTTCCATGATTAAAACATCGGAAGGAAGTAGCCGTTACAGACTTGAGACTACAATAAAAAATTATTATAGAATCATAATGTGTGTAACTATTATCAAACTAATAACAATTTGATTACACGAATACAAAGGAAAGGAGGGAAGAAACACAAGAAGTAAGAGTAGTTAATTAACTACCCCCAAGAGCTATTTACATGGAGAATTAGGTACATAAAGAAGAGTAGAAAAGATAGAGAAAAATAAACTTTTGCTTCAACTGCTCCATTCTTTTCTCTCTCAAATTTGTCTGAGTTCACATATTTGTTCATTACTCCTGCTCCTCCTCCCGGATAGATGCAACTGTTATAACCTATCAAATTCAAATACAGTATAAGAAACATCAATTAGTATAATGCAATTTTTTGCTATTGTTCCGTGGTTGATATTAGCAAACTAATTGGTATACTAAAAAGGAGATTAATGTGGTCTCTTTCGTATTTTTAGTAGCTTCTTTCCTAAAAGTTCAAATTAAGGGGAGAGAAAGCTTACTAGGGTTTTGGGAGGTGATTGTTGCGGTTTGGGAGAAATCGCAATCCGTAGGGTTTTTAGGAGACTTTTGGAAATACATATTCATGGCGAAGGCTGCGTGTGACGCAACATTGTTTGGCTCGAAACAAGCTCCTCCTGGTTGTATCGCCCCACAGTCTATTCCTTGTCCGCAAGCCCAATCCAAGCTCGCTTGCAATTGTTCATCCGTCGCACCCTTCTTTGTTACACACCATCCCATCGACGTCACTTTCCCCGATGGCGTCTGGTTTATGATCAAAAACGTAACCTCAGATTATTATTATCATGTGCGTTTACATGTTATACTAAAACATACTGTTCTTTTCCAAATCAAACCACAACATCTAGTACTTTCAACATTTTTTTTACACCAATTTCAGCAGCTTTTTGATAGGTTAATTTGTAGTAAACTATCGCAGCCTAAGTCATTTGGCGTTAATAAGAGTATCAAACCTGACTACTACTGTTGCCGCTACTACTGCTACTCTTGGCAAGGCCTACATCATAGGCCATAGAAAGATCGGTTTTGAAAAGCCCGAAAGCCCGTTCCGAAGAAGGTCCAGGCTTTAGATTCTCGTCGTACAGTGCAAAAATGTAAGTGTCCACAGACTTTCCAGGCATGAGAGGTGTTCCAACCATGGACCTTAGATGAGCTATTAGGTTTCCGTTGTAAGCTTTGGCATTAGCCACGCTCGGTCCGACCTCGTTAGAGTCCCCTCGTGAAGCCCAACCTGTTTCCGCCACCACGATCTCCACCTTTTCGAATCCCATCGACTTCAAAGCCGAGTGAACCGCATCAACCTATAATGATGAAACAGAGAGACCGTAACTTGTATTGCAAGCAAAGATAAAGACTTCTTATACTCCTACTACTTTGGACGAAGACACAAACGCGTAATATGACCTGAAAAGTCACCATTTTTTTTTACTCTTCTATTTTATTGGTTCTGGTCGACGGGGCTTACGTGGAATTGATGATGACGAGTGCAAACAAAAGTTTCAAGAACCATCTAAAATAAGTAAATAACTAAGAAAGTGTAGATTCAGACACATACGTATGTATGGACACGAATCATCCAACGCAAACAACTGTCTTTTGTACTATATAATAAGAATATAGATTCTTTCTAAGTGGAAAAGTAGAGACAGAACAAGTTCCTTGCTACAATCTAGTGCAAAGAAAATTATATATAAAAACCGAAAGTTCATTCGTCCACGTGAATACTGCCAATTAATATTACTTGAAACTAATCGACGCAGATAAGCTATGCTTTAACATCTAACTAAAATCAGTAGTTATAAAGCAGTCCACCAAATTCATAACCAGCGACTAGCAAATTTTAAAATTTTAATTAGTTACCAAACACAACTGAATTGATTAGTTTGGACCCAACCCGTAATTAATTACCTGAGCATCGAACATGTTCATGTACTTGATCCCCGTGTTAGGGTCGGGTCGACCCGGATTAGGCTGGAAGAGGCAAAACGCCAGCGTTTCGGGCCTCGTGTCACTTTGGTACGCGAAGAAGGGGTACGGGTTTATGGCGAAAGGCGAACCAGTGTCGCTGAGAAACTGCAGAATTCCCTTTAAACCGGTTTGGTAACTGGGCACGAACGAACCGGCTGATGGCGGTTCTGATTTACCCAGCACCGTCATCGCGTGCACCGTCGATACCTTTATTTTCCCTCCGAGCGACACCGCCTCGAGGGCTTTTTGGACATTTTGCATCGCCGGGAGTAGCTGGTTCACCAGATTTGGGTCGTTCGACATCAGAACCTGTAACGATCGATTGAGATTTTGAGGAATTTTCTCGGGAAAATCGGAAAACTTCAATTAGAATATACGATTAGACGGACCTCGTTGCCGACGGTGATGAGGATGATTTTGGAGGCGGGGTAAAAAGGGAGGACATTTGAGTTGATCCATTGAGTAGCGGCGTTAGGATCGGCGGCGAGAGAAGGAACGTCGCCGTTAGCGGCGCCGATGACGATACCGACACCGGTTCCGGCCAAAGCTTTGATGATGGCGGGATCGGCGCCGTAGAGCCTCACCTTCTGAATCGAAGTGGACTGGAGGAGCTTGACGGTTTCCGAAGGCGGAGGGAGATTATTGGCGACTTGGCCGTAGTTAACTCCGATGAAGGGCTCTGCATCTGTCGACACAAAAACAAAAACAAAAACAGAGGAAGAAATCAAGGTTAGATTGAAGAAAAGAGGACAAAAAAAACGTCGTATTGAAGAAGATACTTACGTGAGGAGGGGAAATAAGAAAAGAAGATGAGGAGGAGAGAGAAGGAGAAGGAGATGGAGATGGCCATGATGGTGAGAGAGAAAGGTGAAGAAGGAGAAACAGAGATTTTGAGAAAGCTTTATAAGTGTTGTTGATTAAAGAAGAGGTTTTTACTGTAACGGTTATATTACACTGTAGAGAAGACAAGACACGTTTGTGGTCTTTTTTCCACACTCCACGTGCTGACTTCTATTTCTTAATCTTGAGTTAAAGTCTTCGGTCTTGGTCTACTATTGTAATATTATATGGCAATTTCCGGAAAAAAAACACTTTTTGCAGAGAAATTTCGAGAGAGGGTGAGAGACACCATTCTTCTGCAATTTATTGACCTTTTTTCCTATTAAAAAAAATTTTGAATAAAACAATCTCCAACAAATTGCATATACAAGGTTTGGCCTCAAAGTATCGTTCGACAAAAGTGTGTTTGTCCAAAAAGACATGTTCGTGAATCCGATTAAAAACTTTAACATTGTTAGTGGTTGAAAAATGATCAAATTAGTTGGGATGTAAAGTACAAAAATGGTTGGGAATTTTATTCATATCACGTAATTAAAGAGAATGGGATGCTAAATGTGTGAAAATACGCGCTAGGTTCGTGTTATGTAGAAAACTTAAATAAATTCATATACACAAATTCAGGGGGTGGATCTGGTGAGGGGGAGTGGGAGCAGCTGCCATCACTAACAAAACAAATATTAGTATTTATGTAAGAAAAGTAAATTATACCACCACTAAAAAAAAACCAAAAAGTATTCCTACACAGTTTTTTCTGGTTTAAACCCGAAAATCCATCTTACAATTTTTTTTAATTATTATGTTATATTTTTACTCCCGACTGATTATATTTTCTATATCAGCCACTGTACACAATTTTTATTTCATTTCGATAAAAAGCGGATGACATTATTCCCCTTTCAATGCTATTTCCCAGGAAGCATAAGTGTATAACCCATTCTTCACGTTTTCACCCCACCACCACCAATAATTTTAGCTTTGGTGATACCACAATGTTCAACTCAATTATTCATGTTGATTAAAGCTTCTATTCACATTTTAAATACATTACTTTCCTCAAGATTTTTCTTGCTACGCTCACATCATTTACAGAACAATACAAAAACTATAAAGGTTTAATAATATAAAAATTGCATATTCCAGAAATAGGACTGCAACTTTTTCTATCCATGATAATGTTCACATTTTCATCAGCAATAACTCAGAACAAGTATGAGCGCACCCAAAAAAATAAAATAACGAGAAACCCAAATCCAATCCAACACCCCAAGGACGAACAATAGACAAGATGATCAGATCACAACAAACAAAAAAACTAAAGAACCTCCAAACCCGAAATTGGGGGATAGAGACAGAATCACAAACAAACAGATTCTCTCTATTATAATCTGAAGAAACCAAGTATATGAGTAAAAAAGAAGACCTGATATTCAAGCAAACCCCAGAATGAAAAGATATTCTCCTTAGCTTGGCTTAGGCACCTGAGTGCGAGACCGGTGTTGTCTCGAATTTCCCTTCAGTGAACAGATGATTGTACTGTTGAGGCAGCGCATGTTCCACCTACAATGTTGTAACAAAATCACTATTAGAATCATTCCTTCAATAAACAGTATCCTCTCACTCACACATACACGAGTCTCTTGGTTACAATGCACTTGCCACAGTAACCAGACTCCAGAAATTTCTCATTGCTCGATGTATAAGTTTGAAGAACACAAAGAAATCAAAAGGTTTTCATGGATACAGAGATGAAATCCATACCCAGTCTCCATCAGGGGAAGCACCTGGCACCATTACATTGATCTCACTCGATTTGGCTGTTGTTATAGCTGTCTCTAATGAGTCTTTGCTTAGATATAACTGACACCCAGTCGTGTTGTCCACAGAAACTGTGGGAGCTGAACCCTGGATCAGCCATAGATGAAGTAAAGACAAAAAAAAGAGCATTAGTGTCTGATTTTTTTTTTCAGACTTTAGAGCTACATCACAAGATTGAGAAGTAAAAAAGATGGTCCGTAAGAAGATATATGTGCAGCCATTAGGAAACCTATATATGATATATAACAAACCTGGCATTGCACTTCTACGTTGGTGCAATTCACAATCTCAAATGCAGCAACAACATCCTACACAGACATGTTAGATTTTACATTATTAGAAATCACATAACTGTATACTGTGGGAATGTAAGAGGAAACAGTATTATTCCACTCACCGTGAAGACAACACCCATTTTGGTGCATTTGTCAATGGTGATGTTATTAACTTTTCCTACAGATTATGGAACAACAGTAAGGGCCTCAAAGATTATTGAGCAGATATCCAACTTTCATGTTGGATTGGAATTGCGCAAAATTACCTTGTATCTGCAGGACAGAATCTTTGCAACCAAATACATACACAGACTGTTTGGCATCACACTCGCTGATAACCAAGTCCTTCTTCCCAATTTGGTTCTCAACAGCCCACCTAATAATTCAGTAGAAACCAACAATCATATTATAGCATTTCTACTATAGTTTGCATTTGCACCATATAGGTATTGTTAGTAAAACCCACTTGCGACCCATTTGAAGTTCCAGTTTCGGTGGTCCAGTTTTCGAAAAGGCCGGTTTACTGGTACGAGTTTCCTTCTCAGTGGCACTAACTGCTCCGGATCTATCAGCACGGTTCTTTGTCTTCATATCATCTGTCACTTTCTTAAGACCTGGAAAGCAAAGAACGAAAATAATAAGTTACTTGAGATTCACATTCCACCGCGCCAGAAATATGAAAACATACACAACTTCAAACCTACCTGAGGTCACAGAACCTGTGCTGAGCTGCTGGAAAACAGCAGACATTCCTTGTTTCTGATTCGAAGAAGATGATGGCTTTGAAGATTCAGAACTAAAGAGGGGTGCAGATGGTGCTGGTGGAGGAGCAGGAGCACCAGGTGGAGCTTTAGCAGGAGCACTAGCGGGTTTCCCTGATGCATTCCACACAGGTCCCAAAGCGTAATGACTTTTAACATAATCCCTTAAACCAGGTAAGTAAAGTTCTTTTAAGGCTTTGGCCCATTCAACATGATTTGCATCTTTGTTACGATACTCCACAAGAACCTGAAGAAGAACATGGAGATCACAGCATCAAAAATGTGCGAAGAGCATCATACAGAAATTTGAGCTTATGCAATCTGAACAAGCAATCAAAGTCCTTATTCCCTATCGGTTTCCAGAAGCTCTTAAAAATCTCAGCGACGCAATTAATTTTTCGTATCATAATAAGCTTTTTAAATTTTTCGTATCAGGCGTTTAACTTTAGTAGTAACATTTGAAAGCATAGAGAGAGAGATTGACGATTAGCACCTTATTGTTGTAAAACTCAGCCATCTGCCAACTTTCTTCCACATGAGCGATTGGCATGCTCATACCTTGCAGGGGAAAGAAAAAACAAGAAAGGGGCAAAGAGCGAAATTACATCACAAAATGCAGTAATTCAGAATGAAGACTAGCAAAGATGAAAATCCAACATGATGGCTCTGCTTACCACAATCCTTTCCAGTGAAAGCAATCCACGCCAATGCAGATAGACTATCGGATGCAGCCTTTAAGTGATTGAAGAAATCTGACCTCTTTCCTTGAGTCATTGCATCAGCTTTCATTGTAGCCTCATTCAACGGCTTGAGAAATCCGGCCAACCCAGTCATGTCAGGCTTCTGCTCAATCAAAATGATATCCAAAGATCAAAATCAATGCAATGATCGATTAAAACATTACCTGTTCCATCAAAATTCATTACCTGAGTTTGCTTGACGCGAACAAGCAGCTCCTTTTGCGCAGCAAACGCTTCGGCGACAATCTTCGTCACGTCTAGAACAGGTCCACCGATCTTCTCAGCCGCGCTCAGAGCCCTACCAACGCATTGAGAAATCAGATCTTCGTAAGCCACAATCGATGGATCAGACGCCGCGACATCGGTTCCGGCGCCGGCGAAGAAATCTCCTCCGCGGGAAAGAGTAACTCCTCCGCCGCCGTTGCTCGATATCCCCTCAAGCCTCGTCACCGCAGCTTCCAGGCGCTTAATAAGATCCTCCTCCATTTCCGCTCAACAACAGAGTTCGCACCAGATCTGGGATGAAATCGATTTAGAGTGGATTTGATTTTCTTTTTCTTTTTTGCTTTGCGTGGGGTTTCATGATGATGGGCAAGTCAGGAGAATATGTGATGACACGTGGCGACTTTAGGATATTTACCAATTGCAGGTGGTGGAGTGGTCGTGGATTGTCGGATCTCGGTTGACCCGAACCGGATCTGAAATCGGTTCGGTTGTTTCAGATCTCTGTAATCGGTCCGAACTAGAACCAAAGTAATTTCGGTTTGAGATTGGGTTCAGCTATAAACCCGAATTAGACAGAATATAAAGCAGAGTCGAAATCGATTTAGCGCGGATTTGATTTGATTTTTTTTTTTGCGTGGGATATGATTATGATGGGGAATATGACACGTGGTACTCCTTTTCACACTGTTGCAAAATAGAGATTACGTAACAGTAGTAATTAATTTGATATATGCAAATGATAAAATAAAATCTTGCCACGACTGCCTGATCCACATATTATGATTGTCCGTTAGATTTGACCCTACAACCACACAGTTAGAAGCAGAAGCCATTGCAGTCTTAATGGCTGTCTTATTATAATGATGTTAGGAGACTGCAAGATATTGTTTGATGAATTACACAATATCTTGGTGATCGATCATCACAAGCAATACTATTAACTCCGCAATTGCTACTCAGGTGAATGATATAGCTAATATTGTAGATCAGACAAGTAAAATATCCTTTATGTATGTGAATACATCTCTTGTAACACGGTAGCAAAACTAGCAAGAGAGCAGAGTTTTCCATATATATTGTATCTTGGACAATGAATGATGTACTGTTTCTTGTTTAATGAAACAAATTGGCGACAAAAAAAACTCTAATAACGTGGACCCCAACCGCCACTACCACCACCTCCAAGGTGATCACCTAAACCACCACCACCGCCACCTCCCCGACCATCTTCCTCACCATCACTATCATCCCAACCACCATCCCCACCGCCACCTCCAAGGTGATCACCAAAACCATCACCATCCCCACCGCCACCTCCCCAACCATCACCAAAACCACCGCCACCTCCCCAACCACCATCCCCACCGCCACCTCCAAGACCACCACCAGCCCAACCATCCTCCTCACCACCACCAACATCATCAATGATTCCACCGAGAGCCCAATTCCTAATGGACTCTACAACCATGCCATGCGTGTAACTCGATGAAGCAATAGACCACTCGTTTATCAACCCAATCAAATGATCTGCTCTTGCTTGTGTCAGATATGCGGTGAGCAATACAAATTGTCCGCCGTCATCCACAAAAGCATCATCGAGATCAAATCCACCGGGTAGCCACATTCTGAAAAAGAAGTCGACTTCTCCACCGGCAACGAAATGAATGGAGTTTGTCGACCATGCGTTACACAGGTGGATCAGATGATTGAATCTCGGCACCGTTAGACGTGCAGCGATCCACACAGGTTGTTCTTCAGCCATCCTGTGAGAGGAAATTCCTTCAATTACAGAAGCGAAACCTAACAACACTAGCGAGAAAACTCCCAAACTCAATCTCTCTCTCTCTCTAACAACACGCAAAATTTCCTGATCAAATTGACGAAAGCGGGAAAGTAAATTGCAGAAGAAAGTAGCGAGAATCTCACATGTTGTCTTTCGAAATCTAGATCGATAATCCACGACTATCCGTCATTTTCTCGAGAAATAGAAACAAAGACAAGAGCAAAATGACGAAAGCGGGAAAGTAAATTGCAGAAGAAACTAGCGAGAAACTCACCTGTTGTCTTTCGAAATCTAGATCGATAATCCACGACGCAACGCAAACTCCCAAACTCAATCTCTCTCCCTAACAACGCAGCCTGTGACGCGAAGAGAAAATCAGTGTGAGAATGAGAGAATCTGAGGAAAGAAAATGCTTAAACTAACTAACCTGTGTAACAAACTTTTGAGTCATGAACACTAGAGTCTCTCGGAGGGGAATTTATAGACAAATCTTGGAACAACGTCTCTTCCATATGTCTGCGTTTTGATTGGTCCCTTAGGTTAGTCGAGAATTAAAAAGGGTAAAAAAGAGATTGAACACAAACTATCTTCAGGTTACCAATGATCCACCGCCAAACCTCAGATTTGGCTAGATCTAGATTTAATTCATGAGGAGTTGAGGACAAAATCACCCAAGACGCTAAAATCAAAGATTTAAGACACAAAGGAAATACAAACAATGAAATTTATACATAAACAGTGGTCGGATCGACGCCATTGCTTTGAAAGCCCACCGACGCCGACCGGAAGCAAAGAAAAGAGACGGAGTTGTAGAGAGAAGATGGAGGAGAGAGAAAGTATCGATAATTCATAATTGTTTTTCCACGACTCACTAAAATATTTATGGAAAAACAATTATGAAACAAACCCAAAATTAATAAATAGGCCAAATCTTTTATAATCTATACTATTATTTGTCAAGTCAAAAATCTTAGGTGTCATTTTCTGGAGTTTTCGTCCCCCGTGTCATTTAAAAAAAAATCGATGTGGTGTTTTAATTGATTTCGATTGGTCGATCATTAATCCTATGTGTTATTTTGTGTGATGTGGCTTTATTCGTTGTAAATGGGTCGGTAAAGCCCGTATAACTGAGTCCGTATTGTACTATGAGCCAGCGAATTTCTTTGGATGAGTTTAGATAGTCTTGTTAAAAGCCTGTTCATATACCTATATATACTACCCCTCTCGGATTCTAGGTTTTACTAGTTTCGGTGTTGGTGCACTTTAGGTCTTGCTCTCTTTATATTTATCTCTTATGTTTGTTCATCGAGTTTAATATACGTCTTGCTGTTCTTAATATTAATAGCTGTTGTATTTACATTGTTTTACAATATGTCGATTGATTTAGGACTCTCCTTTTTAATTTGGTCTTCGTATGATTCGTTTGTACTCCGGTTTTGTGTTTGTTCAATACATCACTTCGTTGTGTGGACGTCTTCGTAACCCGTCAGGTATGTGGCTGATCTTTGGTACGTCTGTAAATCTTTGGAAATCAGGATCTTCATGTTCGAATTCGTATTTAGTTATGTTGTGTTGTTTTTCTGTTTATGATTTGTTTTTTGTTTTTTTATTTGGTTTACATGATCATTACAGTTATTTTTGTACAGTTATAACTTAATATAGTTGTTTGGTAAAGTTTTTCCACATAATTATTTTGAAAAGTTATTTAATTTTTATATACAGGAATATGCCGCATACATATACAGGTTTTGGTGATTGGTGTTGAAAAATATATGGCACTTTCAACTGATAAAGCCAAAGATAGCAAATTACTAATTTTAGTGGATGATATATCGTATGTTGGATTACTTTAGATAGTTAAAGAAGAATACAAGTTAGATATTTCAGGATTTGATATTCAATTGAGTTATCTATTGCCTGAGATAATGCTTGAGAATAAGCAAAACGAAGCACCTCCAGTGTTTCTAACAAGTGACGGACAAGTGGACTAATTCCGTCCGATTATGCATTTCGATAAAAAAAAATAAAGACCAAAAGAATTGTGGAGTTCCCAAAGTGGGTGAATCCTATGTGAGAATTTTATTAAAACTTAGAAGAATTTAATCGATACTTCATAGAAAAAAAGACTAGACTAGAATTTTAATTTTAAAAGAGTTGGCCTATAATTTTAATTTTCCTATAAAATTTGGCATATTTTATTAATTGTCGCAAAATAAAATTTGACGAGCCTTTCACTAAAATCTTTATTGGAGAAATTTCGATTTATGATGAGGAAGCTTTTCTTTTTTAAAAATGTAGACAAGTAAAACTGTAATTTATTTATTTTGTATAATTATTTTTCGGATCAATCATGTAGTTAAAATTGAAATAAGCATATTTCATATTTTCTTTGCCATTTTAGTGTATTAAAAAATATTGGAGAATGGTGTTGGTGGGGTCATCGTAGGCATTTTTTAAAAATGTTAATGCCTTTTCCACATACGAAGGAATCTTGTGGGGTCAAACTCGAAGGAATCGAAATATATATTTTAATATTTATTGAAATGATATATAAACAATCTTTTTTGTGGTAAAATGTAAAGATTATTATTACCAGTTTTTTATTTTTGATAAAATTACAAAGGAAACAAAAAAGGTGAAAAATGAAATCTACAACAAATGGAAACAATAACCACGACAGAAAAAAAACAACCTAACAAACAACCTCAAAGGGAACCAAAGGGAATGGAAGAGGAATGAGCAAACTACGGGAACGAGAAGCGACTAAAAAAGCCTATGATGTTGCCACGAGAATCGAGAAACAGGTTTGTCCTCAAAACCTATAAACACAATGCCTACAGTTTCACCACGAGCTTATAAATCCCTTTTTGAAACTAACGAGCAAGTTACTGTCTAAAACCACTGGCGATAGAAAAAGCAACCTAACAAACAACCTGAAAGGGAACCAAAGAGAATGGAAGAGTAAGGAGCAAAATGCGGGAACGAGAAGCTACGATGACTAAAAAAGCCCATGATGTTGCCACGAGAATCGAGAAACATGTTTGTCCTCAAAACCTAGAAACACAATGTCTACAGCTTCACCACGAGTTTATAAGTCCCTTTTTGAGCCTAACGAGCAAATTGCTGTCTAAAATCACTGGGAGGTAGAAATTGGCGTACCCCGCACTCGAGAACTAAGATAGCTAACTCGAACAAACTCTCAGAAGTCGAGGCCACCAAAACCCCCCGCAAAACAAGTCCACAAAGGACTAATGCAAAGGGGACTCATCTCGAGCACTGCAAGAGATGTTAACAAATGAGATTACAAATAAAAAAAACATTTTATGATTGAGAAATAAAAAAAACATTTTAAAAAACATTATGAAAAGAATAAATTATCGAAAAATGACTATAGATTAAGAAAGTTTCAAGCAATTAAAATAAAATTTGAATAAAAACCATAAGACAAAAGAATATAATAAAAGAATCGAAGAGATAACAAGTTATCAAGAAAGAAGAGAAAAAGATAACAAATAAAAAACATAAAAGACAGAAACAAAGATAAATATAAGAATTATAAAACGTAGAAAAGAGAAACGGAATAGTGAAAGGTATGTGAAAACAAAAACTCAAAATAGTAAATTGATAAAGTTAAAAAGTGTGAAGAACAAGTAAATATTCAGAAAAAACAAATAGAAGAGATTAATAAGGTCATTATAAAAGAAAAAATATATATAAAAAGATACAAGATTATATTGAAGGTTCATCGATTCCTCGAGTAGTGTGGTCGAAGAAGAGGTATTGGTAATCGATCTGCTATGGCAACAACCAGTTCAGGAAGAGGCCATGATCGCCCCCGCCGTAGATGCAACCTCCTCCATCTCTGTCTCCGAGGATGACGCGAGTTGGGAGTATGGTGATTCATCAACCTAACAAAGACGAGAGCCCCGACTCTTCTAGCGATGATTCATTTTGAAATAATAATGATCGCGGATTCAATCTCATGAATTACAAAGGGCAAAGCTAAAGGGTTCAGACAAGGAAAGGAGCAAGATATGCGCTTAAGGAGCCGAAAAAGAGGATTCTTAATCGAACGACGACATGCCAACTTGTTTCAATGGGGCATGCGGCGTCGGGAAAGGGGCATCACCAGGTGGATCCGGTGAAGATGAGTTTAGGTTCGATGGCTAATCAGAATCAGTCCCAGCAACAACAAGCGCAAGGAAAACATGTATTTACCGGTGGCGGAATGGATGCATCGTCGTTTATGCTAGGGAACCAATACCATTTGATTTATGTAACCGAAATGTTGGGGAATCTAGCTTTAGCAGCAGCAGCCGGAGGAGGTTACATGTATCCGATGTTGGAGAGTGCTCTAACCCATGGTGGGTTTAGCCATGCTTTGTTGCAGTCGAGCCAGATTGGTGGTATTGGTGAGGTAGGCGTTGGTGCTGGTCTATCAGTTCTGGGATCTTACTTTACAAGTCAGAGCCTGCCTAATGCTTATCGTGATTCGGATACCGGGAAATGAGGGAATGGTAAAGGTTCGGATGCTGGCGGCTCGTTTCATGGCTACTCACACAATTCATTGTACGCTCTCGTTGTAACCTCTTGTGTTTTATAGCAAAGCATGTGCTCATATTGTGGTTTAAATGTTTAAGGAGCCGAAGAAGAGGATTCTTAATCGAACGGCGACATGCCAGCTTGTTTCAATGGGGCATGCGGCGTCGGGAAAGGGGCATCACCAGGTGGGTCCGGTGAAGATGAGTTTAGGTTCGATGGCTAATCAGGATCAGTCCCAGCAACAACAAGCGCAAGGAAAACATGTATTTACCGGTGGTGGAATGGATGCATCGTCGTTTATGCTAGGGAACCAATACCATCTGATTTATGTAACCGGAATGTTGGGGAATCCAGCTTTAGCAGCAGCAGCCGGAGGAGGTTACATGTATCCGATGTTGGAGAGTGCTCTAACCCATGGTGGGTTGAGCCATGCTTTGTTGCAGTCGAGCCAGATAGGTGGTATTGGTGAGGTAGGCGTTGGTGCTGGTCTATCAGTTATGAGATCTTACTTTACAAGTCAGAGCCTGCCTAATGCTTATCGTGATTCGGATACCGGGAAATGAGAGAATGGTAAAGGTTCGGATGTTGGCGGCTCGTTTCATGGCTACTCACACAATTCATGGTACGCTCTCGTTGTAACCTCTTGTGTTTTATAGCAAAGCATGTGCTCATATTGTGGTTTAAATGTCTTTGGATAAGCATATGTTGCATGATTCATAGTAGGAGCGTATGTATTTGGCTTAATGGATATATATAATGGGTTACGACTTTGTGGTAGTAATCGGAATATCATCTGACATGATGTCTCTTTAGATCTGCATTTGTTATGAAGAATTTTTTTTAAAAGGTACAAAAACCCTCTAAATAAAAATATACGCGGGACTCACCTAGTATTACATGAAGATATCAATATATATTATTATTTTAAATAATAATCAATCCATATATATTCAAAGAACAAATATATTTAAAATTTTGCAATATTTTTCATTTGTATTTTCATAATTAATTTGTATTATACTCGAAAATTAAATCAATTATTTTTGAATAAATATATTTAAATATGTATTAAAAATTGTAGTTTTTTGTGGGTTGATCCAAAAAACATTTTAGTCCATTACGAAAGATATTAAGTAGACGGATTAGTCCGCTTTGACAATCCTATATATAATCATTAGTAAGATATCTTATAAAATTCATTTAACAAAAGTTATTACATGATCTCAAATAAAAAATTCATAATCAAATTCTTATTCTACGGATATTTATATTTAGATTCTAATCCATGTTAATTGGTATGTATGTATTAACATCACATCACTTTAACATTTTAAAATTATTTATATATATTAAACCGTAACGAAACTAACACAACTCATACCTATTTGATGGATATATATACGTAAATATTATTTATGTGATGTTTATATATACGTAGTTATCTATTTGCTAACCAATTTTAACTTAACCTAAAACAATTAAGAAAAAATTACCCCGCACTGTGTGCGAGATAATTCCTAGTATATACATATAAACCGATTAAAAATGTAATATATTTTACTAGATTAGTACCCGCATATATGCGGGTTTATAATTTAATATTTTATAACCCGTAAAAAATTTTAAAACGAAACAGTGGAAAACAAAATTAGATCACCCTTCAAATAAATAATATACAAATTTAGAAAAAAAGTTTCCGATGAAATAAATATATATCATGAAAGAAGAATTTGGTGGAGCAGATACGGTAAATAGCTTTGCAAACGATTATTGGAATTTTGATTTTTTTTTTATGTGTAATTGTCATACTACCAAATTGTTTATATAGAAGTGAGAAATTAGAATTATTTTCTTTTTAAGATTAGTAATCCATTGTTTAATTTCCTTAACTTAAATGAAAATACTAAATATTTTTTTTTTAATTAATTTTGCCTTTTAGATAATTTTTTTTTTGTTTAATAACATTACTTTATAGGATTATGAATCAGTTATTATTTCTTAAGAATTTATTTTTATTAATCGGTTATTAATCCATTTTAAAATTTTCCATTATTAATTTTTGATTTTATTTTTTTATTAACTTTGGCTTTTAGGATAAATTTATGTTCTCTATTTTATGTTTCTTTGTTAAGTTTACCTTTTAGGATTATGAATTGATCATAAAATTTCATTTTATTGTTAGTATTATGTTTCAAAAACTAATTGAAATTTTTTTTTTGAAAATTTCTTTTACATATGTCAGAATCTGATCAATTGACTTGACACGTATCGCGATTAGCTTAATTAAGAATTTTAAAATATTCAGTTTTATATAATATAAGATTTAGAAAATGTTAAAATTGCTAGCACCCACATTGCACAATTATGTGGGTGTCTTCCACATATTTTATAATAAAACTTAAGAAAACACATGAATCAGTGTCTCTGCGGCTCTTTCCAAAATCGCCACGTGTCACAGCGTGATTTGTCGAGACAATAAAATATTAATAAATATAATATTATTTAAATTAAAAAAAAAAAATCTGGAAGACACCCAGTTGGGTATCCCCAGTAAACTTGAGAAATCGATAAAATATGATTTGTTTATCGATGACCTAACAAGTTTATAAGGGAAATTAATTAATACTCAACCAACCAAAAAATGGAATATTATCGAAAAAGATATAATGCATATTAACCAAATTCCATTTTTAACCAATAGAATTAAAAAAGTCTCGCGTTAATAGCCTTTTTTATATCAGAAAGGCATATCAACCAAAGGAAAGTTTAAAAGAAAAAGGAAAAATATAATAATTATTTACAACCAAACTCTAATATATATATAGAGAGAGATAATCGTATAGTGTAAGAGAGAAAAGAAGGAAAGAATGGCGGTTGCGGCTTTTGGGCAGTTGAATCTCGAGGAGCCGCCTCCGATTTTGGGATCTCGTAGTGTCGATTGCTTCGAGAAGCTAGAACAGGTTGGCGAAGGAACTTACGGGTACTCTTCATTCTTCTCAATTTCTTGTCTCTCTTTTTTTTTTTGTTATTTGATTCGGTTTGTGGATTATACGGAAGCGATTGTGATTGTTAAGTTGGAGTATTGATCTATGATTTTGTTGATTTTTGCTAATTTCTGTATTTTGTTGATTTGAGTGAATTGGGACTTTTTAGATTTCTTAAGACTCAGAACATGTAGAAATCGGATGTGTAGCATGCTTGATAAGTGTTTCTTATGAATAAACAACTCAAGCTGTCTCTGAGCTCTGTCTATTCATAATGTTTGGTTTTGATTTGGCAGTCAAGTTTACAAGGCTAAAGATATTAAAACTGGTGAAATCGTGGCTCTTAAAAAGATCCGTATGGACAATGAAAGAGAAGGGGTAAGCTACACTAGCTTACTCAAGTTGCAATGTTTGTGAATCCACATATAACTCCCTTATCACCTTTTTTGCTTCAAGTTTCCCATAACAGCCATCCGGGAGATCAAAATCATGAAGAAGCTGCATCATGAAAACGTCCTCCATTTGAAAGAGGTTGTAACTTCGCCTGGTAAGATGTCTCATCCTCTAAATTACTTATACAATTTCCCTTAAAGATTTGATATTTTAGTTTTTGTGGCTTTTTTTGTTTACTTTCAAAAGGTCGAGATAGGGACGAACAAGGAAAGCCAGGTTAGTCAAACTTATTCAAGATTTAATTGTTTTCTCTACAACTTATATACCACTAGGATGGATCTATCCTTACAGTCGCCTAAAGCTTGTGTCTTTGATCCTATTTTTAGATTATAACAAATACAATTGTGATATCTACATGGTCTTTGAGTACATGGATCATGACTTGACTGGACTTGCCGATCGTCCTGCACTGAGATTTACAGTTCCTCAGATCAAGGTATTGTATGCTTGTTGTAGCCTTTGCAAAACCTATTTTTGTTCTAACTTTGTCTCACATTTCCACATATGTTAAACAAAAGTGTTACATGAAGCAACTGCTCACTGGGCTTCACTATTGTCATGTGAATCAAGTGCTTCACCGTGATATTAAAGGTGACTATCCCCAAAATACATTGTTCACTGTTTGCTTCTCTCGCCTTTATTTGCTGGTTAACCTATGATCTCTTGGTGCAGGTTCCAATCTCCTTATTGACAATCAGGGAAATTTAAAGCTTGCGGATTTTGGGCTTGCACGGTCATTTTCTCATGATCATACTGGAAATCTTACAAACCGTGTCATCACATTGTGGTATAGGTATGCATACTTGAAGCTATATATACACATCAAAGAGAGAATAAGTCTTTCTTATTTTTGCATCTTCATGTCTACTTAATGTATCGGTTATTGCGGTAGGCCCCCTGAATTGCTACTCGGTGCCACAAAATATGGACCAGCCATTGACATGTGGGCGGCTGGTTGCGTATTTGCTGAACTTTTGAATGGGAAACCAATCTTGCCTGGCAAAACTGAGGTCAGGTTTTCATCTTTTGAATATCTCCGGTATGCGTTAGATGATTATTCACTAACAGCATTTTACCCAAATGTTTTTTTCTCCAGAGTGAACAATTCACTAACAGCATATTACTCAAATGTTTTTTTCTCCAGAGTGAACAATTGACTAAGATTTATGAACTTTGTGGATCACCTGATGAAAACAACTGGCCTGGGGTTTCGAAGATGCCTTGGTATAACCAAATGAAATCATCTCGGCCCTTGAAGAGATGTCTGAGGGAGATCTACCGAAAGTAAGTATATGCCATTATGTAGTTGCGACACTTTACTTTGATACAGGAGAGATCTCATTTTGGCCTTTTCTCTTCTACTATAGCTTTGATCGCCATGCCCTTGAACTACTGGACAAATTGTTGGCGCTTGACCCGTCTCAGGTACCAAACTAATCTGAAATATTAGCAAACTGCAGAAGTTAAGAGCCTTAGTTCTTGAGATTTAAGCCTTAGTTCCTTTTGTTGGTGCAGAGAATATCTGCAAAGGATGCCCTTGATGCAGAGTACTTTTGGACTGATCCGCTGCCGTGTGATCGAAAGAGGTAATCGAATTCTCTAAGTTTGTTATTGTTTATGAAAATTCATTTGGTGCATATGACCAGACAATGTTCCATGTCCTTCAAACAGTCTACCCACATATGAATCATCACATGAGTTCCAGACAAAGAGAAAGCGGCAAGAGATGCGTCATAATGAGGAAGCAGCCAAAAAACAGAAACTGCAGCATCCGCAGCAGCAACACTCTCGTTTGCCTCCACAACAACACTCTCGTTTGCCTCCACAGCAACACTGGCCTGCCGGACCAAACCACCCTATTAACAACGCACCACCACCTCAACTACCTGCTGGTGGACCTAGTGGCCACCACTACTATCAAAATCCCCGTGGTGGTGCACCTGGTCCAAACCGGTTCCATCCTAGCGGAAACCAGACTGGAGGTTATAATAATCAGAGCCGTGGAGGTTACAGCAGCGGATCAATTCCTCCACAAGGTCGAGGTGCACCATATGGCGCCGGTCATAGAGGACCTAGCGGTGGCTATGGTGTTGGACCGCCTAACTACTCACAAGGTGGTGGTCAGTACGGTGGCTCTGGAAGAGGACAGAACCCAATGGGTGGTGCTAGAAACCAACAATATGGATGGCAATAGTAAAGAGAGAGCTCAAAGACTGTCTTGTCATATGGTGTGCTCTCTGTCTCAAAGGCAATTGTGATAGAAGTTATGAAAACTTTTTTTCGAGAAATAGAATCTATTTTTTCATTTATTTTCCCTAACATATATAAATGTCTCATCATTCATGTGGCCAAGCAAACCAAAGGATTAGAAATGGAACTTTATATGTGGTTCACTATTTATTATACATATATGATATTTACAAATTACAAGCCTTAAAATTTGAACTCCATCCTCATACATCTAATTTCACTTTTCAATTTTCTCTTTTGCTTTCAACTCATCATATCAGTCGATATAGAACAAACGTGGAAACATCTATCAAATCTGGTTGTGCAGCAAATACCATCAACTCGAGACACCGTGATGAACATTCTTGTTTGTCTGGATTGATCTGTGTTCCTGTGTTGAATACGAGGATACAATTAAAACATATGTAGCTTAATCAACATAGCAATCTCTTTAGCTTTTGAGACTTACATGACGGAAGGGGAAATCTTCAGCCTCAAGCATGTGAATGATTTGTCCCATCTTTGGCCGTTTACTAGCATCAAGGTCTATGCAACGCAAACAAACAAGCAAAGCTCTTTTCAAAGCTCTTGGAGGAGGAGGTGGATTCTTGATTTTAGGGTCTATAACTTCTTCTCCACGTCTACTTGCAACCATCCCTTTGAACCAATCCACTAAGTTCATCTGAAAGTGTTTCACAAAACAAATATTGTATGTTCTTGGGAGGAAAGGGTTGTTACTTTAAAGTCTTCAGTATATGAGATTACCTCGCCAGGTGGTCTTGAATAATCCACCGGGCTCCTGCCTGTAATAATCTCCATGAGCAGAACACCGAAACTGTAGACATCACTACACTCATTGAGCATACCAGTACTTGCATATTCTGGTGAAACATATCTGCAAAAAACGTTAAAAAAAAATGTAAGAAAATCAATGTAGAATAACAATCTGAGTCTGATAATTGAAAGAAGAGAGGGTATACCCAAAAGTTCCCATCACACGAGTTGTCACATAGCTTGTTTCAGATCCTAATAACTTGGCCAAACCGAAATCAGACACTTTCGGGTTCCATTTCCTATCGAGCAAGATGTTACTAGACTTCACATCACGGTGCACAACCTTAGGTTCAAGCCCTTCGTGTAAATAGGCTAATCTGTTCATCAAAAGCCATGGTTTAAAAGGCCAATCGCAGCTAGAATATGAATCGAAAAGAAGAAGAAAACGCACCCTTTTGCTGTTCCAATGGCAATCTTCATGCGGATATCCCACGTAAGAGGACTGACCGGACCTACTTCACCGTGCAACCACTGCTCCAAGTTTCCGTTATCAATGTATTCATACACAAGCATCCTAATCAAGAACAAAGAAATAAACTAAATTATCGTTAGAATATATAAGAATTCGAGTTTACTAATTCATTTGAATATGTTTGTTTCGGCACCTTTGAGCACTGTCAGCACAATATCCCATTAGACCAACCAAGTTCTTATGTCTTACTTTCCCAATTGCTTCTACCTCAACTTTGAACTCTTTCTCTGCCTGACCCCTGAAGAAAATAGTGTTTTTACCATCATTTTAGCAAATTCATTTAATATATCAAAAAAATCAATGAGAGTAATACATGGACAGAAAGTTTAATCCATGCTTCAGGACCAAAAAAGTATATCTTTTTCAAATGTCATCAAACTTCCGGTGGTTGTGCTGCAACTAACAACCTGAATCTGCCCAACCTAACAACCAAAATAATATATATGTCTACAATCTTGCTACCTAAATAGAAGATTTCTCCATTTTTATTAATCATAAAATCAATCTATGGAGCTATGGCTAAATAATCCAGTTTCAGAGTTGGAAGAGTGAAGACCAAAAATATAGCAGATTCTTTTCAAGCTATCTCAGTTTCAGCCAGAGTTTTATACTAATGGAAACATCTCATCATCTAAAGGTAAGGACTAAAACAAAAAAGACCAAAAATAAAAAGGAAAAGATTAAAGAAAGAATTAACAGAGAATAAAGAACAAAGCACAAGGAATTAATTTTCCCTTTTGTTTAGTTTCACTAAACCTACCTAAAAAACAGCGATATACAGTTCAATGGTAGCAAAAAGTATTTACTTTTTTGTTTGTTTGTCTTAAAGAAAAAGAAAACGGAATTTATCTGGATATAATGGAAAATTTCATTTGATATATTCATGTCAAAAACTCAAAAAAACTAATGCGGAGAACATGTTTTTTAATAAACAAACACTTGTCGGAAGAAATATAAATAAATATGTTTCGCCATTTTAAAGCATATTATAAATATGGAGCCTTGACCCAAGAATGACGGAGTCCGTGAAATGGAGGAGTAAATGAGATAATATGCGAACAATATTTAAATATCTAAGATCTAAAATTTCAAAATTTTCAAATAAAACTAAAAAGTTCAATCTGATTAATATAATCAAAAGGGTAATCTAATCCTAATTAGTTTGTAAAACTTACTTGTTGTTAAGTAGATTCTTGACGGCGGCGACAGAACCGTCGTGGAAATCAGCTCTATAAACGATGCCGTAACCTCCTTCGCCGATCACGTTCTCATCGGAGAAGCCACGTGTCGCAACCTCCAGATCTTTCAAGCCGTACCATCTTCCCCATCCCAACACCTCGGAACCAACGTCACCGCTCGAAGCCACCGACAAATCATCGAACCCACCACTCGCTTCTTTGCTTGCTGCGGCAACTTCGTTTCCGATTTTACCCTTTGAGTCGTCCGAGTCCAGAAATTTCCCGACCGTCTTGATCTCCGATATCTCTTTAGAGACCAAAGGGATAGTTCCGGAGCTGTGCTTCACGCGCATTCTACGCGCGCGTGAGACGCGGTTCAAGCAGACGAAAAGGAAGATCAAGAGTGAGATCAATACCACGAAAACAGAAATAATCGCGATGACTAAGTAGAGGTTTAGCCCGAAAATGGCGGATTTCGTTGAAAGCTTGTGAAAACCCGAGTCGCCAGAATCCGACATCGCAATTGTTAGTATGAAGAAAATGAGAGAGTTCGAAGAAAGAGAAACGGAAGAGAAGAAGCAGATAGCTTTAAGTCTTTAACAAAAATGTTGTCTGATTTAGACAAGAGCGCAACGGGTAGAATTGGGTGTTTGTATTTAAGGCATGCGACTAGCGTTTTATTACGAATAATGCCACCAAGTACGCTTAGCTCCAAAAGCCCAAAGGACTAGATGTAGAAACATTAACTACACTACTAGAATTTGTTTTTAAAAAAATCCAAACATTTAAAACTCTACACTAAACTATGATTTATAAATTGACTAACACTATTTGACCAAAAAAATACAAAAATTGACTACACTATAATTTTGATTTATAAAATTGTATAATCTGTAATAGCTGGATTCCATTAAATCTTTAATCGTACGCCGCTGCTAAACAAAATCGATTAATTAATACTTTAGCATATGATGTTGGTGCTCCGACCTATATTATTGGACAATCATACTATAGTTTTTTCTTTGGGATCTTAATATTTCTTCAAGTACCTCGAAATAAAAAAAAAAAGAGCATTTCTTTAGAGAGAAAAATACAGAAGTCAAATGGGCCTCTTCTATGCAATAAAATAAACACACAAAAATTCTCATGAAAAAAACCCAAAATTGAGAAAACATTGAGCCAAGCCCAAGACCAAGCCCACTTTCATATCCACTCTCGTGAAGTTTTGAATGAAATTTTGAAATCGATTCAAATCTAACTCTCGTGAATTTTTCTTCGTATTAGTTGGCCTCTATGCACATGATGCAAAATTCTCCACGTATTCATCAATGGCGACTTCTCTCTATTTTTTAGTTATATCAAACTCCACCCAACCAGGAGAAATGGTGGAAATCCTTACGATTTCTTCTCTTCATCTCTGTAATCTGTATATATACGCGCACATTTCTTACCCAATCAGCAATAAATTTCGTTGATTTCTTGTCCACTTTTGCTGCCCCATGGACGACGAATCCGTGCAGAACCGGTACGTCAAGCTGAGTTATCATTACCTCATTACTCACTTTTTGAAGCTCTTAATGCTTCCTTTAATGGCTATTTTGGTCTCCCGGTTAAGCCTAAACCACCTCCATCTCTATCTCCTCGGACTCATCTTCCTCGTCGCCATTTTCGGATCCACTCTCTTCTTCATGTATCGACCTAGATCCGTTTACCTCTTGGACTACTCCTGCTACCTCCCGCCGTCGAATCTCCAAGTTGGATATCAGAAATTCATGTATCATTCTAAACTAATCCGAAATTTCAACCAATCTTCGCTTGAGTTCCAGCGGAAGATCCTTGAGCGATCCGGTCTCGGCGAGGAAACTTACCTTCCGGAGTCTATTCTCTGCATCCCGCCGCGTCCGACTATGGCGGCGGCGCGTGAGGAAGCGGAGCAGGTAATCTTCGGTGCTCTCGACAATCTCTTCGAGAATACCAAAATCAACCTTGGGGAGATTGCTCTTCTGGTGGTGAATTGCAGTTTGTTTAACCCGACGCCTTCTTTGTCCGCCATGATTGTGAACAAGTATAAGCTTAGAGAAAACGTCAAGAGCTTTAACCTCGGAGGGATGGGGTGTAGTGCTGGTGTTATCGCCATTGATCTAGCTAATGACATGTTACAGATCCATAGAGACACTTTTGCTCTTGTGGTTAGCACTGAGAACATCACCCAGAACTGGTACTTTGGTAACGACAAAGCAATGTTGATCCCTAATTGCTTGTTTAGGGTTGGTGGATCTGCGGTTCTGCTCTCGAACAAGCCTCGGGATCGAAAACGATCCAAGTATAAGCTTCTTCACACGGTAAGGACTCATAAGGGATCTGATGAGAAAGCATTCAATTGTGTCTACCAAGAACAGGACGAGGCTTTGAAAACCGGAGTTTCTTTGTCTAGAGATCTAATGGCTATAGCTGGAGAAGCTCTAAAGACGAATATCACCACTCTGGGTCCTCTGGTTCTTCCCATAAGCGAGCAGATCCTCTTCTTTGCGACTTTTGTTGCTAAGAGATTGTTTAATGCCAACAAGAAGAAGCCTCGCATACCGGATTTCAAGCTTGCCTTTGATCATTTCTGTATTCACGCTGGAGGCAGAGCCGTGATCGATGAACTAGAGAAGAGTTTAAAGCTTTTGCCACAACATGTCGAAGCCTCAAGAATGACATTGCACAGATTTGGAAACACTTCCTCGAGCTCTATATGGTATGAATTGGCTTACACAGAAGCTAAAGGAAGAATGAGGCAAGGGAACCGAGTTTGGCAGATTGCTTTTGGAAGCGGGTTTAAGTGTAACAGCGCGGTTTGGGTGGCTCTTCGTGATCTCCAGCCCTCGGTTAACAATCCTTGGGAACATTGCATCCATAGATATCCGGTTAAGGTCGAACCTTGAACTCATCGGAACCGGTAGATTGGTCTAACAAACATAGGTTAGGCTTCCATGTACCGGAAGACTTACTCTTACATATCTTTAGCAATGGGTAAAGAAATCAATCTCCTGGGAAAATGTATGTATTCGTGTTTGTATATAAAAGGTAGCACGTAAATTTACCAAGAATGGTTTTCGAGGTCGATGAAAGATAGGACCCCCAAAAATTGCCAAATAAACTCGCATAAATTGCAAGAATTGGACTCGACCATTGCTCAGTAGAGTTTTATGGAGACACCTAACAACTTGATTTTCTTCCTAAATATTAGGGTAGGGGATTCGAACAAAGTTCTCTTAGAAAATTTGAGAACTGGTTGACTCAAAGCAGCTGGACAAACATGGGGATGTTTTGTTAAAACATAAATGAAACACTTTACAAAAATAATTGTAATACCATTTGTTCTGTTAAGTAATGTCTACTAATGTAATATGCTTGAGATTCGAAAAGGTTCACGATGAATATACATGCTTTAGTAGACATTCATAGACAGATAACCTAATTTCTTAGATTAAACCGGGTTATTTGACGCAATTAGCAAGTGTTCTAGGGTCTGGCTGTAAATTTAGAGTCTTAAAATTCCAATTTTTAGCTGTATGCAAATAATTCATTCCAGAATATTTGGCCCTAAACTTCGACTCAATTATTTACTGAGGTTCGAGATTTGCGGGAAAACTCATTCCGAGAAAGAAACATTCATCCCATAATTAGTCTGAGGCAATGGCGATTCAGCCAATTAATGCTAAGTACAAAAGTTCTCTTAAATTTAGAGTCACATGTATCATATTTAGCACCATTTTTAAAAATCCATTTTACTTCATGGCGAATGCTATTTAATATTACGAGTGCATTTTTTAAAATAGATTTTAGACATTGTTTATAACGTTAAGAAAAATGTTATACTATTTATTTGATTTCTTTTCAAATTGAAAAAGCCTTATACTTCTTCTATCGAAGTGAATTTAGTATATAATAAAAACAAAAAAAAATCATCGGACAATTTTCCTATATTGGCACCTTTCATCGGACTACTAATCTATTTCAATGTGTATGCATGCATGAGCAGGAGTATACACATGGCTATATACATGCATGTAAAATGTAACGGACCACAAAAAAGATCCATACAAATACATCTCATCGCATCCTCTATTATTCTCCGACACAAACTGAGCAATGACGTCCGTTAACGTAAAGCTCCTTTACCATTACGTCATTACCAACTTTTTCAACCTCTGTTTCTTCCCGTTAACGGCCATCGTCGCCGGAAAAGCCTCTCGGCTTACCACAAACGATCTCCACAACTTGTACCATTCCTATCTCCAACACAACCTTATAACCATAACTCTACTCTTTGCCTTCACCGTTTTCGGTTCGGTTCTCTACATCGTAACCCGACCCAAACCGGTTTACCTCGTTGACCATTCGTGCTACCTTCCACCACCGCATCTTAGAGCTAGTGTCTCCAAGGTCATGGATATCTTTTATGAAGTAAGAAAAGCTGATCCTTTACGAAACGTGTCATCAGATGATTCGTCCTGGCTTGATTTCTTGAGGAAGATTCAAGAGCGTTCAGGTCTAGGAGATGAAACCTACGGTCCCGAGGGACTGTTTCAGGTCCCTCCCCGGAAGACATTTGCCGCGGCGCGTGAAGAGACGGAGCAAGTAATCATCGGTGCGCTCGAAAATCTATTCGAGAACACCAAAGTTAACCCCAAAGAGATTGGTATACTTGTGGTGAACTCAAGCATGTTCAATCCTACTCCTTCGCTATCCGCGATGGTCGTTAATACTTTCAAGCTCCGGAGCAACATCAGAAGCTTTAATCTTGGTGGAATGGGTTGTAGTGCAGGTGTTATAGGCATTGATCTGGCTAAGGACTTGTTGCATGTCCATAAAAACACATATGCTCTTGTGGTGAGCACAGAGAACATCACTTATAACATTTATGCTGGTGATAATAGATCTATGATGGTTTCAAATTGCTTGTTCCGTGTCGGTGGGGCGGCGATTTTGCTCTCCAACAAGCCGGGGGATCGGAGACGGTCCAAGTACAAGCTAGCTCACACGGTTCGAACGCATACCGGAGCTGATGACAAGTCTTTTCGATGTGTACAACAAGAAGACGATGAGAGTGGTAAAACCGGAGTTTGTTTGTCAAAGGACATAACCGGTGTTGCCGGGAGAACGGTTCAGAAAAACATAGCAGCATTGGGTCCGTTGGTTCTTCCTTGGAGCGAAAAGTTTCTTTATTTCATTACCTTGGTCGCCAAGAAACTCTTGAAAGACAAAATCAAGCATTATTACGTCCCGGATTTCAAGCTTGCTATTGACCATTTTTGTATCCATGCCGGAGGCAGAGCGGTGATCGATGTGCTAGAGAAGAGTTTAGGACTCTCGCCAATTGATGTCGAAGCATCAAGATCAACGTTACATAGATTTGGGAATACTTCCTCTAGCTCAATTTGGTATGAATTGGCATACATAGAGGCAAAAGGAAGGATGAAGAAAGGAAATAAAGTTTGGCAGATTGCTTTAGGATCAGGGTTTAAGTGTAATAGTGCGGTTTGGGTGGCTCTACGCAATGTCAATGCTTCGACAAATAGTCCTTGGGAAAATTGCATTGACAGATATCCGGTTCAAATGGATTCTGATTCACCTAAGTCAGAGACTCGTGTCCAAAACGGTCGGTCCTAATTTATGTTTCCGAAATGACGTCGTTTACTCTCTCCTCTCTTTTTTTTTCTCCTTTTATTAGTTATATAATAATAATTTGATGTTTTTCTCTTGTTCGTTATAAATAAAGAATACATTGGTGTTCTAGTATGTAATTGTTTCAAACGCAATTTTTTTTTTTTACATGAAATTTATATAAACGCCAAACACATATATCATATATATATATANTATATTGACGGGTCAGGTTTGATCCCAATCATTCAAGATGTGTATAGAGTTTTTTTTTTTTGGTAAAAAATATGTATATAGAGTTGCAAGGGAATCTCTTTCGTTTCTGAATTTTGATCCCAGATTGTATTCTCTTAAGCCAAATTGAACGTTTGTAAAACCTTTGTAATTTGAACGTTGAGGTGGATATAAAACCTTTGTAAGACTATGAGTTGAGGTGGATATAAAACCTTTGTAATTTGAACGTTGGAGTTAACGAAATGATGTTGAGCCACACAAATATATATACACTAAGATTTAATCCGCGCTAATTATAGCGCGTAGTAATTTTTTTTAGAGATTTTTTTTTTGAAATTTAATAAAATTGCTTTTATCTAAATTTTAAAATATAGCTAACTAATAATTATAGATAAATGTGTCAATTTGTAATAATTTGTCTATATAACCCGTTTTGCATTGAATTAAAATATTATTTGGGCTAACCCGTAAAAAACTTATAATTTTAAAAACATAACTCTAATATGCATAGTTAATAACTCTAGTTTTTGTGATTAGTCTACAAACTCTTAAAAAAAAATAGTTTTATTGTGTCTAACTTTTTATAAAATTAGTAAAATATTTTTCAACTTTTGTTTTGATATATTTTCAAATAAATTATAGTGAAAAATTTAGCAAGATTTTGAATAAGAATTGATTATTATTTTAAA